>CM037089.1:18048558-18648558 GCA_020916435.1 Oxytropis ochrocephala | reverse complement strand
AGGCAGTGGTACCAATGGGGACCTCCCCAATGGGTATCATTAGTTTTTGAGAGATGGTGGTCTTGTTTTGATGGTTTTTGGGGGATGGAGTATAGGGGTTTTCTTTTTGGACATAGACTGTTTTGTAACCTCTCATAACTCTATATTTTGGGGCAGTATATATATCAGGTGTATAGGCATACTAACTCGATCGCTTAGGACGAAACTTTGGTAGTGTAGGTGTGACTCGGTAGGACGTACTATATTGGATATTATTAGATATGGTACCTAACCATTGATCTTGTGTGTTTCTAAGGGGCAAGACTATGACTCGATAGGTGTTGACTTTTACATATGATGCATATATATATATATATATATATATATATATATATGTTATGATGGGTGTATGATAATATAATTTTTTTTTTTTTTTTTATTTGGTTAATATTTAGAAAATTTCTTATTAAAAGTAAACAAAGGCGTTTTGAAAAAGAAAAAAATAAAATAATTTAGAAATGGGATTAGTACTTAAGTGTAGCATCACCTTTTAAGGTTAGAAAAGGGGGTGTTACACGATCATCCCACGTGACCTCTTAGTGGCCGTCCCGAGTCATGCCGATTGCGTGTTTGGGATCGTCCACTTCATGGCATCTGTGGAGGACATCCTGCGCACTACTCGGGTTGCTCGGAGGCCGATCGGTATGCGTAACTACTTAGAGTGAGTACGTCCGGGCTTCTATCCCCGGACTATTACCGGCTCCACCATCACCTAGAGCTCAGCCACTGACACCTCCCGAGATACGCTACGACGATCATGACCGGATTAGGGAGCTTGTGAGGCTTGTAGAGAGGATTCGTGGCGGCGACATCGCGCATGGCGATCCGGCGTGTCGGACAATCCATAGGATGGTGGGGATGGCGGCACCGGATGACGTGGTGGGGAGCTTAGGCAGCGGGGCGAGGGCGAGGGGGCGCCGTTAGGGATTTTTATTTGTTTTTGATGTATTTGATATTATTTTGGCACTTTATTATATTATTAACTTTTTTGGATGTTTTATTTATTTTACGAGTTTCCATAAATTTTTGATTTCATTGATTCAATAAAACAAAGCTACACAAGCGATAAAACATAAACAACTTGAATAAAAATAGACAGATAAAATGAAAATACAATATAAACTACGAGGTGGTGGAGTTAATCGACGAAGGATCTCAAATGACGGTCATTCGGTTTCGACGCATGCATGAATGTAACTCCTCCATTTAATTGTAATATGAATGGACATCATGTCTCGGACGTCATCCTCGCTGTTGACATCCATGGTAGACCAAATAAATACCTCCACTAGTCGTTTGGGTTTCAGATAAACGATACGAATTATCTCATGTTCGCCGTTCTGCTGAACCATCCGCGATAGTTTCTCGCTTAAGAGCGAAAAATGATATATCGTGTTTTAACCTACACGAAACAACATCTCTCCCATCGAAACTTATACCATCATCTTTCAAGATGATACCCGATGATCAACAAACCCCATATTAGAATGAACAAGAGTGAGGAAGAAGGCTCGTGTAGTATGACATTAGCGGCTGCATCATCTTCACTTGTGATGTGTGAGAGAAGGAGGAAGTTGAATTTTTGGTGTGAAAATAGTGATGGTGGGAGTGAGTATTTATAGATGAGGTCAAAGATTATCAACCGTTGATTTTGGCGTGCAATCTACACCGTAGATCAACTTTGAAAGCGAAATCATGATCAGTTAAATTTTTTTACAATTTAAAAAAAAAAAAAAATTTAAGACGATCGTATATATGTCATACACCACCAATCGTATATACTTCTTCAGGGCATATATACGATACGTTAAAACTACGCGCATCGTATATATGTCCCAAATGACATATATACGATGCGTCTTTTTAAAAAAAAAAAAAATTAGAAAAAAGGGCATTTTGGGGATTTCAATTTGGGTGGGGGTGTTAGGGAATGGGTGGGGTACCAAAAAAACCCTAAAAAAAGATATTTTTACAACAACCTTAGAATGACAAAGAAGTGCTCGTTATCTGCTTAGTTTCAATATGAGTGAGAATTTTGAAATAGATGGTTTGAGAAGGAGTAGGGAAGAGAAACAAAGTAGATCCGGTATTGATAATGTGGATAGGGTTTTACATTGTATTTTCTTTTACTATTTATTATTATTCTCACCGTCTTTTGTTTTCGTGTTTTTTAATCTCTTTCGTTTTGTTGTTTCGTTCAAGCCGGTGTGTTGTTTCGATTGTTGAAGATGAAGATCAAAGATTGAACGATGAAGTTCTGGTTTCTTACAAGGAAGAGGATGAACCACAAGTATTTTTTATTTTTAATTAAAACTAATAAAATAATTCATTAAAAATATGATTATTAAATAAAATCCAAGTTGGAACCGCCATGTCATTTTAATTATAGGCCACGTCAAAGACCAGTTAGTCACATAAGCGTTTTTTTTAACGGAGTTTAACGGAAATTACAAAAAAGGGTAACTGTGCAACAATTTTAAAAGTTAAGGGACCTATTCGTTAGAACGAAAAGTTAAGGGACCTGATCGAAAACTGAAAATAAGTTAAGGGACCTTGGATGATATTTTGCCTTATTTTTATGAAAATGGTTGAGCCCATATAACATAACCGTTGGTTAGTTAATATCTACAAGGAAATTTCACAGCCATTTTTTTAACCAATAGTAAACATCCATTTTGTTGTGAACCATCTTGCCCTCACTCATTATTGTTAAAGAGTGTTTTTAGCAAAAAAATTATGAATTAAGTTTCTCACATTCTAAATCACCACCCTGCATTGGTTCGTATCTTCGCAAATATATCATATATAAAGACAACCCTGTTAACATAAAATTTTTATTCTATATTTGGTTGTAAATTATCAATTCATATCAACCACTAAGTTTGCAATACATAACTTTTTTTACACAACTTCTTATAACCACATCCTGTGCATCGCACAGGTGTACACGTCCTAGTATGTATAAATAAGGTTCATTATATTCATGATTAATTAAGAAAAATTGATCAACTATCAATAATATTTCTTTATTACATTTCTCTACTTTCTCCTCCATATGAGTGTATGAGTTGTGTCAAGAATTGTAATAGTGGTGGCTAGAGCTAACAAATGGCAAATATTTGACGGGAAATAAGCCCAAGCTGTATCAACTATAGTCGCAGGTTGCAATGAACTGCGAAAAAAGGAAGGCCAAGTGATCAGATGATGTGCACCTCCGGAGATGGGCAGAACTGGCTTTGGTCTTTGTTGGGGGTAGAGAATGTCATGAGCTACACAGCTTACACTTGTGGGTAGCCTACTAAGATAGAAAAGGGCTCAGGGTGTTACAAAATTTTGTAACGCCCGCTGCCTTTTTTCTTACTACTAAGAGGCTACCCACAAGTCAGAATTCATGTGACCTTCTCTACCCCAGTAGAGATTTTGCCTTCAGTGGGAATCGAACATTTATGCGGCTTTGCAGCCAAGATGAGTTCAATGCATTTCCACTGCCAATTGAGCTAATAAGATAGAAAAGAGCCCAGGGTGTTACATGACTTTTTTTGAGAAATGAATTAGGTATTGCAGATCATTACGGTGCAGATCGTGGTGCACTAGTGCTATCAAAGAATATGCTTATTTGAACATCACTGAATTTCGTTATTACAAGTAGCACATGCTGAAGCAGAGATGATGTGTGAGGAATCAGGATAGCCAAACACATAAAACATGATTAGATTTCTTATATTTCCATTTATATGATTCAAAAATTCACTTTATTTTGATGGGGACTTCAAATAAATACAAAAAGGAAAATATGTGAAAAATTACAATGTTGAGATTGAGTCATTAACATGGCAGATGGCACCTCCCCTGCCCTGATAATAAAGAGATAAACATAACTATACTTGTACAAGTTCAAACCTCGCACATTTTTTAGTGACTCCCAAGGCAAAATTGCCTGATTCATTCCAAGTTACTAATTACAATGAAACTAAGTTGTTCTTCAGTGACTTGCAGCAGAGTTTGAGAGGTGTTTATGAAAATAAAGCTTGCAAGTACCATGAATTAATAGGATGATCATATAGCATACTTAGTTTAATTTCATCAGAGGCATCATTTATATGTATTATTTTTTTGACTTGATTTTGAGTCTGCGCATGAAAGACAAGCACCATCGACCACCATGCTTCTCACGCCTGCATTATATCCAATAATTAATTAGTAAACCAACAATAATAAACAATTGATATTTACCACATTCATTCAACTTCAACTCCTCAAACAAAAGCAACTGATGATTGTTCTCATCTGACTAATTAATCATCCAAACCAAGCAACCAAAAGAAAAAATCTGTCTCTAATCTTGTGAAGGACGTTTTTATTTTCTTAAAATCAGGTTTTAAATCGCGCACACAATCACAAAGTTGCCTCTAATATCGCTTCAATTGCGATCATATAGTAACATCAAAAACCTTGATGTCACGCTTTGATTTGCAGCAACACATGTGATTTAGAATCTTTATTTGTCTACTGTAAGTGGCAAAGTGACCTTGTTGCCACAGTATATTAACCTTGTTGCTTCAATTCGTATTTTAAAAAAAAACTGAATTTCAAATTTAAACTGTGAATGAGTTTGAAGTTGGAAGATATATACCTGCTGTTACTTCTTCCGCTACTGCTGCTATTGCTGCTGCTACTACTTCCAGAGCTTTTGATGCTTTCAGTGTTGACACTAGATGCACAAGTACTATCAGTGTCCTTAAACGCTGAAGGACTCTTCTTCCACCACTCTTTGACCGATCCATCAGAAGCTGAAGAAGGTTTAGGTGTAACTTTGGAAATACAATTCACAGAGGACTCTTTTTTCTTCAGTTTTTCCTTCTTCTTTTTGTTCTTAGATCCCAAAGAAAAAGGAAACGCAACGTTAAGGTAGAAACCTCCACGATCATTAATATTCTTCTTATTCTCATTTCTCTTCTTCACAGACTTCACACGTGCGATCTCACCAACTTTTCTTTCACCATTCTTCTCCTCTTTTGTATTCTCTTCTTTGTGTACAACTCTATGGTGGTGCTCAACGAGATCCTTTAAAGAAAGTTCGTAATTCGACTCTGGCATGTTTCGTACCATTTCCATGAGTTCTCGTTGACCTTTGACTATGGCTTCTGTTCTTGACTTGGGGGAAAGGCTTCTGTAATGGATATCAGATGTCTCATCATCCATCATGTTCTTAGGCTCTGTTCTTAATTGTGCTGGTTTTGAAGGCCATAAATTAGAGTTTGTCGTAGGTTCCCATGTTTTGTGTCTTGTTTCATCGTACAATTGAAAAGAATTTGTCGGGCTGTGGCGGTGGTGTGTTCGTGGATCAAGCATGATGGCTTTCTAATCTAACTCTTCTCTTTACGGTGCTTCTGGTTTTATTTCTTTGAGGAAGGTGAAATTATTACGCGTGAATTGATGTTTAATGTGTTGTGCGGTTGTGATTGTTTTGAAAGCAGAGTTAAGGTGATGTGTTCACCGACGTCATAATAACAGAGCTGAGCTGGGGCTTTTTGATGGTGATGATGTTATTAACTTCTTGGTTTTAATGGGAGGAGTTGATTGGGGGGTTTGAGATTTGAGGCAGATATTTACCTTATTTATTTGGGAACCCTCAAAGTCAAAATATTCTAGATGGAGGTGGATGGATATGTAGGCCATTCTGTTTCACATTTCTCTCTTTTTTAATGCCCTTGCTTTTTCTCCTTATTTTCGTTGGAAAAGAAAATACATTCCTTGTCGCCCTCTCGTTCATTTTTGAAAAATAATAAGATTATTATTAGATTAATTAATCTCATTAACTACTGTTTGGATCGGTTTATTTGAGACTTTATTTTTGCGCCATAAACACTTATAAAAGCTTTTTGGGAGAACATGGAAACAACTTATGACTTGCTCATAAAATTTGTTTTACATTAATTCATATGCTTTCATTGAGATAAACATGAAGCAGCTTTTATGAGCATAGAAAAAATTATTTTAACATTATTTTATTGTTTGTTATATAAATAACTTATGCATAAGTACTTATACGATAATCGCTTATCGCCATGTTCACACAATTAAAATCGTTTATCCAAACTACTTCCATGTTCAGGACTTCTTTCAACACCAACAACGGATTCCGCGGCAAGGGCCTTTTCATGCTGACCCTCTTCTATTATAAACACTAGGACACTCACACGTGTGATGCATGGTACGGTAGAGAATAATCGGTAGGAATAATTTCATTGAAAACTATGGTGTTCGAGCGAGTTAAACTCTAAGAATGACTATAACTGAGTCTAATTTTTTTGAGTATAAACATAGTGTGGTATGATTAAAAAGAGGGTGGGGATAGCCACATTTTTAACATTATAGCTCATTTTTATTTACTAAAAATATAATATAATAATGGTAACTACAATAAATAAAAGAAGTAACAAACTAAAATAGGAATGCGAGATAATAACAGGGGAATGGGATTGTGGATACTATATTGTCTTGGTGTTGGTTTGTTTATGGGGTGGGTAGATATTCTAGTTATTCTGCTATTTCATGGTGGAACATTGCTCTCCTTTGTATCAATAATTTTTGACGGCATCTTATTGTAGTGGGTTCGAGCACCCCTAGTGCCCCATCAATAAATCATTGCTTATAAAAAAAAATAACAATAAACTGAAATAAACATCTCTACGAAGAAATTAATAATGGGCTTTATGAGCCAAACACGGATTTCAAATGGAACCCTAAAATGCCATATCAAAATGTTTCTTGCGGCAGCCTTGAAGGAAAGGCCAAAATGGCCGTATCAACATGAAAAAGAAAGGAGATATGGGAGAAGAGAGACAGAGAGAGTGATCGGTGAGCTGAACAGAGAGTACTTCTGCGATAGAGAAGGGGAAGAAGCTCACAGTTGCCACGGTGGTGATGCGCCGACAACGGTGGTGGTTTGGCGAAGATTTCCTCGTAGAGGGCCGAAGGCGAGATGACAAAGATCAGGGAGACCGAGAGGGGAAGAGTGAGGTGAAGTCGTGGTTGTGGCTCGCAAAGGTTCTTAGCTGTGGATGAGGTATCCTTTCTATCTTAGTTTTCTGTTTATGTTATTTTCAACAAGTTCAAGGATTGAGAATGTTGTTGGGTGGTGACTTTGGTGGTGAATAATTTGGCAATGTTGCTACAGTGTTGTATAATAGAGATGTCATGCAAGTGCAATATTTTTGTTTTTTCTGTTCACATTGAAACCAGTTAAAATTGCAAGTGCAATATTTTATGTGTTCACATTAAAAATTGGTCGTGATAGTCTTGCAAGTGCAATATTTTTTGTTCACGTTGTAGGGGGAAGGAAAAGAAGTCTTAGAAGTGAAACTTGGTTGTGTTCACATTGCATGGTTCCAAGTTTTAACCAAAAGTGAGATAGCCTCAGTTGTGTTCACATTGCATGCTTCCAAAATTTAACCAAAATGTGATATAGCCTTGGTTGTGCTCGCCTTGGTTATACCCAAAAAAAGTTGAAAATGGAACCAAGTTTTATACAAGGTTTATCTAATGAATAAATAAAGCTGTTGTTCAAATTATTCAAAACATACTTATCTATTTATTAGATAAATACGTTATTAATATTTAACTACAGATTTATCTATTTATTAGGTAAATTCGTTTTGTATAAAAATTAATAAAAATAATTCAGCATATGATTAAAATTTTAAGACAAATAAATCTAAAATTATATTGTATTATATAAAACTTAAAGCGTGGGATATTACATCAAACTTGAACAGAATCACCTGCCAAGTCTACAACTACAGGTGAATGAGTTGTGGTTTGGGCTTTTGAGCTAAAGACTCCCATATATAGTAGCATACGACCTAGATGAGGATCCAACCATGTGTAGTATCGCCATATGAAAAACGCTCCGACTGAAGAGCAATTGAAGGTAATGGACAGCCAGGCGTAAGCGCAACATGCACCCAGTGATAGTTCTTCACAAAAATAATACAAATCATGTTGTGACTTTTACTCTTCGAATATGAACCGACATTATATTTGGTATGATGTATCCCATTTCAAGCATCGACAACCACTTGTCCTCATATTGGGGCCCCGTACCCCTAACAAACATAGATTATTTAATAGTTGCAAGTCGGTTAGGCCCAAATAATTCAACATATAGATCATAATGTGAGCGTATTTTTTGAAGTAGGTCTTGCCGAATTAACGACCAACTATTCTCACCAAACTCAAGTTGAACAGCAACAGCTCGGTAGCCACAATTTCCATCCCCTACTATGTCAATAATGTCTGCAAAAATGTAGATGAACCCCATGGTAATAAATTCATATCATGCTGAGAGGATCACTTTGCTTTCACGTTCTTGGTTATGTGCCACTCACAAAGTAAATTCACAAAGGTCATAAATACAACATTAAAGGTACTCATCATACCAATATCTCTATCAGTCAAAAACAGTTGAGGTATTAGCCCCTCTACCTCGAATAAATCCTTCAACATCTGCAATGCCCATCTAAAATGGTCATAGCGTTCATGTGCCAAGTATGTGAATGCAACATAGAATGTCAACTCGATCGAAGTCACACCCAAGATCTCCAAAAGAGGTATTCTGTATTTATTGGTCTTATATGTGTTGTCCAGAATAAGAACCTTAGGAAACAATCTGAATAATTTGGCAGAAGTGGGACGTAGCCACATGATGTCACCGATAACATCTGTGCCCTCAACTTTCCTGCTCCATCATAAATACTTTTCAGATTCTATCGATCTCATAGCTCCTAAATCTCAGTTCTAGGACCCTTAAAAGGATGATCAGTATAGAAGTCGCATTACCAACAAATTTATTCTTCAACGCATTCATACTGTCTCTTGGGGCAGTCTTCAAAGTAGTACCCTTTTCCTCCTTCGTTATCCGCCCAAAGAATGATGTGCCGGTTAACGTTGTAAGAAGCTCATGTGTGTGGAGTCCACAATAACCCTCAAGCCCCAACCCCTATCATGAACTGTATATGTAGCTCTCAACTTAAAAAGACAATCGTGCTTCTTTGAGGATATCACTCTGGAAACAATATTGTTGACTTTCCCATAATTCTCGCAACCAAAAATAATTTTATCTCTCGTCCCCCTTTTAGGCCTCCAGATTTGCAAGATCCAAGCATGATAACGACAACTCCGTTGGCTTTCCCAACCTCTCTAGCCCAATGTATAACATCATCACGTGTTTGAAATATTTACAAAAAAAACAATTGTTAGATACTTAATTACGTTATATATCTACGTACATTTTCTACAAAATACTTAACTCAACATACCTTTTTCATCGTGAATGCCCCTGACAAATCTATCGAGAAATGCGCCAACTGCTCATCCGTATCCATAATTGTTTAATTTTAAAAAATAAACGTATATTTATAATTCAAAATAATGCAAAACGAATTTATGTATTAAATACGTAAAACCATTTTGTAATTAATCAATAAGGGATTTACATTAAAATTGACATAAACCCGTTGCTATATTTTTGTACAACAAAAGTTAGATAATTTCGTTTGAAACGAAATTATTAGGTAAATCTGTTTCACAAAATATGATAACGGATTTATGTATTAAATACGTAAATCCGTTTCGTAAAAAATTCAACAAAGGATTTATAATTTTAATACGACCGCTGAGATTCAAATTAATAAATAACGGAATTACCTTAATGCTAGGTACATCTGATGGTAGGATAATGTGGTCTAGAGTAGTTGAGAGAAGTAAATGCTGAAATAAATGTGAGGGATATTTTAGGGATATTGGAATATGGTGGGGTATAGAGCAATGTTATCAGAATCGGACCGGTCATTGACCCGGTCAAGGCACTGGGTCACTGGGTCTTTGGTCGGACCGTCGGGTCTTTGGTCGGACCACATGACCCAAACACGCTATAAATAGACCTGACATTATAAGTTTATACATAACAAAGCCATCAAAAAATTCTAAGTAACATACTATTTATAATTAAGTAAGATGATAAGACATTTCAATTTAAAAAAATTCACTTGTATACTTTTATTAAAAAATATATACATATAAGGGCTAAATATAAAATATTGTGAATATATATAAATATGCAATGATATTTTTAATGGCTATATAATTATTTTCTATGTGAGAGATAAATAAAGAAAGTTATATTAAAGCTCTATATAGATAGCTTTATTGAAAAAACAATCAAAACTATTTATGGAAGAGAATATATTTAAAGAAAGCAAGACAATAATAACAATTCGCTGTTGGCTTGGTGGTTAAAGAGTTCGCAGTTTGATTCCAAGGGAGGGAGCTAAAAAAGGCTAACCTAAACATAAACACTTGATGATGAAATTATGAGAAAGGCTAAAATAATGTTGAATTAAGTCATATATAGATACTCCCTCCGTCTTCGTTTAATTGTCCTGTTTACCCATTTTTCTTTGTGTCAAATTATATGTCACTTTAAAATATTAATAATGCAGCATTTATTATTTGTATCCAATAATACCCTCATTTATTATTTGTATTTTCAAACTTTCATTCTTCTATCCTCATGATAATATAGGGATATTTTAGTCCTACCATACTTTTTGACTATAATCTAATTATTTTGTTAAACTCGCGTATAACCTTAAACTATAATTAAATTGAGACGGAAGGAGTACATTTCTTTCTTTTTTTGACCAAGGGAGGAGTGCATTTCTATATATGTATATATCCTCTAAAATGGAGTCTATTGTTAAAAAAGTTGAATATTAATAATTTTGTAAATTATTTAATTCATGGCAATAATAATCTAATAACAGAACAAGTTTTTAAGAGCGTGTTTGAAAGTATGTTAGATACAAACAACGGCTAGTGTGCCACTGAGAATGTTCACGATGGCATCGAAGACCCACATCAGGTGTTGTTTAAGTAAAGACACTAACAGACACATGTATATGTTTTTTCCATTACGAATATCTGCTCATTGATCATTACTAGTAGTATTTCTTATTAATTTAATAATGTATGGTTACGAATAATATTGAATGTCCTCCACGCAACGGTACCATGCATGATGGAAGTGTAAAGCTCCAGAAAGAGGTGATGGTTGTACACTTGTACTTTAGTTGGTATACGTAAAAATCATCAGTTCCCACAGAGTGTCAATGAAGTTTGATCTCTCTAAGACTCCAAACAATGGCATTATTGTTAGTCAAAGGAAGTAAAAATTACTGCTCAGCTTTTTAAAACATTATTGGTTGGTTGGGTTCTCCCAAATCATTGGCTACTGCATTGTAGTATAGTATAGACAAGTTTGCTTTTTACTTCAGGCTTTCTGATGGTAAGTGTTCTATCTTTATCGTTAGAGTTTTTTTTTTACCCCACCCTTTACCCTCCTACCCCACATACCACTAAAAATCCTAAAATACCCTTAAAAATGTATTTTTTTAAATCAAAATTTCAATCGTATATACGTTTTGAGAACGTATATAGATAACTTTTTTATGTCCAATCGTATATACGTACTCAAAACGTATATACGATGATTTTATTTTTTTAATGATTTGTTTTAATTTTTTTAAAAAATGATATAAAAAAGCTACTAAAAATTAATCGTAAAGAGTCAAAACTAATCTAAAAAATTATAAAAACCACTAAAAATCTAACAAAACCAAAATAAGGCTATGCAAATTTTTTTAGATTTTTTGGAAACTATGAAAAATTAATAAAAAATAGTAAACGATAAAATTTGGGATTTTGAGGTCGTAGTCCCATAAGAATTCCCTTCTAAGGGAGTCATAATCGTTGATTTTTTTAAGGGTATTTTGGGATTTTTAGTGGTATGTGAATTCCCTTTTTTAAGAATTCCCTTTTAAGGCTATGCCAAACTCCGAATTAGTCAGACCTCATTTTCCCTAAGCGAGCGAGGTCAAAGGCCTCTAAACCATAGATGAAAATCAAATTTAATTTTAAAGTCAAACTAGTTGAATGACTGAGTAGAAGACCCAAGAGCACTTGTTGGATGAGATGATTGGGGTCTTTTCTAACTTAATTAAAATCCTGAGTTGAATCTAGCTTTGGACATGCTCCGTAGTTGCACGGAAAGGATACCCAATTTATAATTAAAATAGAGTAGCAAATCAAATAGATTAAATTATATTAGATGGTTTTTCCCCTTAAAATCAATCCAATTCGATGTCGAACACCCCTAACCGATGATTCAATCAAACAAATTTGTTGTGGCGGCCTTCCGTGTACAGTTTGTTTTCTCAGCTCCACGCTTAGTAATCACTTGTTTTCTCAGTATAAATCAGTATAATCAGCCTTGAAAATTTCCGACTGGTGGCGAAATCCTATTTACTGTATGAATTTGGTGTAATTTGACTTTTCTTCATCTTCTTCAAGTCTTTTTCCTCCTCCTTTTCTTTTTGGGGTTTTACGCTAATAGGTTTTAACGTGCTTTTAGATGTCTGGGTTGGGGTCTTAGGTTTATCCACTTTTATAAAAAAATCGCTTATAAAAAAAATCAGTATAAATTCGTTTATAAATTGGGCAACAATTGTGAAGGCATCTAGAAGGCAACAATTGGATGCTAACAAACAAAACCAAACAATTTTCAAGAAATGTGGCATCCAAAAATAATACTAAACAAAACTTTACAAAGAAAATGATGCAATTCATCTAGAAGGCAATTAGCACAATGTCAAAACGTCTATGTTTTTATTTATTTATTTAAAATATTATGTTGATAATACAAAACGTCTTTATTAATAGTTAAGTCGTGGGCACAAAGATACAGCAATATTCCCCACGAGTGGCACAAGGACCGCCGCTGGAAAACAAATATGTCAAAGTGAGACTGATGAGAGGGACGGGCTCTCTCTCAATATGACAATTTTGCCCTTTGTCAGCTTATTCAATCTTGACCATTCAATTTTAGAAGTTGAGCATCCTGACCTACGGTATTCATTTGTTGGCCACTTGTAAACCATATTTTTGCTAGTCCACCTTAGACGACGTATTTAATCTAGGTTTCCTTCTATTTCATTTTGGATCTTTATCTACTCTAGGTTTCCATTTTGATTATGTTGCGGTTGATAAATAATCAAATGAATTTACTGATAACTTTGTTATTAATGAGAAATCCAATTTACCTGCAATAATTTTTGAGTTGGGTAAGTACAATTTACAACATATCAAGCCAATATACATATGCAAAGTCAGGGAGGGAGTTACACTACACGGACAAATGCTCCATTGTTGTGTGTGTCTTGCGAGAAACATAAAGTTATTAACATAATAGAAAAAAATATGTTCATATTTCTCATGAAATTGATCATGTTGATGGTCATAACCAGTGAACCACTACCCCAACCCATTTATATGCTTTTCTGCCCAATGTTTGTGGATCACAGGGCGCATTTTGTGAAAGGTTAGCAAAACAGTGAAAAAATATGGCATGTGCTATTAGCAATGTTGGTAGAAAAATTTGAGTTTCCAACGTTTGTTTTGTGACAAACGCATGAGCCGTTAGCATACAATGGAGCAATAAAAAAAGAAGAGAAACGAAAGAACTCCAAATAGGATTTGCCAGAAAAGTAACTCTGAAACCTCACCAATTTTTTCATTCTTGAGAACTAAAGGAAGAGTTTGACCACGTAACCCGTAAAGCCCCACCAATGAAAAATGAAGAATTGTGTTGTGGGATCGCTAATTAGTGTCGTGCGTCAAAAAACACACCGAGGGAACAAGTGCGGTGTCCCTATCACTGGTGTTCCTCCAGTGAACCAATTCCTCCACCCACGTGCCACCGGCGCCACCACCGAGGAAGCGATAAAAAGAATTCTTAACTACCTGAAAGCAGGTCGCATTCAAAAAGCCGCATCCATTCTCTTTGCCTTCGGAGAACCCTTCCCTTATCCTCTCTACGCCCACTTCCTCCGTCACTGTTCCTCTCACAAAGCCATCGTTGCGGCCCGCAAGGTCGAATCCCACTTGCTCACCTTGTCTCCCAACCCACCCACCTTCCTCCTCAACCGCGTCATCGAAACCTACGCCAAATGCTCTTGTATTCGCGACGCCAGGGAACTGTTCGACGAAATGCCCCATAAAGATGGAGGTTCCTGGAACGCCTTGATCACCGCTTATTCTCAATTGGGTTTCCCTCACGAAGTCTTTTCGTTGTTCTTAAGTATGAATAGGTCTGGTGTTTATGCCAATGAGATTACCTTTGCAAGTGTTCTTGCCTCATGTGCTTCTGCTTCTGATTTTCTTCTCTCCCGACAGGTTCATGGGCTTGTCACAAAATATGGTTTTTATGGCAATGTGATACTTGGGAGTTCACTTGTTGATGTTTACGCCAAATGTGGGGTTATGATTGATGCTCGCAGGATGTTTTTTGAGATTCCATATCCCAATGCTGTGACTTGGAATGTTATTGTGCGGCGGTATCTTGATGTTGGTGATGCAAAGGAAGCGGTTTTCATGTTCACTAGGATGCTTTCTGCCCCAGTTAGGCCGTTGAATTTTACATTTTCTAATGCTCTTGTTGCTTGTTCTAGCATGACTGCACTTAAGGAGGATGCAAATTCATGGGGTAGTTGTGAAATGTGGACTCCAAGAGGATAATGTTGTTTCGAGCTCGCTTATCAACATGTATGTCAAGTGTGGTAAATTGGAGGATGGTTCGCAAGTTTTTTATCAGCTTGGTTCGAAAGATTTGGTGTCTTGGACTTGCATTGTGTCAGGGTATGCAATGAGTGGGAAAACTCGGGAGGCTAGAATACTTTTCGATGAGATGCCTGAACGAAATGTGATATCGTGGAATGCTATGTTGGGGGGTTATACCCGATTATTTGAATGGTCTGAGGCATTGGATTTTGTTTATCTCATGCTTAACACTGTTAAGGAAGTGGATCATGTCACTCTTGGTTTGATGTTGAATATGTCTGCGGGACTTTTGAATCATGAAATGGGTAAACAGGTTCATTGCTTTGTGTATCGGCGTGGTTTTCACTCAAACCTTATGGTCGGCAATGCTCTTGTTGACATGTATGGTAAATGTGGGAACTTGAACAGCGCCAGAGTTTGGTTTAACCAGATGAGTAGTTGGCGTGATAAGGTTTCTTGAAACGCTTTATTGGCTACCTATGGTAATCATGATTTAAGCGAGCAAGCACTAACAATATTTTCACAAATGCAGTAGGAGACAAAACCAACTAAGTACACTTTTGGAACTCTTTTGTCAGCGTGTGCAAATACCTTTGATCTATATCTTGGCAAAACAATCCATGGATTCATCATTAGACATGGATTTCAAATAGATACTATAATCGGAACAGCTTTAGTTTACATGTACTCTAAGTGCCGCTGTCTTGAGTATGCTATTGAGGTTTTGAAGGAGCAGTTTGCAGGGATGTGATCATGTGGAATCCCATAATTTTGGGATGTTGTCACAACCATAGGGGAAGAGAGGCACTTGAATTTTTTGGGATAATGGAAGCAGAAGGCATCAAGCCAGACCATGTGACCTTTCAAGGCGTTCTTCTTGCTTGTGTTGAAGAAGGTCTTGTTGAGTTTGGCACCCAATGCTTTGAGTCTATGAGCAGTGAATATTGTGTCCTTCCTCGGATGGAGCATTATGACTGCATGATCGAGCTCTACAGTCGGCATGGATACATGGACGAGCTCGAGAATTTTCTGAAGACAATGACAGTAGAGCCGACTATTCCAATGTTGAAAAGATAGCCCATGATGCTTGTTAGAAAAATGAGTGCTTGAGATTGGGGGAATGGATTGAATAAAAGATTAATGAATTTGAACATTAATTGATTTGAACCAGCATGCGTGCATGGTAGCAAGGAGCTGAGATTTATTTCAGCTCAAGAGCCATAAGACAGACTGCAAGTATGTACAATGGAAAATGATTACGATCAATGTCCTGTCTTTGGTGATCTAATTAGATTAATACCTTGATGTGCTGCTACAGGACGGCTTGTATATGCAATTGTAGTGAGCATCATCACATTCTTTGGTTTTGCCTTAAGCAAATGAACAACATTTAAGGGGTCAAGGATAAGTCTATTTCCCTTGTTACAATCATATGCAAAGAGGAAAGTTAAACCACATTTTTACCAGGATATTGTTAAATGATAAGGGATTTGAGGGACAATTAGCTGACTATCAATGCAAGATTCTTTGGAGATGGCTTTGGCAAAGCTAAGCACCGGATAGATTAGAGAAGGGTGTAACTCAGTTATCAAGTTTTTCAAAGAGCATGTAAGAGAAGGGGATAAGTTATCATTCAGAATGTGGGGTTTCCTTCCAACCTTTTATGAAGACCAGCACTGAAAAACACATGTAAATCCTCTTCCGGGACAAACTTGTACCATAAGCAAACACACATGCTCGCAATGTTTAACAATCTGGCAATCCCTCTCGACACATGGCTAGCCCAGGAAGTGGTTTGAACCTTGGGGATTTTCCAAACACTCCACACCCATATTTATAGCATGGAACTCGAGCCTAGAGTTTATTTGAAGACTCCAACAAGAGCCACCGTATGAACCTACATACTTCAAAAATGGAAATGTTTCGGTGTCGTATACGTATCCGATACTGATATGCACTGGATACATACCGAAAAAGTATCCAATATTCTTTTAATTCTTTTTTTAAAAAATATATCACTTGATACATTTCACATACAATATTTGATAATTATTACCAACTAGAGATACTTTTCAGATGCATTTTTGATACTTTTTACCAACTAAGCGCATGATCGTCACCCGTATATGATACATTTTTAATACCTCTCAATAATTAAAACACAAAATTATGTTTTTGTGGCACATTCATAGTAGAGACAATCATAAGTAATTTAAATCACGAATAACTCCACCTAAGCGTCCACCTAAGAAAAGCCACATAGATCTCTTCAAATATGTGGCTTTACACGTCATTAACAATGGAGCCCACAAATCCATCATTTGGATGTCGAGAATTTATTAAAATAAAATACATAAATGTCTTACACGGAAGTTGAACACTTGACCTTCGAGTGCCAAACAACAAAAACAACCACCGCACCATACGCTACTTTTGATACAAATTTCACACTCACTATTAATTAACTCAATGAACCCATACATATTTCAAATAATTAAGACAATTAAGACATTTTTTAGCTGTCAAATAGTCATACGGTTATGACATAAAATCCTATGTAATATTCAAACGGTTATGATATAAAATCCTTAAACCCATGCCATTACTGCTGCCCATTATCTTATCTTAATCTTAATCTTAATTAAACCCATGCCATTAATGCTACAATTAGACCAGTCATTGATGTTGTGTTAGTTTCAAAATAAGTATTAATGCTACAATTAGACCAGTCATTGATGTTGTGTGAGTTTAAATATTTGAATTTGTTTTTAAAATTGTAGCTCTGCTGAGTCTAAAAACTATAATATTAGAGCCCGTTTATTATGACTTATTTTTTTTAAAAAATCGTTTTTTTTTAAATAATCACTTATGACATGTTATCTGCTTTTATTACAAATTCTTAAAAAAATAAAAAATTGAAAATAATCTAAAATCTACTTTATATGAGAAGTTTGTTTTGAGAGAAATTTCTCAAGAAAATCGATTTTTAAGAATGATTTTTTAAAATAAGTGATTTTCAGATGTTACTCAAACATAAAACAACTTTTCAATTGATGTGCATCACACACACACACACACACACACACACACACACACACACACACACACACACACACACACACACACACACACACACACACACACACACACACACACACACACACACACACACACACACACACACACACACACACACACACACACACACACACACACACACACACACACACACACACACACACACACACACACACACACACACACACACACACACACACACACACACACACACACACACACACACACACACACACACACACACACACACACACACACACACACACACACACACACACACACACACACACACACACACACACACACACACACACACACACACAATTGGATTAGAAAATTGCCATCGTATACATATTATCTAACGTATATATACGACCTACAAAATATGAGTCGTATATATGTTAGATAACATATATACGATTGCTATTTTTTTATAAAAAAATACGCTTTTTTAAGGGTGTTTTGGGGTTTCGAGGGTAGATGAGATAGTGTGGGGTTAAAAATACCCTTTGTCAATAACATTAAACATAAAAGAATGTTAATTTCTTTGGGTAAACAAGGTACTGCGAAAGAGATACCCAAATTGTTATCGCTAATGGAGCGTATATGCACTACTGATCCGGAGAAACGGAGCAACCATCGTGTAACTAAAATTAAACTAAGAGCAAAACATTTGTCAATAACATTAAACATAAAAGAATGTTAATTTGGTGGGTAAACAAGGTATTAGATAGATCACATACTTAATTATAAAATACTGTTGGAATATTGACTTTAGGCTTCACAATAGAACGCCGCTTTTAAAACTAAATAAAAAGTTCGATCAAGAAATCTTATTTATTAAAAATGTCTACATATCTCTATATAAATACGGGTTCTTCTTTCAAATGAAATTATGTTGTACTTAAAATTTCAATAGAACTAATTTTTCTCAACTTATTACCTAATATTAATTTTATTCTGTTGGATGCATAATTAGTGTTATCGTATACTACTATTTAAATAAAACCGAAAGACCGATTGGTAAAGCGCGATCACGATTCTAAATCTCATAATGTTTTGAAACTATTACGACAACATCATAATGTTTTAATCATGAAAAAATGTTTCTGCGTCTTTGTGCGCGTGTTGCAAACTAGTATATTGTGATATGGGTGAGAGATAAATATATGTAACTCTGTCTACTTGATATGTTCATAAGTATTTTATTTGTACAATGTCATCATCGTATATTAGCTAAGAGAAATACTAACAACACTCTCTTCAACACTCTATATTATTAAAAAAGAACTAATGATATGTGTTTATGTGTTGAGCAACTACTTAAATGAATATATCTTTACAAACATTGTGGGTGTATAAACTATGTTAACGTGTCTTGGTCGTGTCGTATTTTGTTTTAAAAAGATTTCCTCTATCCTTTTATATGTATATCTGAGCTTCTTAAGAGCCAACCAATCTTCATCAAATGGGGGAGAAGATGAGGTCCATATAATTAGGCATTAGGGGCTAAATCGGCCCAAAATTATAAATGTAAGAGACTTAAATGAATCCTTTAATATCTGACCCATGACCACATAAGCAATCCTAGTGGCTACATTACCAAACTAACGTGACATGTCAGCATTCAAACAACTGAATTTCAATGGAAATTAATAGAGACTAACATGTTCTTTGTAAATGTCAGAGACTAATTATAATTATAATATTAATTATTATCGGAAACCAAATTAGACACTGAAATTTTGGTATGAGACACAAAATTAGGTATTCACTCATGAATTTAATAGCTCTCGCAAGGTTGAGTAGGAAAAATGAGTTATAGAGTCTTTATGAAAGACAGAACAACGACGAAACGAAAATAGGTGGTAAAGAATGGAATGAGTATGGAGTTACATGGCGTGAGCCGTACGCTTCGAGAAGCAAGACAACTCCACGTGTCGTTCCTGAAAACCGGTACTCTACATTCCTCCGTCACCACCGCCAACCGTCTTCTCCAACTGTACTGCCGACGTGGCTGTCTCGACGATGCATCCCAACTGTTCGACGAAATGCCGCACACAAACCCTTTCTCCTGGACCACCCTTATTGAAGCCCACATCAACTCAGGCAACAAAAACAAGTCACTGCACTTGTTCCACGCCATGCCTCACAAGACCCCTTACTCCTGGAACTTACTCGTTTCCATGTTTTCCAAGTCAGGAAGAGACATTCAACTTGCAAAATCTCTCTTCAACTCCATGCCCGTGAAGAACTCCCTCGTCTGGAATTCCATCATTCATGGTTATTCCCGACATGGGCAACCCAGAAAAGCGCTTTTGCTATTTAAGGCTATGAATTCAGACCCCTCTGAAATGATCTACCGTGATGCTTTTGTGTTATCAACTGTTCTTGGGGCTTGTGCTGACTTGTTTGCTCTCAATTGTGGGAAACAAGTTCATGCACGTATTTTCATTGATGGTTTTGAACTCCAACTTGACAAGGTCTTGTGCAGTTCCCTTGTTAATTTTTATGGGAAATGTGGTGATTTGGATAATGCTGCTCGTGTTGTGGGTTTTGTGAAGGAAGTTGATGACTTCTCTTTATCTGCTTTGGTGTCAGGTTATGCAAATGCTGGTAGGATGAGAGATGCAAGAAGGGTTTTTGATTTAAAGGTTGATCCTTGTGCTGTGTTGTGGAATTCTATTATTTCGGGTTATGTGTCCAGTGGTGAGGAAATGGAAGCGTTGGCTCTGTTTAATAGAATGCGTAGGAATGGTGTTTGGGGAGATTTCTCTGCTATTGCTAACATTTTGAGTGCTGCTAGTAGCTTGCTCATCATTGAACTTGTTGAGCAAATGCATGCTTATGCTTGTAAAATTGGGGTGACTTGTGATATCGTGGTTGCTAGTGCTTTGCTTGATGCCTACTCCAAATGTCAACACCCTTACAAAGCTTGCAAATTGTTTAGTGAGCTCAAAGTTTATGATACCATTTTGCTTAATACTATGATCACTGTGTATTGTAATTGCGGAAGAATTGAAGATGCGAAATGGGTTTTTAACACAATGCCCAATAAAACACTGATTTCATGGAATTCAATCTTGGCGGGTCTCACTCAGAATGCGTGTCCGAGTGAAGCTTTGGATATTTTTTGTAGGATGAATAAGCTGGACTTGAAAATGGACAAGTTTAGCTTTGCCAGTGTTATCAGTGCGTGTGCAAGTAAATCATGTCTTGAACTTGGTGAGCAGGTATTTGGTAAAGCTATTGCTTTGGGGCTTGAATCTGACCAAATCATTTCCACCTCCCTTGTTGATTTTTATTGTAAATGTGGTTTTGTTGAGATGGGACGAAAAGTTTTCGATAGACTGATTAAAACGGACGAAGTCTCATGGAATACAATGCTGATGGGATATGCAACAAATGGATATGGAATAGAAGCACTGACCCTCTTTAGTGAAATGAGGTATAGTGGTGTGAGGCCTTCTGCTGTTACTTTTACTGGGGCTCTTTCAGCCTGTGATCATTGTGGTCTGGTTGAAGAAGGAAGAAATCTGTTCCATACTATGAAGCATGACTATAATATAAATCCAGGGATTGAACACTACTCATGCATGGTTGACCTTTTTTCCAGAGCAGGTTGCTTCAGGGAAGCAATGGATCTTATTGAAGAGATGCCTTTTCGGGCCGATGCAAGCATGTGGTTATCGGTATTAAGAGGCTGCATATCCCATGGAAATAAAACTATTGGCAAGATGGCTGCAGAAAAATTATTCAGCTTGATCCTGAAAATCCAGGTGCTTATATACAATTATCTAACATACTTGCTACTTCTGAGGACTGGGAAGGATCAGCACAAGTAAGAGAGCTGATGAGAAATAAGAATGTTCAGAAGATTGCTGGTTGCAGTTGGGCAGATTGCTGAATGAGAAAATCCACTGAGGTTCTTAGTTTCCCAATCCAAGTGAAGATTAATCAACCTGAGGAAGACAACTTCCCATTGAAATAAGCTTGGAATCACCATTAGCTTCCAAATTTTATTGACTGTTTTCAGCATTGAGTTGACTAACCAATTTAAATAGAGTGAACAGCTTAGAATTGGCTTGAGTTGGGTTAAGCATGTTTCTTGCTAACAATGAACAGCCTAGCAGAAAGGTAGAATCACAAGATTTGGCTCAATAGACGAGTATTGCCTTGAGTTTAATACTATAGGACAGAAAATTGGCTCATACGCATCTGATTATTTCCTATAGCACCATAGTTGTCTTCTTCCTCTGCTAAGAGCCCCTATCCAGTTGTGATTTGGGTGTAAATTTGGAGCACAGAATGGGATATAGAAGTCAGCAAGCTACTTTTTGTTGTATAATATGAGAGGAAGGTGTCATGAGGTTCAGAAAATTAGGTGATATTGGAACAAAGCCTCACTTCTACTTCTGACTCACGTGGCATATTTGGAGTTATCTGCAAATCATGGATCTTGCTTAGTGCAGTGCTACTGGCCTACTGCAACCAGCAATCTTGGGAGAAAATATTGCAAATAAAAAAAAAAAGCCTCCCTCGTATTGCACCGGCCACCGGGTGTTGGGAGAAAATATTAAACTTGAGGAACAATGATAAAACATTCTTGTTTTTTTCCTGAGAAAATATTAAAGTTGAGTAACAATGATAAAATAATCTTGTTTTCTTCTTATCTTAACTAGAAGATTTATATACAGAAGTCATATAACGCATTTGTCAAAATATAGCAAAAAGATTGATTTCTTGGGGCTGATGGCACATCTTCTCTAATGCCTCCCTAACCTCCTCAAACCTTGTCCCACCACCATAGCTCCACTGACTCAAACCTGTTGTCTTAGGAACCAGTGTTGAGGAAAGAGATAAATTCTCATGTTATCATATTGAGAGGGTTAGAATCCTCTCCATTTCTCAAAAGAAATGGAGGGCTCAACCCATATTGAGAGATGCATAAAATGAGATACAAGTATTGTCAAAAAAAAAAGAGATACAAGTACTCTATTTTGTAGAGCTTATGTGAAGCTTACTCAACTAACTAACTTTCCAATTCCAATATTTTTTTTACTTCAACTACTGTTTAGAAATTTTCAAATAGTTCACAAATACCTACAAAATAATTTTAATATATGCTATTTTACAAAAATAAAATACAATTTATATTTTCATTTTTTCTGAGTTGTCCAAGTCCTTAATAATTTCATTTCACAGGCGATTACAAATAATTTATAATGATCTTATTTTTTTTCTAAATAGTAACAATTTAATAGTTTTAAAATAAATAAACTAACAAATAAACAAATAAAGTTTGGTTGTACATATTTGAAGTTGAATTAAGTATAAGTATCTATACGTAAACTCCATTTCCGTACGTAATAACATCACAACGGGAACTCTCTATTTAGATATTTTTACTTGAACCGAATTCACGTACACTTTTGAGGTGTAGAAAAATGAAAATGGAGAGAATGCAAAAAATATAAAAGGGTATTTATGACATTTCTTTGCTCCTTGTCCATTATACCTTTCTTAGGCAAATAGGGAAATTTGAATTGTATGCGGTCACCAATTTGGTGCATTCAAGCCGTCAACATATTTGGATTGTTGGATATTGATTATACAGTCTAAATTTTAACCTTTGAATCTAACTTAAACATAAACCGTCAAATCAAAATTGAAGGGTCCAGATTCGCTGATTGTGTGAGTGCACACGTCAACAACTTCACACAACCCCACTCCGCAAATAAGGGGTGCAAACTTGCCAAAACCAACATTTGTTCTCTCTCTTGTGGGGAAGGACTCTCTACCGTGCTTAAGATAGACAATCCATTTCCCTCTCTTGTAGAGTGGCAAAGTGAGGAGAGATAGACACAAAATGCTAAATGGATAAGTGGATTTCCCGCCCTAAAGACACTTAGGCACCCAATCCCTCCTCTTCCTTTCAGAAAAAAATTCAGTGCCTTTAGTATTATGTGTCTTTCGTACATTTAGGCTTATTTTGGAGAGAAATTGATGAGAGAGAAAATATTTGAAAAGAAACATAGGCGCAAAAGGCTAAATGTATGAGTGTCTTTCTCGCCCTAAAGACACTCGATTCTAGGGATGGCAATTGAGCCCATGGCCATAGGGTACCCGCAAAAATTACCCACAAATGGGTGGATAATTACCCGCCCATATGAGTGCGGGCTCAGGCACTTCGATGCCCAAATTTTCAGCCTTGAGCCCACACCCACACATATAATATATATATATATATATATATATATATATATATATATATATATATATATATATATATATATATATATATATATATATATATATATATATATATATATATATATATTAATATCACAACTTTACCTATATACAACTTAAAAAAACCATAAAACACTAAATAACATTTTGGATATTTTTAATTTACTAAATGTTATTGTGTGTAATATTTTAATTAGTAGATACAAAAAAAATGGCTCTTTAAATTGAATATAACGATTTTTATGTTATTTATTATTTTTTGTTGTTAGAGTGCGGGTAATGAGTGTGCCCATGGGCACTTGGTGCCCAAAGCAGACGAGGGGCGAAGCATTATAGTGCTTTGGCCATACACGCGAGGCTCAGTGTGCAGACTATATATACCTCCCCGTAGGGTACCCATTGTCATCCCTACTCGATCCCTTCCCATTTGTCTTCATTTTAAATTACTATTTTGAACTTTATTTTACCTCATTTTATCTAAAGTTACTCTAATTTTTCCACCAAAAATTAGAGAACCTTGTATAACCTAGACCCCTAGCCTGCCAGCTTGTATAACCTACTTGAGAAATTTACAATGTCAATCAACCCAGGCAACTCAATACATTATACCACGCATCGCCTTGAGCAGTTATAAGAGTAGTTAGAACCGTTGCAAGCATAGTTAAAGGTGTTCCGAAATGTGAAATTGTGAACAGCAGAGGCAGAGATGCAGATTCACTGTGTTTGATATCACTACATCTGCGTACGTGCCTTTGTGTGTGGCATCATTTGCATGTACCCATTTTTGAAGCAAACACAAGTTACTCACTCTTCACTTTCCCACTGTTCTATTCTCCTAGACCACTGTTTGTCTCAAAAATCCGTTAACTTTGTTAAAATCGTGCATGCCCACTTCCTCAAATTGGGTTTTAATACCTATACATATCTGGGTAACCGTTGTATCGATCTTTACACTGAGTTCGGCCATATTAATGATGCATTCAAGGTGTTTGATGATATTTCCCACAAGAACTCCACGTCCTGGAATATTTGCTTGAAAGGATTGCTCAAAAGCGGCCAACTTGGCAAGGCCTGCCACTTGTTTGATGCAATGCCTGTTAGAGATGTAGTTAGTTGGAACTCCATGATTTCGGGTTATGCTTCTTATGGGTTTTCTAGTCATGCCTCGGAGCTTTTTGTTGAAATGCAAGGTACTGGTGTGAGACCAAGTGGGTTCACTTTCTCAATTTTGACATCACTTGTCTCAAGTTCCTCTCATGCTAAACAGGTTCATGGTAGCATGATCAGAAGTGGGATAGATTTGTCTAATGTAGTGCTTGGGAATTCATTGATAACTATGTACGGAAAGCTTGGTCTTGTTGATTATTGTTTTGGTGTGATTTTGACTATGAAGCAGCTTGATGTTATATCTTGGAACTCTCTAATGTGGGCATGTCATAGAGCCGGGCGCCATGAGCTGGCTCTAGAGCAGTTTTATAACATGAGAGCTGCGGAGTTGTTGCCTGACCAATTTACGTGTTCAATATTGATGAGTGTTTGTTCTAACTTGCAAGATTTGGACAAGGGTAAGCAAGTTTTTGCATTTTGTTTCAAGATGGGATTTGTTTATAATAGCATTGTATCAGGTGCTGCTATTGACTTCTTTTCCAAATGCAACAGATTGGTGGATTCTGTCCAGCTCTTTAAGAAACAAGATCATTGGGATTCAGCTCTATGTAATTCCATGATTTCATGTTATGCTAGACATGATTTAGGGAAGATGCTATGCACCTTTTTGTGCTGACCTTAAGGAAGAATATCAGGCCAACGGAATACACACTTAGCTGTCTTCTGAGTTCTGTTTCCATTTCCTTACCAGTAGAAGTGGGTAGTCAAATCCATGCTTTGGTTCCTAAATTGGGTTTTGAGTCAGATGCAGTTGTTGCCAATTCACTAGTTGATATGTATGCAAAATTTGGGTTTATCGACGATGCCTTGAATATCTTCAATGAAATGAAAGTAAAAGATTTGATTTCATGGAACACTATAATGATGGGACTGACTTACAATGGCAAAGTATCATTCACCATGTGCCTATTTAAGGAATTGATTAGAGACGGTATGCAACCAGATCGAATAACATTTGCTGCAGTTCTACAAGCATGCAACTATGGGAGTTTAGTTGATGAAGGAATTAAAATATTTTCCATAATGGAGATGGAATTTGGAGTAAAACCAGAGGAAGAACATTATACTTATGTTGTGGAAATGTTAAGTAAAGCTGGTAAATTAAAAGAAGCCATTGACATTATGGAAACAATGCCATATGAAACTACCCCGGAAATTTGGAGTTCAATTCTGTCTGCTTGTGCAATGTATGGAGAGTTGCAAGATATTGAAATAGTTGCAACTAAAATAATGGAGAGGGCACCACAGACACCCTTACCTTACTTAGTTTTGGCTCAGGCATATGAGATGAGGGGAAAATGGGAGAGCATGGTTCGAGTGAGGAAGGCTATGGAACAAAGAGGTACTAAAGGGATCATGGGATGCAGTTGGATTGGAATAAAACATCATGTATATAGTTTTGCCTCAAATCAATTACAGCATTATGGGGGAAAGGATATTTATCTGCTATTGAATTTACTGATCTGGGAGATAGAGACCGAAGGATATGTTTAAAAGTTATCTAGCACGATGAGGCTTGGTCTTGTACTGAATCATTTTCGTGAAATTTATTACTCCGTTAATTTGATGAGGAATGTAAACTATATGAAACATAGTAAAACTATAGTAATTATATATCTTTGTACTTTTTTTTGACAAAACTTGTACTTAACATTAAGAGAATATATGATTTTTATAAAACCTTAGTAAGTATAATATGACTAGATAGATGAAGACTTTGAAATGTTACACTTACCAGGACACTAGTTAATACTTATTTATTTTATTACTTTCAGTAGCTTAAAAAAATTGTTATTTCGAACCAAAAAGAAGTGTAACTGATTTTTGTGTTCTTTAAATAGGGTGAACAGTAATTTTGATACGAATGTGTGAAACGCTGTCGTTATAGTCTCTAAATATATCGAAATTGCAAACACATTCTCAAATGTCTCTTCAGTAAGTCACTTTAGTCCTTAAATGTGTTTTTTGTTGGTCATTTTGGTTCTCAAATGTTTTTTTTGTCAATTTAGTTCCTAAAATTACTAAAAAAATGACTTATTTACAATTTTGATACATTCAGTGACTATAATAACAATGCATCACACATTTAGAGACTAAAATGACTATTTATCCTTAATACAACGAATCTATTAGTAACTGTGTTTTAATAGCTTAGTTGACAAAGTTGTGGGATACATGATATGAATAGAAGGCTTCAACTAAAGTTTTGTTTGGTTTAGCAGAGTGTTTGGTTCCGCATTTGGAGATGCAAACTCATGTCTAGGGCAAATTTTGCTGCGGAAAACTCACAGGCAAATTGAAGCTCCAAATGCTAGCTTCTTGGTGGTCATGGACTTTGGGTGTGGTTTTGGGTTCAGGTCATCTGATATACACAGTCACTTGGCGCTTTGGTTCAAGTTATGGGATTTGCAAATTTGCTTTTTAAAATTTGTGACTCGTACCAAAACGAGTTAATATAGCTAGACTGATTTGGCCTTGGCCCGAATGTGAAAAAATGGTCAAACAAAATAGATCGATTTCCTATCGCGTTGTGGACCCTACTGCCGAGTGAGAGGATTAGTCTGCTGCGATTCTTGTAGAGAGAGGATCCGCTTATACCAAAAAAATAGATCGATTTGAGTTGGATTTTAAGTTTTTTTTTTTTGAATTTTTCAAAAATCACTAACCACCCCTGCATTTATTTGGATAAAATACAAAGGTATAATAGCTACACCTGAAAGAATAATTTTGATATACATTCATTGTAATAGTTGGTATGTATATGCAATAAGGTCACTTAAGTACCTCCTCCTCCATTTCGTATATAAGCGCAGCTATGCAAGCTCTTTTTTTTTTTTGGATACCTATGCAAGCTCTTTAAAAGCATTTAAAAAAAAAGTTTGGTTATGTTGTCAAACTTTAAATTTGTTGAAGATCAACTAAGAATTGATCAACATTGATTCCTTTTTCTTCAAGCAATTATGCTAATGAAGGATCTATGTTCCTAAAAGTGCTAAGAATAACCTACACCAAGCAATCTGCGTGCTCGCCCACTAACCGCTTTTAGCGAACATGACGTTTTATTCACTACTCCTAAATTTTAGGCGCTTCAACGTGCACGTTACCGTTGTCACATATTGGTCTTCATTATAAATTAAACACGTGCGTGGCTCATGTGCCCTTTTAAATTAGCCAACCTCTCATTGGCTACGCTTGCTGCTCGGTTGAGCTTCTACTCAGTTGATTACTTCACCATTTTTGGTTTTTAAGAGGTTCTCAAATTACACATATTAAACATCAATAGTGACCTTTCAATATTTATGATGAAAGGTCACACTATTCGATAGCCCATCAAACCGATTTAACCCAACCGAATACGTTTTATTTTTCTCGGTTTATAAGGATTTCGGTAGGACCAAAAAATTGTCCAGCCCTAGTTTTTAGCCTATAGCTTCTATTGTTTTCGGCAAGTCTCACTCTCACGGATCCTAAATACTAATAGAGGTGTTCACAATATGTTATCCAGCCAAGTTGTCAACAGTAACAAAATAAAGCTAATTAAATTGATCAGTTGCAGAAACCTCCTAAGAGAATAAATGTATTAAGCCTCTTCCTGGAAGAATAACGTGTAATTTTGATGTATCTTATTGTTAAAAAACAAAACTGATGGGGATTGGAATGTGTCTATGTAATGTCTGTTGAGATAAATCTTGTATTAGTGAAGTGTATTAGTTAGTTAGTTAGTTAGTTTAGCAATGTAACAAACTATCTGTTGTAAACTTTGGCCTTTAAATAGCCAACCTCAGGCAATGGAACAGTACACTTTCACTCTGCATTTTTCTGTTCTATAACAAATTGGCATCAGAGCCCTTCTTGAAGGGCCTGGAAATAGCAAACCGAGAAATCTCAATTTCTCAAGAGTATCAACAATGGCGACGAACGGAAACGCGAATGGAGGTGAAGGCAATTACATGCAACCATCCATACCTCGATTGGATGGACATTATGAGCATTGGTGCTTGCTCATGGAGAATTTTCTCAGATCAAAGGAGTACTGGTTCTTGATTGAGAATGGAGTTGAAGAACCAGAGAAGGGGGCCGTGGTGAGTGAAGCTCAGAGGAAGAAGATAGAGGAGTCTAAACTCAAGGATTTGAAGGCCAAGAACTACCTATTTCAGGCAATTGATCGTTCCACTCTTGAGACAATTTCTGATAAGAATACTTCAAAAGCAATTTGGGATTCTTTGAAGAAAAAGTATCAAGGAAATCATAGAGTCAAGAGAGCAACTCTACAAGGCTTGAGAAAGGAGTTTGAAGCAATGGAAATGAAGTCTGGAGAAACAGTCACTGAATACATACCTAAAGTGATGCAAATAGCAAACAAGATGCGCATTCATGGTGAAACGATAGATGATGGAGTCATTGTTGAGAAAATCTTGCGTTCATTGACTGAGAAGTACAGTCACATTGTATGCTCAATATCTGAATCGCATGATACAGATAAAATGACAGTGGATGAAGTGCATAGTTCACTGATTGTTCATGAGCAGAATATAACAAGATTTCAAAAGAAAGAGGAAGAACAGGCTTTAAAGACTCGAGACACAAGGAAGAGAGGCTCTGTAGTGGTTACCAAAGAGGAAGAGGTCTTTGCATCACGAGGAAGAGGTAGGGTCGTGGCGGCAAAGCAAGGAGACTCGTGGAATGTTTCAAATGCAAGAAATTGGGCCACTATAGAAACGAGTGTCCGAGAATGGGACAAGGATGTGAATTATGCAGGTGAGGAGGAAGAAGAATCAATCTTTGCTAATGGCAAGAACCTCGTGATGAAGGTGAATATCTCAGAATTGAAGAGGACAAGGACGAATACATGATGGTAAATGAATCCATGATACTGATGGCAATTTCTCAAATTGAAGAGAAGGAAAGAAACAAGGTGGAATCATGGTATCTTGATTCAGGGTGTTCTAACCACATGAGTGGGAATAGGAAATGGTTCACTGAACTTGATGAGACATTCAAGAAGTATATAAGATTGGGAAATGATGCAAGGTTAAAGGTGGAAGGAAAAGGAAGCATAAGAGTCAAGGTGAATGGAATTATCTACACAATCACGAGATGTGTTTTATGTTCTGAGCTAAAGTAATCTTTTGAGCATAGGGCACCGCAAGAGAAGGGGTTTGGCCATTCTATTTGATGAGGGATATTGCAAAATATATCATAAGAAGAAAGGATTGATGTTTGAATCGTTGATGGAGACCAACAGAATGTATAAACTCATCTCTGACCTGGTAATTGAAAGCAAGAAAACAGATGAGAAATGCTTGCAGGTTGCAAATGAGGATGAGACATATCTGTGGCATTGCAGATATGGCCATCTAGGAATGAAAAATTTGAAGGTTCTTGCAAGTAAGAAGATGGTGACTGGTCTGCCAGAATTGAAAGATAGTATGAAAGTGTGTGAGGATTGCTTGAAGGGAAGCAACATAGAGATCCAATTCCAAAGAAAAGCAAATGGAGAGCAAGTGAAAGATTAGAACTTGTGCATCTTTGACATATGTGGACCAATAACACCAACCTCAACCAAAGAATAAGAGGTATTTCCTTAGTTTCATTGATGATTTTTCTAGAAAAATTTGGGTATATTTGTTAATAGAGAAATCGAGGCTTTTGAAAAGTTCAAACACTTTAAGATTCTGGTAGAGAAGGAAAGCAATCTTAAGCTTAAGTGTTTAAGGACCGATAGGGGAGGTGAATTTACCTCAAATGATTTTAACAAATTACGTGTAGAAGAAGGAATTAAAAGGAATTTGATCAAGAAGATACACCCTCAAAGAGAATGGAGTTCTTTGAGAGGAAGAATAGAACAATAATGAATGGGGTGAGATCAATCTTAATTGGTAAGAAAATGCCCAAGAGTATGTGGCACGAGGCCTTGAATTGGATAGTGTATGTCTTGAATAGGTCACCTACACTTCTTGTGAAAAAATAGAACACCTCGAAAGCTTGGAGTGGTTGTAAGCCACATGTATCACACTTAAGAGTGTTTGGATGCATAGGACATGTCCACATTCCCGATGCCAAGAGAACTAAACTTGAAGAGAAAAGCAAGAAATGTGTCTTGCTTGGAATGAGTAGTGAGACAAAAGGATACAGTTGTATGATCCAATTGAAAGAAGAATAATAGTGAGTAGAGATGTGGTGTTCAAGAAAATGAGGTCTGAAGGCTGGTTGGAAGATCATAAACAAGAGGTAAATCTTTGAGTTGAGTTGGAATAACTCTGAGTGCGATGAAGTCTTGATGAGGACAGTGACATAGAAGAAGGAGAAATCAAGTACAACGAGAATCAAACAATGAGAAGTGAAACTAGACAAGCAATGACAGGATAATGAAAGAAGAGTGAGAAGACCACCCGAGCATCTAAGAGACTATGTGACAGGTGAAGGACTATCTCAAGAAGAAGAGAGGAAGCTTATGCAAAGAATTTACGACCACGATACATTTGAAGTTCTTTGTCAAAGATGCAAGATGGAGAGAAGCTATGGATAATGAGATAGCTTCAATAGTTAAGAATGAAACATGGAAATTAGTTGAGTTACCTAGAGAAGCAAAAAGAATTGGAGTAAAGTGGGTGTACAAGACCAAATTAAATGAGAATGGTGAAGTACACAAATACAAAGCAAGGCTTGTGGCAAAAAGGTTATTCACACAGCAAAGGGGGTTGACTACACGAAATATTTGCTCCGGTTAGCGGACTTGATACCATAAGAATGATCATGGCAATAGCAGCACAGAAAGGGTGGGTTTTGTATCAATTGGATGTGAAATCAGCATTTCTATATGGTAAACTGACTGAGGAGGTGTACATTGAGCAACCAAAGGGATATGTTGTGAAAGGAAGTGAGCACAAAGTGTATAGACTATACAAAGCCTTGTATGGTCTAAAGCAGGCGCCACGGGCCTGGTTCAATAGGATTGAGAGATATTTCACAGAGCAGGGTTTTGAAGCTAGTAAGAATGAACAGACCTTATTCATAAAGCATGGAGAAAATGAAGAAATTCTCATGGTAAGCATATATGTGGATGATTTAGTGTACACAGGAAACTGTGAGAATATGCTGACAGACTTCAAGAAAGAAATGGAAAAGGAATTTAGCATGAATGATCTGGGAAGAATGAAGTATTTTCTAGGAATTGAAGTAATTCAATCCTCTGAGGGCATTGGAATAGTGCAAAGGAAGTATGCTGCAGAAATTATTGAAAGATTTGATATGAAAGGTCGCACTTCAATGTCATGGTACCAGATGGTATCGTGAACTAAGCTTAATAAGGATGAAGGAGGTGAGAAGGTTGATGAAACTCAGATAAACAACTTGTTGGAAGCTTTGATGTACATAATGAAGAACTGGACTGATCTCATGTACACTGTGAGCTTGATTAGCAGGTATATGAGCTGTCCTACTCAACTACATTGGCTAGCAGCTAAGAGAATCCTAAGATACTTACAAGGAACCATCAACATGGGAATAATGTACAGAAGAGGGGATAGAATGAACCTTGTAGGATACACTGACAGTGATTATGCAGGAGATGTAATGGATAGAAAAAGTACCTCTGGTTATGCTTTATTGATGAGTGGAGGTGCAGTGGCTTGGATGTCTAAGAAACAACCTATAGTGACCTTATCATCGACTGAGGCAGAATTTGTAGCTGCAGGAGCAGCAGCTTGTCAAGCAATATGGTTGAAGAAAGTACTAAAGGAGCTTCAATGCTTAGAGAAAGAGTGTGTTACAATCATGTGTGACAACTCTTCTGCTATAAAGCTCTCAAGGAATCCAATTCTTCATGGGCGAAGCAAGCATATCGAGGTGAGATATCACTATCTTAGAGAACTTGTCAAAGGTGGAGAAATTGAACTGAATTTCTGTGGTGGATCAAAGGATCAAGTAGCAGATATGTTTACCAAACCAGTAAGTAAAGATGTGTTTCTGAGACTCAGAAAGGAAATTGGAATGGTTGAGTTTGATTGAAGATGGTTTTGTGAGCTTGGCCCTCTGCAGATCTGTCATGTTTTTCTGCAAATGTTTTTCAGTTTATCTAGTTCTGTTTTTGAGTAAGCTAAATGCTACTCTTGTAACCTTTAGCTTAAGGGAGAGATTGTTGAGATAAATCTTGTATTAGTGAAGTGTATTAGTTAGTTAGTTAGTTTAGCAATGTAACAAACTATCTGTTGTAAACTTTGGCCTTTAAATAGCCAACCTCAGGCAATGGAACAGTACACTTTCACTCTGCATTTTTCTGTTCTATAACAATGTCCAAGGATGTTTTATGTTGGCTAAGAGTATGTGGATTTCTTCCATCCTATCGTTTGATAAAGGTGAATCAAGTGAACTCCTAACTGCACTGGGTGGTAGATTTGGAAGATCAATTTGGTAATGGTAACTACTACTCTGATCATGCATGATGTCAACACTGAGTAAACTAGTTAAATTTGTGTGCTACTACTACTAATATTTTGATTCTGATTTTCTTTTCTTTTCTAATATCCAATGAACTACCAGTACTCAGTTAAATAAAAACTCTGCAACCATACTTACTTGCTGGTGCCATAATTGACAAGATTAGCGAATAGAATGCCAATAGTGACATTAAGTTGAAACAGTATATTCAATGCTCCACGTATTCTGGAGGGTGCAATTTCTGAAAGAAACACTGGCACAGCCTGCCATCAAATTGAAACAACATGTCATTTAGTGAGATAGATACCCAACCAAATAATAATGTTCCTGTTATCACTGCTACAACTTACACTATGGTCTATAGTAATGTTAAATTTGTGTTCAGATATCATTAATTCTTAGTCAGAAAATTTATTTTTATTTCAACTACTTATTGTATTATTGTTTGAAGGAAACAATTTAATGTAAACATGAGAAAATTTGCTTTTTAAAATTTGTGACTCGTACCAAAACGAGTTAATATAGCTAGACTGATTTGGCCTTGGCCCGAATGTGAAAAAATGGTCAAACAAAATAGATCGATTTGCTGCCCATTGTGGTCCTACTCGACTCGAGGGATTAGTCTCTGCAGTTGCGCGTAGAGGATACCCGGTTTATACCAAAAAATAGATCGATTTGAGTTGGATTTTAAGTTTTTTTTTTTGAATTTTTCAAAAATCACTAACCACCCCTACATGGAATTTTATTTAATAATAAAAACACTTACTCCCTCCGGACCTAATTATAAGCAAAAATACATACTTTCACACATATTAAGGATAATGGTTTTATGCCTTTACTTTTCTCGAATTCATGTAAAGGATCTAGAAATGGAATGGAATCAATTGAGCCTTGTATTATTAACTGAAAGGGAAACTAGCGATGATGCTAGAAGTACAGCTCAATTGTTACACAGAAATGGTGTGATGCTGGTACAGAGTAGAGAGAGAGAAGAAACAAGTACTCACTATCAGCATAAAAAGCCTCTCTACCCATTACCCATTACATATACTAATATTTCACAAATTCACCCCACATGGGGTGGTCCCGTTTGGCTCTAGTGCTGCGTCTCAACTCTCCTTCCTGGCGCGTGCCTTCCACGTTTCCAGCCTCAGTCATATTTTCTCTTTCTATCACATTCTCATTCATAACAATACCATCCCCTTTAAAAGCAACCTTGTCCTCAAGGTTAAAAGTAGGAAAATTGTTCAAAATGTCAACTCTATCCTCCCATGTTGCGTCACAACTTGGCAGGCCTTCCCATTGCACCAGCACCTGAGGAACCTTTTGACTGCCCTGCAGCACAGTCCTTGATTGCAGAATCTTTTCAGGCTGAACAATCGGACCCTCCTCTATCGTGGTCAGTGGTAGCGGCAAATAAGGATCAGTGACATTTCCCTTGAACTTCTTGAGTTGAGACACATGAAAAGTGGAATGTATTTTTGCTGTAGTTGGAAGTTGAAGCTTGTAAGCCACTTGGCCTACCTTAGCAATGATAGGAAACGGCCCAAAGTACCTCATACCCAACTTCTGGTGTTTCCTCAGAGCAACTGAATTTTGTCTATATGGTTGCAATTTCACAAGCACCAAATCCCCAAGCTCATAACTCACATCAGTCCTCTTCTTGTCTGCAGTGGCTTTCATATTCTGCTGTGCCCGCTGCAAATTGAACTTCAAGTCAGCTAAAATTCTATCACGCAGCAGAAACTGTTCTTGCAACTCTGGTGGTTCATTAGAGCTCGGTTTGTACTGCACTACCATCGGAGGATCCCGGCCATATAGTGCCTTAAAAGGAGTCATTCCAATACTCGTATGAAACGACGAATTGTACCAGTATTCGGCCCAATTCAAAGCTTTGTACCATGATTTAGGATTATCAGCAGTGAAACAACGCAGAAACATTTCCACACATTTGTTAACGGCTTCCGTTTGCCCATCACTCTGAGGATGGTATGCTGAACTCATAGCAAGAGTTGTACCTTGCAACTGAAATAGTTGTTGCCAAAATTTGCTAATGAAAACCTTATCTCTATCAGAGACAATAGATTTAGGCAGGCCATGTAACTTAACCACATTTGCCATAAACACTTCAGCCACGGACCTGCTGGTATACTCCGTCTTAAGGCCCATAAAATGAGCATACTTTGTCAAACGATCCACCACCACCAAAATTACAGTGAATCCGAATGATATAGGCAATCCGGTAATAAAATCCATTGAAACATCGTCCCAAACTTGATTAGGAATCGTAATTGGTACAATAATCCGGTGGTGCGGTGTTCACGATTTTAACTCACTGCTGACATATCAAACAATTGGCCACAAAAGACTTCACATCATGCCTCAATGTGTCCCAGAAAAATTGAGGAGTGATTCTAGCAACCGTACGTGCAATACCTGCATGTCCTCCAACCGGAGAAGAGTGAAATTCCTGCAGGATTTGTTGTATCAAAGCGCTCTGCTTCGGAATAACTAGTCTGCCATCGTAGAACAGCAACCCATCCTTTGCTGAGTAATGACCTACATAACTATCTTCCTGACAGTTGCTCAAAAGCTGTTGTAAGTCACTGTCTTGAGCAACTTCAGCTCTCAATTGGTGCACAAAATTCACCTGTGGCTCGGACCAAGCTAAATTCATCAACCTGGAAAGCGCATCAGCAGCTTGATTGTCTCTCCTCGGCTTGTATTCTATCTTAAAGTCATAACCCATGAACTTGTGCAGCCAAGCTTGTTGCTCCGGTGTCTGGAGAGATTGATCCAAAAGACTACGCAAACTCTTTTGATCGGTCCTGAGAATAAATTGATGACCAAGTAAGTAATGTCTGAACTTGGCAAGAGCTGCTGTAATGGCATGAAATTCCCGCACATATGCAGATTGCTTCTGCATCCGAGGTGCTAATTTCTTAGAAAAATACGCAATAGGATGCCCCGCTTGACTCAAAACAACCCCTATGCCTGTGCCTCTGTGCCTGACGCATCCGTTTCTAGAACAAAAGGCTCCTGAAAGTTGGGCAGTGCTAACACCGGTGCACTAGTGATAGCTATTTTCAGTTCTTGAAAGGATTTCTCTGCCTGATCAGTCCACACAAATGCCTCCTTTTTCAACAAGTTGGTTAATGGTGAAACAATGGAAGCATAAGATCGTATAAAACGCCTATAATAGCCCGTAAGACCCAAGAATCCTCGTAGATGTTTTACATTCGTAGGCCTCGGCCAATCACACACAGCCTGCACCTTTGTTTTCTCCATTGCCACACCCTTTCCCGAAACCATGTGGCCCAAATATTCAACCTCACTAAGCCCAAAAGAACACTTTGAAAGCTTAGCATACAAGATATGCTGCTGAAGTAATTGGAGAACAGTTTCCAAATGTGAGAGGTGTGCATTCCAAGTGGGAGTCGTCAAAGAAAACCAAAACACATTTCCTTAACAACTTGTGAAACACCTTGTTCATCAAACTTTGAAACGTAGCTGGCGCATTGGTAAGCCCAAATGGCATTACTAGCCATTCATAATGCCCATGGTGTGTATGGAAAGCCGTCTTGTGCCTATCTTCCGGTTGGACCAAAATCTGATGGTATCCACTTCGAAGATCTAACTTAGAAAAGTATTGAGCACCATGAAGTTCATCAAGCAATTCATCCACCGTTGGCATTGGAAAACTATCCTTCACTGTGATAGCATTCAAGGCTCTATAATCGGTGCAAAACCTCCAAGAACCATCCTTCTTTTTGACTAGCACGATAGGTGATGAAAACGGGCTCGTGCTTGGTTGGATAATGCCTTGACTCAACATATCTTGGACCATCTCTTCAATCTTTGATTTTTGACTATGTGGATACCGATAGGGCTTCACCTTCACTGCTTGTGACCCTTCTTTCAAAGCAATTCTGTGATTCTGCTCCCTGACTGGAGGCAATCCAGTAGGTGTGTCAAACACACTTCGATAATTATGCAACAACATTATCATTTCAGGTTCCATGTTAGCAGGTAGGTCCAACCCGGTGTCTGTTATTGAATCTGAAGTCAGTAATTCCAAGGTAAAACACTCAGCAATTGCTTGCACCTGGTGAATTCTTCTAAACACGTGCAGTTGTGCACTTTCTGGTTTCGGATTCTGCTCCCCTTGTAATGTTATAAATTTGCCCTTCAAATAGAACTTCATCATTGCTGAAGCATAATCCGCTACATGAGGCCCTAATGAAGCGAGCCAAGGTGCACCCAATATAACATCCGCACCTACCACCGGTAATAGATATGCAGAAACTGTAATATCTTGTCCATTAATCTGTAGAGATAGCTCCTTTATCATGCCTTCAGCTGTCATTTTCTGGCCATTCCCCACTAAGACTTGCCATTGAGGAGCCGGTTCCACCACTACAAGAAACACGGGGATTAGCGAGTGAAATATCCGTCGCTAACAGGCCCATTTCGGTCGCTAATGTCCATTAGCGAGGAATTAGCGAGGACCGCCGGTCGCTAATTCCTCCTCGCTAGTGGCATTTAGCGAGGAATATGTGTCGATCGCTAATTAGCGAGGACCATCCCTCGCTAATTCCTCGCTAATCTTGACAAAGACGCAACCTCACCGATTGCACGCTTATCAATTTGAATTTATTATTATTATTATTATTATTATTATTAGTAGTAGTAGTATTATTAGTATTATTATTATTATTATTATTATTATTATTATTATTATTACTACTACTGTTATATTATTATTATTATTATTATTATTATTATTATTATTATTATTATTATTATTATTATTATTACTACTACTATTATTATTATTATTATTATTATTATTATTATTATTATTATTATTATTATTATTATTATTGTTGTTGTTGTTGTTGTTTGGATGTGGTGTGGTGGTGTGTGGTGGTGTGGTGGTGGTGGTGGTGGTGTAAAGAGAGAAGAAGAAGGAGAAGAGTAAGGGAGAAAGAGGGGTGGTGGTGGTGGTGGTGGTGGTTGAAGAAAGAGAGAGGTATGTGGTTGTGGTGGTGTGGTGGTGGTGGTGGAAGAAAGAGAGAGAGAGAGAGAGAGAGTCGTGGTTGTGTGGTTGAGGAGAGAGAGGTGAGAGTGGTTGTGGTGTGGTGGGGGTGTGGTGGTGGTGGTGGTGGTGGTGGTTTTTGTGAAGAAAGAGAGAGAGTAGAGGAAGAGGAAGAGGAATAGGAAGAGGAGTGGGTATTGTGAAAGAATGGGTATTGTGAGTGGTGGTGGTGGTGGTGGTGGGTGGTGGGTTAGTTTGTAGGTGAGAGAGAGTAGAGGAAGAGGAAGAGGAAGAGGAAGAGGAGAGGAGTGGGTATTGTGAAAGAATGAGAGAAGAGTGAGAGAAGAGAGTGAGATAATGGGGTATTCGGTCAAAAAGACGTGCCAATTAGCGAGGGCGTGCCAATCCGTCGCTAACTCGCTCCGTGCATAGTCGGAAGCGGCATCGCACTATCAAATCGGCCAGGCGTGTCAATTCATGCGCTAATTCCTCGCTAATGTGACCATTAGCGAGGGACCTACAATTCCGTCGCTAATGTCAGTTTTTTGCGAGGGACAAAAATTCCCTCGCTAATTCCGTCGCTAATTCGCGTTTTTTTTGTAGTGCACATGCAACTTCAAGCAATGGACAATTCTAGGCTGAATGAAATTATCCATGCTACCACCATCGAGCAATATAGAAACTGTCATGGGTCCAATCTGACCTTGGAAACGGATGATACCAAAACCTCCAGAACCTTTCATTGCATTGAGGGAAAGATGGTGTTCAGGTGAGTCTTGTGTTGTGTCTGAGCTAGGTGTAGTGACAGGTGATGTTTCTTCGGTTTGGTCAGTTTCTGGTTCATCGGTTTGGATTAGCATAAGGTGTTTGTTGGGGCACTTATGAGTGAAAGAGAATTTGTCATCACAAAAATAACAAAGACCTTTCTCTTTTCGCAATTGCATTTCCGCCGGTGATATACGTTTAATGTTTGGGTTTTTCTGGTTAAGGTTCATAGGTCTAGTAGGTGGAGTGTTTAGGACAGGGGGGTTATTTGATTTATCAGAGAATTGGCTCTTGTTTGGAGTGAAGGGAGGCCTAGTGGTTGTGTTTGGGCTGTTTGGTTTAGTGTTTATGGTAGTTTTCTGGGCTAGGTACTTCTCCTCATAGACCTTAGCAAGTGCTACGGCCTTGACAATGGAGGTCGGAGTATGTATCATCACATCCCTGCGTATATCATCATTCAATCCACTAACAAAACAATCCACAACAGCATCATTACTGAGTCCATAAACTCGGTTAGACAAGCAAGTAAATTCCAGATAATAAGCATTGACAGTAGTAGTTTGTTTTAATTTAAACAGAGCACCTCTAGGGTTATCATACAAAGAGGGACCAAAATCTAGTTCCAATGCTCTAGTAAAATCTCTCCAAGATGTAAAAGGGCTAGTTCTTTGTAACATTTGAAACCAAGGAACTACATCTTCATCCAGATTCACAGAAGCAATAGTAATGCGATCAGCATCAGAGGTATTGTAGTACCCAAAAAATTGCTCAGCCTTAAAAATCCAATCTAACACGTTTTTCCCATTAAATCGAGGAAAATCCAGTTTGATTTTACTTACCTGAAACCCAGAATTCCTTGAGTTCGTTACACCATGCTGTAGAGTTTGACCCGTATCTCGATTCAAAAGTGACTCCAACGCTTCAGTTATCCGGTTGAGCTTCGCATCCGCAGCAGCCTGGTTTGCTTCAATTTTGTTGAATCGAGCGTCATTCGTGGTTGCAGCAAGCTCAATCGCGTCAGAATTCTTCCTCAGGTCAGCGTACAATTCCTTCATCCTTGTGTTGTCAGCCATGATGTAGATGAAAGCACCAATGTAAAGGATCTAGAAATGGAATGGAATCAATTGAGCCTTGTATTATTAACTGAAAGGGAAACTAGCGATGATGCTAGAAGTACAGCTCAATTGTTACACAGAAATGGTGTGATGCTGGTACAGAGTAGAGAGAGAGAAGAAACAAGTACTCACTATTAGCATAAAAAGCCTCTCTACCCATTACCCATTACATATACTAATATTTCACAAATTCACCCCACATGGGGTGGTCCCGTTTGGCTCTAGTGCTGCGTCTCAACTCTCCTTCATGGCGCGTGCCTTCCACGTTTCCAGCCTCAGTCATATTTTCTCTTTCTATCACATTCTCTTTCATAACATTTGAGTTGGATTTTAAGTTTTTTTTTTTGAATTTTTCAAAAATCACTAACCACCCCTACATGGAATTTTATTTAATAATAAAAACACTTACTCCCTCCGGACCTAATTATAAGCAAAAATACATACTTTCACACATATTAAGGATAATGGTTTTATGCCTTTACTTTTCTCGAATTCATGGAAAACTCAAATAGATTTACTAAACTATCCTTAATTAATGGTCATCTTTTCACAACATTAATAAATTAATTTAAGGGTAGTCGTGGAAAAATAGCATTAAATATAAATAGGTTAGTTAACATTTACTTATATTTAAGTCCACCAAAACAACACACTTTTTTGCTTATATTTAGGTCCGGAGGGAGTAAGGGTGATGTACCAAAAAAACAATTATTGGTGATGTACCAAAGTGGTTGGTGTTTGGTAATACTATGGTGATCATGAAGATTGAAGATAACAACAACACATGAGTGTGACGTGGTCCCATCTGCACAAGGATAACTCTCCTTGAAACATAAAGGTGTTCTATAAACTCACGACACGGCTCCACGTTATGTTGCTATTGCCATAACAGACAAGTCAAGATAAGAAAGTGTGGGAGTACTATACTAACGAGCTTGTCCCACCATTATTATCTCTTACGTTTCTTTCAATCTTCTCATTTACTTGTTCATATCATCATCATCATAACTTCTTCTATTCTAGCCCCTTCTATGTGAATGTGACTATCCATTTTTATTCATAGCTATGGCTGCATCATTGTTGTTGGGAAGAAGGTCCAGAACCTTATTAGCTCTTCACAAAAGGGTACATGCCTTTTTGTTAGGACCATTAGTTGTCAACCATAGATCTTCCTCTTCAAACATCTTTCCATCTGTTGATAGACGACCACATTCATCACCGGTTTACAACTACTTGTCGCGTTATGAATCCACCATAGCTGAGGCACAGTTGGATTTGCAGCACCATGTCCCCGACGATGATGATGATGATGATCAACTTGATCAGGTGATAAATTTTATTTCCTAGAGAATAAATGTTTAATTTTATTTATATATATCAATATCAATTATAAATTTCAAAAATATCGTTAATTAATATTTTTATATAGTTTTATGTATGAGAGAAACTTTAAGTTCTATTTTATCACGTTATTGATGCGAAGTATCTTGACGAATTTAGTTGCCCACGTGTATCTAATTTGTCAATTTGTGTGGTTTTTCTTTCATAATAGAGTTTTTGCCACACTTAAAACTCAAATTTAAGACTTATCAATCCTTCTCGGTGCTTTATGGCTTTTTAAATATCGTTTATGTTTTTTTTTTGGTCAAATCGTTTATTTTTAAAAATATGGTTACGTGTTTGGTTGATGGATGCATTTTTGTAAATAGTTAATTAATTTAATAAGTGACTTGCATTTTCATTAATTATATTAAATACATCATTAAATATAATTTTAAACTGCATTAACTATGGAAATGTAGTTTCAAAATCCTCATTTTAGACCTATTTTTATAAGTAAAGAATAATACAGTTTTAAATTTATTGAATAGCTGAAATATTTAATCTAAAATAAATATTAGAAACATCAGTTATTTAATGAACCTAATTTATTTTTATAAATAGGTCTAAAGGGAGTCTTGTTGTTCAAATAACATAATTGGAAAGGTAAAATAATGAAAAACTAAAAGATAAAACTGGAAAAACTATTATTTGGAAAATGTTTGATTTCTTTTTTTAAAAAAAACATTTTTAAAAATTTTGAAAGAATAAATTTGTTTTGTCTATAAAATAGAAAAAAATTGAAAACCCAATAAAATATACCTTAATTAAAAATTGAGGTGAATTTTTTTGGTGTAAACGGGGCATTCTCCGCGCACAACTGCAAATATTAACCCCTCAAGTCAAGTAGGACCACAATGGACAGCAGTGGCGGAGGTAGACATATTTCTATGAGGGGGCCAGAAAAATATACTCAAAATTCAAAGTTACATATAATTGTAATATTTCATTTTGGTCACCAATAAAGTTGTATAATTAATTATTGTAAGACTTTCTCTTAATTTAATTACATTTTAAAAGCACACATAAATATGAAGTTTTTTTTGTTACAAAAAGTTAGGTGAGTTGGCCTCTGGGGGCTCACTAGTGTCAGGCGAGCCTCACTTTTTCTTTGAAATACTAATGTAAATCTTCTGAGATGGCCCACTGGAAAAGTCGGTAGTGAGAGTTAAATCCACACCCTAATATGAAGTCTTTTAAGAATTATCTATATAAAAAAAGTTATCTCATCTAAAAAATTAGATAACTTTTTCATTTTTGTTTATTTGAATTTTAAAATTTTGTTTCAAATATTCACTGTTGGTTAGATCTTTTCCTTTCAAATGATACAATGACAAAAAGGATGAAATAATTATTGGAGAAAGCTTACTTCAAGCTTCTAAAAAAATTTGGAGGGTAGAGAGCAAAAATTGAGAATACAAAAATATGATAATCAAATAACCTCCCATAATATATATAATATTTAAATATAATGATCAACCGAGTTTGATATTGGATTTTTCACGTGTTACGAATTGTATGCTATGATTGATTGCACAATGGAATCCATAGTAATTTACTAGTCTTTTTTTACAGTCTTATTATGGCTGTAGGATAGATCTAAGTTGTTATCTCTTGAATAATTCTAATCCCCAGGACTAGTATAAGAGTTTTGAAAAGTTTTGGGGTGACAACAAATACCCCATGGATAGCCTATGCTCCGCCTCTAATGGACAGTAAAACTCTCCTTCAAAATTTTAACGCTATTTTATTCTGATTGCTGGATTCGAACTCATACTCTTGGTATAAGAATTTATACCCTTAATTTTTTTTTGACTCAATACCCTTATTTTTTTATGTAGCGAATTAGTATCACATGGTTCGGTTTGTCAAGGAAAAAAAAAGGTAGCACGTGGTTCGTCATAATATGTTTTTTTTTTGACACAAAGTCATAATATGTTATTATGTCTACAACCCACATTAATATTATTTATTACGTTTCTTTAATCAATTAATTAATAAGATTTGCTCTAATCCTTTGCGGAGGAGATTTTTCTTTTTTGACAAGAGATAGTATTTATTATTGCTTCAAGCTAAGACTAAGACTGGCCTTTCTTAAAAAAGCCACCACGTTGAAAAAGAATCCAAATATGATTTTTTATTTCGATAAATAATGATTCATTAAAACTCAAGTATTAGATGTGTTTGAAAATGAAATTACAAATTGTTTAAACACAAAAAAGTATCAAACCACCAAAACGAAGCATAATAATTAAAGTATCTACTCACCACATACATAAACTAACTCTAAGAAAGACATTTAACATACCATACATAAACTAACTCCAAAAAAGAATCCAAACATGATGAAATGTTTTGATCAAAACACACCTATAGTGATACAAATCAAATTTATATTATTAAATTGTTTCTATGCTAAAGGGATATTTTATATTTTAATTTTAAATAAAACACAACTAATGATGCAATATTTTTTAAATTTGTTTGATACTAATTTCAAATTCAGAAAATGATATGTAATATTAAATAAACAATAAAATTAAGGAAATACTGAAATAGATTCTCTAACTTTAATATTTGGTAACTTTCTTTGACTTTAGTGTATTTAAGAGAGAGAATAATGATTAAAATAATATAACAATTAGTTTTGTTATTTTTTGAAATTGTAAATTAGAAAGATTGAATCCTTAATTGTTCCCTTGCTTTAATGTTGCTTTATTATTCCTTAACATTGCTCTGTTCTGCTTCTCACTATTTAGGTTGTTGAATTTCCTGGTGGGAAAGTTGCATTTACTTCTGAAATGAGATTTATTTCCGACTCTACTCAGAAAAGGGTGCCTTGTTATAGAGTTCTTGATGACAATGGAGAGCTCATGAAATACAGCAACACAATTCAGGTTTCTAAATTCAATCCTTCCATAAACCAAAATTCAATTCAGTAACACAATGCAGAACAACTAACCTCTGGCCAATAATTGAACAGGTCAACAAAGAAATGGCTGTGAAGATGTATTCTCACATGGTCACTCTTCAAACTATGGACAACATATTCTATGAAGTGCAGAGACAAGGAAGAATTTCCTTCTACCTCACTTCAACTGGAGAAGAAGCAGTTAATATTGCTTCAGCAGCTGCTCTTTCTTCTGATGATATTATATTACCTCAGGTTTCTAATTGTCTACCCTTTTAAACTTACAACTTTTTTAAGACACATCATATATTTGATTATTTGTTGATATATAATAATAAAAATGTGCATAACATTGTCACTATTGTTAGTACCGGGAGCCTGGAGTTCTATTGTGGCGTGGTTTCACACTTCAACAATTTGCTCATCAATGCTTTGGAAACACAAATGATTTTGGTAAAGGCAGACAAATGCCTATACACTATGGCTCTAATAAGCACAACTACTTCACAGTCTCATCCCCCATAGCGTAAGACATACTTTAACTATTTTGTTTCATTTTACTCGTCGTTTTCATTCTAAAAAGTTAATATTGTTTGGCAAGAAATTCAGAACACAACTTCCACAAGCTGTTGGAGCTGCTTATTCCCTCAAAATGGATGGCAAAAGTGCATGTGCTGTTACTTTTTGTGGGGATGGAAGCACTAGTGAGGTTAGTGATGATGATGAACTACGCATTTCTATTAGCAAGTAATAATAGAATCAATGGAACATCACTATATGCTCATTGCTATTGATATTATCTGACTCAATCATCAAAATTTGTAGGGAGATTTTCATGCTGCTATGAATTTTGCTGCAGTAATGGACGCCCCGGTTATTTTTATCTGTCGTAACAATGGATGGGCCATCAGTACCCCTGTAGAAGAGCAATTTCGAAGTACTCAGTCTTTCTATCTTTAGTCTTTGTTTTACAAGTGTGACTCGCTAGTTTCTGTGTTTTTCTAATTTATTATGCTAGTCTATGTTTCTTTATGCCTATGTATCGTCTGTTATTTTGTGAATATTTTATTTGTTTATAAACGAATTCTAGACGTAACGTATTCTATGTTTTTCAAGAAAGCTCATATCGCTGTATCGAATTCATATCGTATCTGTGCATCATAAATTTCAACTATTGGTACTCACGGAAACTTATATTTTTCTGTTTAAATAGGTGATGGTATTGTTGTGAAAGGTCAAGCTTATGGCATATGGAGTATAAGAGTAGATGGAAATGATGCTCTTGCTGTATATAATGCAGTTCATACTGCTCGTGAAATAGCTATAAAAGAACAAAGACCTGTTTTAATTGAGGTTGGACTGGGCTTCTTTCATATGATCATATTACTCCCTCCGTCTCTTAATATAAGACTCTGTTACGCATATTAAGAAAAGTTGATAGTATAATTTAATATGTATAATTTGTGTATGATCTCCAGGCTCTTACTTATAGAGTAGGACACCACTCCACATCTGATGATTCAACTAAGTATCGATCAGTTGATGAGATTGAACAATGGAAGACGGCGAATCCTGTGAATAGATTCAAAAGATGGGTAGAAAGGAATGGTTGGTGGAGTGACAAGGAGGAATTGGAGCTTAGAAGTAGTGTTAGGAAGCAGGTGAATTCAATTTGCTTGTTGCAAAAATCAATCTTCTTGACATAAATTTGTTTTGACATTTTTCTGTTTTTGGGTACATACAGTTAATGGATGCAATTCAGGTGGCAGAGAAAGCACAAAAACCTCCAATTGAGGACTTGTTTAATGATGTATATGACCAATTGCCATCAAACCTTCAGGAGCAGGAGAAGTTACTAAGAAAAGCTATTGAGAAGAATCCCAAAGACTATCCTTCTGATGTTCCTTTGTAAATGTTGTCAATTCAAATAGCTATTTGTATCGAAACTGATTGTTAGAATGTAAAATAAAATTGTTCGATCTGTTAGAATTTGAATGATTCAGTGATTTGCACTTAATTAGTTATTGTTGAGTATGGCTTATATGCAGTATTAATGGGGCTAGAATCGAGGGAGCTGAGCTAGCAGAGCGTAATTTTCTCGGGGAGCAAATTGAGCACCAAATTTTTGTCAGAGACAGATTTATTTCATTGTTACTGACAATACAATCAACCATGGCCGTTTCAAAACTCCTAGCACCAAAAAATTCGATTATCATCTCAATATTATGTATCCTCTTCCTTGTTAGCAAGGTCAAATCAGACTTTTCCTTCAACTACCCTCTTAATTTTCTCCCAGAAACACTTTATTATATCACCAGACTTTAAATTCCCAGACAGAACAAAATCCGAAGGTGGGTTCCTAGGAATGTTTACTCATGATACTGCTTTCAAAAAATCTAATAATAATAATAATAACAACAACAAAGTTTTGTTAGTTGAATTTGATAGCTTTGCAAATGAATGGGATCCAAATCCAGTGTCACAGTATACTACACTTTATAATCTGTTCCCAAATAAATAGCCTCTGTATGTAAAAGAGGATAAATGTAATTGCCAAGGCAATCAATCAATCAATAATAATAAACGTTCTTTCGTCTTGTGTTCAATGGATTGGTTCACTACTTTCATTTAGCGCTTATAAGCTGGGATGTTCTCTACTTGAGTATAAGATGTACTCCAACCCGATCGAGTACAATGGGCCACGAGTCTACCCTGCCTTATTGCATGGCTTACAGTCATTTTTAAGGCACGGTCTGATTTCTTTGAAATTTCTTTTAAAAATTATTTTTCACTATTTTTTATGAATATAAATTATTCATAATTTCTCTAACCAAAATAAAAATTATTCATAATTTCATTATTATGGTTTGAAAAATATAAGTTACATTCATTCAAGTTGTATAATACTACTTATTATTCAAGTATAAGTGAGTGTTTGATTATGCGCCTGGAGAGACTTTCACCATAGAAAACTCGCGGCCAAAATGAAGCTCTCCTCCACTGCAGTGGATTTTAGCTGCGGTTTTGAGTCGATGCGAAAATTTCGCTGCTGGTCTAAATAGGCATGAAGTTATACACTATATGTTCATATTGTACCAAAAAAATAATAAGTACACTAGTTGATGTTATAACAAAATGTAATCAAAAATATTGAAACAAAATTCAACTACATCATTGACAAACATACAGGAGTATCATTGAATTTGAACTAAGCAGCATTGAACCACTTCATCATTAACTTTCCTACAGTTTATTTGACCAAGCTTCTCTGTAAGCTGAAATCTCCTCATTTCTTCAGTTTTAATTATAAAAAATTAGCCACCTGATTGAGAAAATGCAATCATCCTTGAAACCGCTGATAATGCATAAGTCAAATATTGCAGCAATGACTATAATTTGTGTTGTGCAAAAGCTGAACGAAAACGAAAATTTCCGGACGAATGGAAACCACCCACTTTTTCTTTTCTAAGGTGGATGGATGGATGAACATCATGCGACAGCTCACAAATACTAACAATCAATCATAGTAAAGATTCCTAGCAGACTTTCCTTGCCGCCCCTTATTATCCCAACACCAATAACAACAACACGTTTTTAGTAAATTTTTCCATATTTCAGTCAACCACGTTTCTGTCGCTGTTATTATATGAGTTGTGATCCCAAACTTTATTAATTTTTCAATGCCTTAATCACATAATAAGTGCTGCACATGTGGAAAATGTCTATATTAAACCCTATCTATAACTGTCTCTCATTTTCAATGTCTGTATTTGTTGTATATAGAATATTGAGTGATCAGTATGGGAATGGAACAATTTAGCTCCGCATTAGGCATAATAAGCTTATAACAGTAATTTCCAAAAAAATTATTATTTGGAGTAAGACTAATGACCATAAATGTTCGCACCTGGGTCCGCCCCGGGGTAATAAGTTGCGGTGGTCCAGATAGAGGAACAGTAGTTCGGATTCGAGGATGTCTCCAAGCACTCTGATGCCTTAAGTCAGCAAGAGAAGTGGAGAGGTATGCAAGAAATGAAAACGTACCTGATCTCGAGGGGGTATGGTCCTATATATAGAAGTCGGAGCCGTTGTCGAACCCTCGGATGGAGGCGCTTCAATCTGGGCCGTTCAGAGGCGTCTTTCGCTTGGGGACGTTTGGTTGGGCCGGAACCAGAATCGGATTGGGCTGGCCCAGAACGAGCGAGTCTTGGCCCATCCGGAACAATAAACTAATGTAATTGTCATTTTGTGAAGAAACAAAGGTAAGATGCCAAGCAATGAACCTATTATCCATATTTCAATATTTTCTGTGGCAATGACAATGGAAGGTGAATGGGAAGGTGTTATATGGAATTATCTTTTAGAAAAGTAATAAAGTGTATAGTACTTACTTTGACCCCAAAAATGGGATACATAATATAATATTATTTATACCATGTATCTTGCGTATACCATTTTGCTTTGTAACTAGCTAGTTTCTTTTTTTCTTCATTCTGTTGCTGCATACATACATATACATATACATATACATATATATAAATATGCATACTTATTTTAAAAATTTATAGTAAGTGGGAATGGCCATGTCATCCAGTTGTAGTAGTGAAGATGTTAATCAACTTAGAAGAGGGCCTTGGACTCTTGAAGAGGATAATCTGCTCTCCCATTACATTGCTAACCATGGGGAAGGAAGATGGAACATGCTGGCTATACGTTCAGGTAGGGTATCTTAAGATCAATAAAGTTGCTGATATATATATATATATAAGATTGTATATTTACTTGTTTTTGCTAATTGTGATTACTTTCCTATGCCAGGATTGAAGAGAACAGGAAAAAGTTGCAGATTAAGGTGGCTAAATTATCTAAAACCAGATGTGAAGCGTGGGAATTTAACCCCAGAAGAGCTGCTTTTAATTCTTGAACTCCACTCAAAGTGGGGGAACAGGTGCATATTTGATTCCTGAAAATGAAAATTTGCATTATATATCATGCTGAATGTTATGGATTTTGATGATGGTAGGTGGTCAAAAATTGCACAGCTTTTGCCAGGGAGGACAGACAATGAAATCAAGAACTATTGGAGAACACGGATTCAGAAACAAGCTAGGCATTTAAAAATGGACTCAGATAGCAAAGAATTTCAACAACTCATTAGGCATATCTGGATTCCAAGATTGCTTCAGAAAGTAAGAGAATCATCTTCTTTGGCCATGGCAATCCAAAACCAGCCGCCTATTATTAATCCTTTGCCTCTTGACCGTGTTTCTCAGTATTCAGAAATTCTTGGGACAATACCATCACAAATCCCTTGGAGTGTGAGTGAAGTAGTTCCCACTATTTTAGACCATAATTCAGATTCTGAGCACAATAACAGTTCATGCATCTCTTTTTCTGAACCCAAAATTCCTCACTATTCAGTATACAACAACTCAACTCAATTTCATGAGTTAGATCATAACAATGATTTTGGCACCTTCATGTATCATGATGGCTACCATGACAACAATGCTTATGAGATGGACAGCTTCAAAATGACAACTGAAGATGTGCAATACCCTGTTGTTGGTGATTGTCAAATGGCAGAAAGTAATTGGCTGAATAATGATTTTGCATGTACCATGTGGAATATGGATTAGTTTGTGGTAATTTAGTAACTTTTGGGGTTTGTTTTTGGAATAACCCAAACACTATATTTTATGAGATTATTATTATTGTTATTAGATAAATTATGATTGTTCATTATGATTAGCAACCAAATATAGATGGTAATTGTTTTACTGTAAATCTCTGTATTGTGTTTCTATGGTCAGAGCAAAGCGCCTTCTGTGTACTTGCTCACCTCAACCTGCATTCTGTAGTTATATTAATAGTTGTGTTAACATTTAACCACATTTACATTTCACCAATTGGTAATAATAGTATTACACTCACAAATTGTTGATAGCTGTATAGTTCAGGTTCAAGCTATATACATCCTTGCTCCACGAAAAACACGTTTCTAGAATGATTACCTTTCATATCTAATCTAATCTAATACAACACATATGTGGATCCTTTTAAGGAGAGAGGAAATCGCAATCGCAAGCAAGGAATTATTCACGCAGCCAACCTTTTTCCGCCGAGCATCCCGGTAAGCCTCCTCTTCTCCGTTTCGCCATGTTGAGGTTTCTGTCTTCAATTACAGAAACCATAGCTCCAAGACTCCTCTTAGTATCCATGGTGAGAAGAGAAGAAGACGAAGAAGGAGAAGGAGATTTGGGAATTTAGGGATTTAGGAATTTTTTTAATTGTTTTTTTGTAAATGAAATAACACATGACAAGCCTAATCAGCAAATACCAATAATAATAAAAGAAACAATAATTACAGTTCGGACTTTGTTAACCACGTAAATAATTTTTCTAACAGTGAGCTAATATAGGGACTTTTTTAAAACAAGCTACTTTTGCAGGGACCTTTTTAATAATTTTTTTTTGTAGGGACTAAAATCAAAATACGCTATATTTGCAGAGACCTAAAACATATTTAAGCCTTTTTTTTAGATTCATAGTGGTGTTCGTCTTTGGCTATGTAAGTATGGTGACTCTGTTGTTTGATCATTAAAATTAAAATATGTATCTTTATTCCATAAAAATTAGGGTTTCAAAAGTTCCAACCTCCATAAATTTTTCGTCCCAATCAAGTAGGGCTAGAGTGCGTCCTTCTCTGTCAACCCATCGAGCTTTTACAGGTCCTTCCACTTGCCAAAAGCTCATTGGGTTGACAGTGAAGGGCGCACTCTAGCCCTACATGGTTGGGAGGAATAATTCATTGAGGTTGGAAATTTAGAAACCCCAATTTTTAGATTAGAAAATTTGGGGAAGAAGACGACCTATTTTAATTTTGATTGTCTAAACGCAATTATCCATGTCACTATCCATGTAATCCATAACTAGAGGTACACTTAACAGAAAAACCATTTTTAACTAACTATAAAAGATAAAAGACGTAAACGAACATTTTAATAGATAAGTGACGAAAAAAAAACAGTAAAAGATAAATGACAAAAAGTATATTTAGCCACAAGAAAATAAAGATAAATGACGTAAATACACATTTTAAAAGATAAAGGTAGGGATGAGCTTACACAAGTTAGGATGAGTTATAATGAACTCTAGCTCGACCCAAAATTTTGATCAGGCGAATTTTGAAACACTAACCCATCTCTTAACCCGACGAAACCTAGTGATATGCAAGTTGAATAAAGGCAGGACTAATCAAGAACAAGACCAGGTTGATCCGAAAAGCAAACAAAAAAATTATGAGGATTCTATTTCATGTTAAGTGTAAAAAATTGAGAGATCTCTCAATATTTTACTATTCTACATTCAAATTCACCTAGCCAACAAATTAACAACAATAATCAATTTACCAAAAGACATGACAATACTAAACATAAAGTATGTGGATGGGCCGAGTGTCCTCCTGAGGGGTCACCTGAATTCGTCCTAACTCATCTTTGGGTTATGTTAATAGATAATAGTCTCAAATGTTCTTTTGTCCTCTTTTGTTTGGGCAAAACCCGACCCTAACCCGACCCTATATGATTAGGTTAAGATGTTTTGGTGGATCGAACCAACTTTTTCCCACCCAAGATAAATGACAGTTTTAAACTATCTAACAAAGATAAAAGACGTAGTGAATATTTTGAAAAATAAATGACCAAAATGGAAAATAAAAGATAAAAACATTTTAGTTTGTTTATTATCGAGAACTATTAACAGAGGATAGCATCTTTATAGCATCTTTTAGCCATTTTAGTGGGAAAACTTTATTCCCACCATTTACTAATATACCTCTCATTTTGTACCCCTAATTTTGTACACCACTGTTTACCAATATATCCCCACTTTATATTTTTAGACAACATACCCCACTATATATTTTTGTACCCCACCATTTACCAATATACCCTCATTTTGTACCTCACTTGCTTACCAATATACCCCCACTCTATATTTTGGGTGACATACCCCTAACAAATTTTTATTTGTCCAACACTCTTTTTTTATCCACTTTTGGTGGGAAAATTGTATTCCCATCATTTACCAATATACCTCTCATTTTGTACTCTCACCCAATATACCCACTCTATATTTTTTGGCCGACATACCCACGATAATTTTTTTTTTGTCCAACACTCTTTTTTTATCCACTTTTGGTGGGAAAATTTTATTCCCACCATTTACCAATATACCCCTCATTTGTACCCCATCATTTACCAATATACCCTCACTCTATATTTTTGGGACCGACATACCCCACTCTATATTTTGTACCCCACCATTTACCAATATACCCTCATTTTTGACTTCATTGTTTATCAATATACCCACACTCTATATCAATTTTTTTTTCCAACACTTTTTTTATTATCAAAATGTACTTTTATTTTGTACTCCCATTTTTCTCAATATACCCTACTATATTTTTGAATGACATTGTTGCATTCATCCCACCAAAATTTATTGTTGTCTTTTAAATGCCTTATATATATGTGTTGCGTATTTTTATACCCTTATAAAATGTTGATGTTTTTTTCTAAATACGCCTCAGCGCATTGTCGCCTCCTCGTGATCGTGACCTGGTAATCGTCCTAGTTTATTTATTTACACGTATTTACCCTGCCTTCATCGGTTAGAATCAAGCTCGTAGCATTCTCATTCTGGGAGAAGCAATGGCCGGGAAACAAGTCGGCGGTGAGGGGCTATCGGCGAACCTCGCCGGAATGTCGAAGAACCAGCTCTACGATATCATGTCTCAGATGAAGGTACATTTTATCCACTTTCTCACTCTTCATGAACCAGTGACTACATACTATTGCTAACCCTTTTGTTTCGTTTCCCCCTCAGAATCTGATCGAACAGAATCAGCAGCAAGCGAGGCAAATCCTCATCCAAAACCCTATGTTGACTAAAGCACTTTTCCAGGTTTCTAGGGTTTTCAATTTTCTTTCCCTGTGCCCTTTCTCCTCTTTTTTTGCGCTTCATTGCTTCGAATTTTGCTCATGCAAGTTCTGAATTCCAATTCCAGTTTGTTGCATTAACGACCCTATTTGATAGTTACAATCATATAGATATTTTCTAGTTATTAGATTTAGAGGAGCTATTTCCTCCTAATAATATGTGCTTATGTCATAAGATAAAACCCTAAATATTTGAAAAGAATGGATAGCCACACTCGCCTGACTGCTACATTCAATTCAATTCAAACTGCTAGTGTTTTACTTGTTACTGAGTTTGATTTTGAGATGGGAAGTATTTGCTTTCTGCTCAGATTTTATGATTGCTACTCTAAGGGAGTAATTGTTTCTTTATACATATGAAGATTTATTTAGGGGTTCGCCATTTCCCGACGTTTCTTGTTCATGTATCTATTTATTGGTAGTCCCTTGAGTTGAATTTGGCTCCTCTAAATTTAGGTCTTACTTTAAGGGTTAGTAAGACATCAATTATTGATGAAAATTTTAACACATGTATGATTTGTTATACATGTATTAGCGGTTGATTTTTTTCGATGATCAAGATTCCATACTATTACCCTCCAAAATGAGTTGCACACTTTACAGGAGTTGGACTTTGACTGCATGTTTTTTTTTCCAAAAATTGCGGGAGGGGAAATTATTATTAAGAAGTGACACTAATAACCATTTTACAATTGTCTTTGGGGGATTTGAACACTATCCCTTAAAGTTACAACGTCAAACTCCTAGCTGTGAACTCACACCTGATGAACATGGACCCCACTGAGTTATATAGGGATAAATCAGATTTCATATTTGTACCCAGTCTTGCTTGTATATATTGTAGTTTGTCTTAGCATTGTTATAGTAGTGGTCTTAAACATTAATATCTGCAAATGTATGAGAATAAAGTTGTTTATTTTTGGAGACACGTTTAAATGAACAGAGTAGTTTGTGTGTTTTAATTTGGTTTTATTTTAAAGTAATCTCAGGTTTCATTTAAGGGGCTTCACTCTAGTTATTTCTTTAACCCTGAGATTTTTTTCCCATTTTGTTTTCTCTAATCAGGCACAAATTATGCTTGGAATGGTGCAATCAACTCAATTGGTATGCTTTTTTTTCTCTCCCTTTATTTGATGGCATTTTCACAACTTTCCATTGGTAAAAATTTGCATGTTAAAATATGTTTGCTTCTAGGTTCCAAAAGTTCAGCCAACGGTTCCTCAGAACAATCAGCAGTCTGTACAGCCAACACAGCAGCCAAGTGTTCAGCCTGCTCCTTCATTGCCTGTGCAAGGTGGTGCTCAGGATCAAGCAGGTGTATCTCAAACCCAAATTCCTCCAAGAAAACACCAAAACCAACCCTCCCCACCAGTTTCATATCCTCCTGCTCCTGCAATGAGCCATCAATCTCAGCCCATTGCTGCACATTCTTTGCAGATGCCACAACAGGCAAAAGGACATCTGACTCCCCAAGTGGCCCCAGTGTCTGTTCCACAATCATCACAACCTCCAAACATACCTCCACCTTCTCTTCATTCATCTTCACAACTGCTTCATCCAACTCAGATGCCAACTGTCTCCAGTCAGTTGCAGCAACCATTGCAGGCACCTGGATTGCCATATATGCCTATGCAACCACCACCACCACTGCCACCACAACTCAGACCACCTTCAGTGCAAACCTTCCATCCCCAATATCCCCCACAAATGGGCGCCAATTTAGGTTTTCAGCATGCTGGTGCTTCTCACAATCTTCCGCAATCCATGTATCATGTAAGTCGAATATTTCAGTTTAAAATTCATGATCCAATAGCATGTTTAACAGTATTGTTTATATTGTTGATGAAATTTTCAGCCAGGTTCAAAACCTCCTGCTAGTATTGGACCTACGTTCCCACAGGGCAGACACCACTTCCAAATCAACAACCATCCCAGACACATTATCAGGTATGTTGAGACTTGAGATACAACTGATGTTCGAGATTTCAAAATCAAAACTGTGTTGGTAGCGTGGGTGAATAATAGGCTTTATGGCACCTCCATTTATTGGCTTTATAATGCTTTCTTTGTGACCTTTATGAATTTGTGACTCTAATTCATTCACCAATTAAATCCTATATTGTCTCCTGTGAAGTCCTTTATTTTTTACGTAGTTAAGTTCATTCACTAGTAATGGCACTGTTGCAAGCAAAAATGGCTTATATAGAAGCTTTTTCTACAAAAAAAAATGATACTTGTTTTATATGAAATAATGTACCTTTTGGTCACAATTAAATTATTGGATGTATAAACCATAGCTGTCTGCCCCATTCTTAGTTGCAGTATATGGTGGCTCAGTGGCTGTGTGGTGGGACAACAAATGATGGGATGTTTGCAATACTGAAGATTGCATATACGAGAGTAACGAGTTACATAATTCATACAATGTTTATGTATATATTCAAAAATACAGAATTACCCAAAGTTAAAGATTTAATAACAACTACAAATCTGTGAACACAGAAAAAAATATTCACTTTTAAACTGTGAAGTGTGAAGTATGGATACAGGAAAATAAAAAACAGAGATGAAAGAACTGAGACCGAGCTGTGTTGTGATGTGTGAAGCTTCATATCAGTGTCTCTTGAATTGCTGGATTTGTAAGCAAAAGATGTAGGCAAGCACTGTTTATTTTTTATCCCAGAAATCCTAAACTGAGGTTTCACAATTCTTTTTTGGCCAAACAGAAATCCTATGTGGTTTTTGTCAAACAATGAGTATAATCTCGGGGGAAAACAACAAAAAGTGGGTTGCATAAATCAGAAAACGTGTATAGATGGGTTTTTTCCTTAGTTGTCACCATTGGGGCTGGGGGAGCTGGCTGCTATCCTCCTGCTGTAGCGTGGTAGATTAAGGGGGCAGCTGTAGCAGCCGCAAATGCAACCAAATAGCATTCCGCCCAGTGCTATCTCACTTACTGGGGCAGGGACCGTCAAATATCAAAAAACACCCTTAAAATGTAGATTTTGCAGATGGGGGATGGGGCTATTTTGGGGATTTTAGGCTTCAACTTATTTGTTATTTTGACTTATGTTGCTACCTACTTGTATTTTTTTGCTTAAGCAGTATGGCATTTTATTATTATGAATAGTTTATGAGTTGAGTAATAATCCAATTTTTGAGCATCAATTTATTTAGTATCAATTATTCAATATCTATAAAAATATTAGAATAATAGCCATCCCGCTATCCTGGATTAAAAACTTTGGTTTTTTGCCATTTAAAGAATGACTGCTGCAGCACTCCCAATTTTCTGTTATAGTGCCCACAATTGTTTCCACGACTGAAAATTGCAAGGCTATGGAAGTCTTGTAGTTGTAGCAGCCAGACTCTGCTTTGCTGCCATATCACGCTGATGATTACTCCTCTGAACCCATTTATAAGCATAAAATGCAGTTTTAAGTTTGTTGAATAACTGATGTATATTATAGATCACCAGATCAGTTATTCAACAAACCTAAAGCTGCATTTTTTTTGCTTATAAATAGGTTTAGAGAGAGTATTATGGAAATTGAAATTAATTAATAATTTTAGCAACAGAAAAATGTTTAGATAATTGATTCCTGAATCCTGGCAAATTTATCATTGTTCCATTCCATCTGACTTTCAAAATAGTTGTTTAGTCAGTTGCGTTTAACCTAATAGCATGCTGGCATTTGACCTAAATCCATGTTTTTTTTCGTGATATCGAGTCTATTGACTGAAAGAAGTAAAACTACGTAGCATGATTTGTAAAGCAGTATCAGTCATGATGATGGGTAACAACATTCTGTGCTTTATAGTAGTTGGTTATTTAGGTGCTAAGTCATGCTTGTATGACAGGTTGGAAACATGCCATTCGGGTCTGATTTTGGTAATCAATCTGGAAATGCAATGCAAGTTGATAGAGGATCTTCTTGGATGCCTGGTCCCTCAGAGAACCTAGCACAGCATTCTGCTCCTCCGGGACCACCATCTGGGATTTCTGGTCCAATGGGTGTTGCTAATCAGCCTGTTCGCCCCCCTGGGGTAATTATTGTAAATTAACATTTGATCTACATAAATAATTAATAATTATGCAGTTTATTGACATTATCTTGCGTACATGCAGTTGACACCAGATATGGAGAAGGCACTGCTTCAGCAGGTCATGAGTCTCACACCGGAGCAGATAAATCTTTTGCCTCCGGAACAAAGGAATCAAGTGCTGCAACTGCAGCAGATGTTGCGTCAATGAAGCAGTACTTGTACACACTATTAAAGTTAGGCAGTCTTAATCCTTCAAGTTTGGTATAGATTAGTATTGTCTACTCTTCAAAGTGATTGCCTGCGATGAAGTTTTGTAGAAGCTGGTACAAAATTCGTGTGCAACAAATTATAGACCATATTATTATTTTCTGGATTTTTACTCCAATTAAATTACAGGTCCTCACTGTACATTAACAGGAAACCAAAGTTGCCTTCTCCGCCCCTCTGTTGAGAAAATAATAATCACTGATCAGTCAAAGAATTAGTAAAATTATTATTTTTTCTAAAAAAATCAGATGTTTATATTTCTTTTCGAGTTATACCCTTCATTATTCTACTAATTTATATTTCCAATGTCATTAATGAATGTTAATTTGGTAAACTAACTCGCAATTTTTCTTTTTAATACAAAATTAACTACTTTTCTTAATATGTGTGAAATGATTCAAAACAATGTATAATATGAGATTCCAACAATCATTCTATTGATTTGACGAAATTTATGTGGGTTTTATAACTTTGAAAATGAGAACCATTATTTTATTGGACACATGAATTTTGTTCTAAAAGCAGTGTTAAAGAACCTTGCAAAATGAAATTTGAATGGGAATGACCCCTACTTAAAATTTAGAAGGGACAATGTCTTATTGAGGAAAAGAACCTCCGACATTGACTCTCAAGAGACTACTTTTATAGACGTTTACCTTCAACCCCACGTGCACATGTTGCAACCAGAAGGGTTTGAGATTCTCGTGGTAAAGGGGATTTCTAGGACTCTATGTTGGGTATGTTTAACATTTTAATTTTATTATGAACGATTTTTAATTGTTAGTTTTCATGATCTACGTATTTCTATCTGCAATATTTAACTCTTCCCTATTTCTTAACCACTTTATTTTTGAGAATTTGTCATGATCTACGGAAGCACGTGGGGTTCGCTGAAGAAGGGGTTTGTGTTGGATATTTAAAAATTTTCTCAAACCGTAAAGTATCTGGAAACACTAATAAGTGCCACACTATACATATTTTGTGAGAAAATTAATTATTTTTTGGCGTAAACCGGTTAGTAGAGGAACACACTTCACGTATTTAAATAATTAAAATTGTTTCCGAACCCTAAAGTACTTGCTTAGTATCATAGTATATCTATTTTGTCAATATTTTTTTTCTTCACCAAACCGGTTATTGAAAAAGAGTTTTGCGTATTTGAATAGTTAAAAAAATTCAGAACCCTAAAACACATTTTTTTAGGATCGCACTTTACGTATTTTGTCACAAAATTATTATTTTTCACCAACTCAGTTATTGAGGAACGAATTTCGCGTATTTGAATATCTAAATTGTTTTCGGACTCTAAAGTACAACAAAGCTCATTGCTTAACGCCGTATTTTGCATATTTTGTCGCAAAATTAATTTTTATTTTCACCACACTAGTTATTAATGAACAGACTTTGCGTATTTGAAAATCTAAAATTTAATTATTTTAAAATCCTAAAATATGACAAAACACACTGTTTTTCGTATCACTTTTACGTATTTTAGTGGCGTCTAAATTTGCCTTGCATTCAATCTTGGTTGGTCATTTTGATTTTAGCGAATAGCGCTTATAAAAGATAGATTAAAAAAAGAAACGGAGATTTTGTCACTCAATTTTAAGTTCGCTTCATCAAGGAAATTGATGGTTCTTTCTTTGTAAATTGTTCGATTCTGATTTTGAAAATTCATTGGGCCGGAAATGACGAGAAGAGGGAAAAGAACCACAAAGTGCATGTCCTTCACAATCTTGCACCTGATTCATCTCTTCGCAAAATACATGTGACGCTAGTTCCCGCCACAACCAACAATGTTGGCACGAATTTTGCTGCCATGGTCCATGGATTCTACACAATTTTTCAGGTTTTCACCTCCTTGCTTTTAATGTTAGGCCAGACTTTGATTTTACCTTATCAACATATTGCACTACTGTTTGGTGATACCAAAGGCTGAATCTTCCATTGCTTCTTTTTGTTGTTTCCATTTCTGTGATATGTGTGTGGGTAATAAACTAACTAGTGATTAAATGTATGCCAACACTGGTTGTGACTTCTGAATGAGTTTGGGATTAAAACTTTCCTGATGCAATTCAGTTTCATGGCTGTTGTTGATCTCGGGGTTTTAAGACATGGAGACTGAGTGATCGTTTGGTGAAGGGGAGTAATTGTTCTAAAATCTCCAAGTCATACACATGTACAGCTATTGTTACGATCTTTCTAGGATAATGACTGCCATGAATTCATGTTGGTTTGAAAGTTACAAGGCTGGGTGGTGAAAAGTGAAAACACTGGGCAGCAGAGATGTATTTGAGAATTGTTGCTATGTCCCTGTTTTGAAATTTATTCTTCATTTGGTTGTCACCCTATATTATGATATGGATGGGAGAGTTCATAATGACCTACTGATATTGGGTCTATTGGGCTGGCTGATGATGTTTCTTTGATTTGGTATCCTTATACAAATGATGAGGAATTGTACAAGAACAAGAAGATGAGACAGTTTCGTAATGTTTAGGGCCTGGAATTGGAGGTGATGAGTTTTGGATCGATTTTTGATGAGGTGCAATTAAACTTAGAGGTCTTTTATTGACAGTACATTTACTGGGAAGTTTTTAGCATTTTTTTTTTGTAACATTCCCCGCTATCATATATGAGGCTCACTTGCCAATTTCTTGTGACACCATACGTATTATATTAGTATGGTTTTTCTTTTCTTTTCTTTGGAACAAATTATTGGGCTTAATAGCATTATTGTTATTAATAAGTTTTCGCTCATTTCTCTCTGAGTCTGATTCCTAATTATAAACACGTGCTTTAACGGTTTGAAATTACTTAACAATTAAACATCTAATTCAATTATTTATCCAATCTCCTTATTTTCTGTTTGTTGAAAACTTGTTTACATTTGTTGTTTTTTCTGATCAGATTTAGTGTTGACCCTGCCAACTACAAGCATTGAGTAGTTTAAAGCTGAAAAAAAAATGAGAGATTTGTATATTTCCCAAATAAATAGAATCTAGTATATTGAAAAGCATGTGCGATGGCAAGCAGCAACCAAATTCTGTCATCAAGTTCCTAGTATTATCTCCCTGGTCGGCACTGTCCAAAGCCCCTAGAATATTCTCAAGCATATTTTTCTCGATATTGTCATACTGAGAAAGATGACTAGAGTGTTGTTGTTGTGGATAGACAAAGGAAGATGAAGCTTCTGTCCTTGAATCATTGGTCCATCATTAATTCATTGTTTAATTCAATACATTTCCACTAATCATTTCATTATGTACATCACCCATTTCGTGTCAACATTTGTAGCTTTAAATTTAAACTTTATCATCAGCACCACAAGGCATGTAGCAGTAGTGCAAGAGTTTCATTGGAGCATGGTGAGACCTCCTTCTGATCCTTCTTATGTTGTCGTTGCATCAAACTCTGTTGCTTCCACAGTGGGGTACCAGACCTTAGCATGTCCTGAGTCCTTTGCTGGTACGAACGAACTTTCGTTCAATGGAGGAAGAAGTCAGAAAAAAAGTGGATGTGTATGCCAATGAGCTTTTATCAAGTCTTGAAGATTTTGAAATTGATAGGGTATGTATGCCAGCCTCTCAAAGACATCTGCAAATATTCAGTCTTTAATCTTTATCAATACATACATGCTTTATTATACAGATGATAAATAAGTATACCATCTTAACAAGATGCCATGTAAGGTTGCATTGGTAAAAGATGACTTGTCAGTGGATATCTGGAGATCTGAAAATACACATGACAGAAATGTTACAGTAACAAAGCTTGTCTATTCTCTGTCCAAGTTTGTGTCCCTATCAGATTGTCATAGCATGCAAGATATTGAGCAGTCTATTATCTCTTGTAAAAGTTATCCCTATTCTATAGCTTCTACTGATAGCTCTGGCACCATTAAGAGCTATTCAATGCATTCATTTGCTTCAAGGCCACGGGAGCACAGTTCTTCAATAGATTATGGCACTTCTTCTAAGCATAAGAAATCAGGTTAGTAAGCCTTTGATCATCATCATCATAACTCATTTTCAGTCTGGCTTGTGCTTTATGCATGCGACCAATGATGTATCTTTTAATTCTCAGAGAATTACTTTCTAGCTAGTTTCTATAGTAATTACTTGATGGCAATAGAGGGTGAGTAAGCGTGTGTTAATTATAATGGATAATGCAGCTGGGAGACTTTGGCCTTGCCAAATGGAATACTGGTGATAATCCCCTGCAAACAAGGATAATGGGCACATTAGGGTGATGATTTTCTTCAAACATTTTATTACCAACATGTCTAAGGTATTTAACTCTAGAATTTGCATACTTGCATATGCTGCTAACATGATTGTTTGTTGTTTATGCAGATACCTTGCTCCTGAGTATTCTCATGGCGTTACTCTGCTACAATTGATATCAGGATGGCAAGTGGGCAATTCCAATGATCCACAGCAACAACAATCACTCAGACAATGGGTATATCTTCAATCTTTAGATATTTAGAAAACTCTTGAATGCTCATTGCTTTTCAAATTGACTGACTGTAATGTACACATATATATATAGAGTGAGCCAATCATAAAGAAGTTAGCATTGCATGAACTGATTGACCCTCGTCTTGGGGAAACATATGACACGTATGAACTATACCTTATGGCTAAAGCAGCTTACTTTTGTATGCAAAGAAATCCTGAGATGGTACTTAATTTTGCTAAACCAGATTATATATAACTGTCTCGTTCTATCTGATTAAATAATAATTAGGTTGTTAATTACTAATTCAGGTTGTGAGAGGGAGAAAGTAACCAAACCACTTCCATTCCCTGGAAGATCAATTTGTACCTAACTATAACAGTAGCGGAGAAGGCTGCTGATAGTAGTTTGAAATGGCATAATGGACAGTGATGGTTAGCGAACGACACGTGTCTAATCAAAAGTAAGGATAGATGTTGGAAATATATGGGAATTATATCTAGATTCCATTCCATCATCACTACAAGAAATTTGTGATTTACCGGCGGCCGGAATCCGCCGGTAATAACAAAAAGCCGCAGGAAAAATGTCATTACCGGCGGATTTTTTCCGCCGGTAAAAACGTCGTACGTAATGTTTACCGGCGGCTTTTCCGCCGTAATTTCCGGCGGATTTTTCCGCCGGAAACATCCGCCGGTAATTACCGGCGGAAAAGCCGCCGGTAAAAAAAAAAAAAATCCGCCGGTAATTTGAAAAAAGCCGCCGGTAATGACACAAATTCCGCCAGAAATTTAAAAAAAAAAAAAAATCCGCCGGTAATGACACAAATTCCGCCGGAAATTTAAAAAAAAAAAAAAAAAACCGCCGGTAATGTAAAAAAAACCGCTGGTAATGTAAAAAAGCCGCCGATAATTTGTTTTATTTTTTTAAAAAAAAATTGTTTTTAATTTTTAATTTTTTACGGCTGGTAATTTATTTTATTTATTTAAAAAAATCGTTTTAGAATTTTTAATTTTTTTTAATATTTTTAAAATTGAAAAATCATTTTAAATTATTTTATTAATTTTTATTTCAACGAAAAAACTATTTTCGAATTAGTTTTTTAATTTTTTTTAAATTATTTGAATTATTTCTTAAGAAGTAAGTAAAAAAATGTAGTAGAATATGAATTAATAAAAATGATGAAGAGTATGAGAAGTAAGAATATAGGAGAGAATGAGAATGAAGATGAAGAAGTGTAGAAGAAATATGAATGAATGAGAAGGAAGAAGAAAGAGGAAATGTAGAAGAAAGATATTTAGGAGAGAATGAGAATGAAGATTAAGAAGTGTAGAAGAAGTAATTAAGAATATAGGAGAGAATGAGAATGAAGAAGAGTATGAGAAAGAAGGAGAGTATGAGAAGTAAGAATATAGGAGAGAATGAGAATGAATATTAAGAAGTGTAGAAGAAATATGAATGAAAGAGAAGGAAGAAGAAAGAGGAAATGTAGAAGAGAAATGAGAAGGAAAGAAATGAGAAGAGTGTAGGAGAAAATTTTATTTATAGGCATTTTGAATAGTTTCGTGATTTTTAAACATTACCGGCGGATTTTTTTAAAAAAAAAAAAAAATTTTTTTTAAAAATCCACAGAATGTTCAAAAATCACGAGATAATTTACTGGCGATTTTTGAACATTACCGCGGATTTTAAAAAAAAAAAAAATTTTTTTTTTTTCAAAATCCGCCAGTAATGTTTAAAAATCACGAAACACTCCTTTTTCGCGGGAAATTTACCGGGGAAAAATCCGCGAATGCACCAAATCCGCCGGAATTTACCGCATGGAAAAAATCACGGAAAGTTTGCCGGCGGAAAAAATCCGCCAGATTACGTGAATTTCTTGTAGTGCATGAACATTGAAAGAAGTGCACACTACAAATTAGTATATATGTGACAGCGCTTTTTTTTCATTAATGGGCCACACTTTTGGCGCCTTTGAACGTGGCGGGTATTCCAATCCAACAATGGGCGCGCGCTTTAAAAAGCGCCACTCATTGCCCAAACACATCCTCAAATAGGCGGCGCTTCCTAAAAAGCGCGCCCATTGCCCAAACTTGTCCCCTATAGGCAAGACTTCCTTAAAAGCGCGCCCATTGTTTAATTTTTTTAATTTTTTTTCGCTTTTTGTGTATTTTCCTTTTATATTTGCAACAAAAAAATTAAATCATACATCCAAAATATTTTTTAATAGTGATATCTATGAATTTGTTGTATTTAAACTTGAATTAAATCATACATCATAAAAAAATTAAATCATACATCCAAAATACATCCAAAAAATTAAATCATACATCCAAAATTAAATCATACATCCAAAAATTAAATCATACATCCAAAATTAAATCATACATCCAAAATAACAAAACATGAATTTGCCAAATTTAAACCTAGCCTTGTAATGAGCATCAGAAATATCACGTCCAAATGACTTATCTGCCCCAGCACTACAGTAGTAAAGACCTTGAAAAGTAAAGTAATAACTCATTAACTCCTCTTTCTGAAATTCACAAACTCATGTGAAATTTGAAATGAAATCAAAAAGAAGTGGCATAAAGATTGTCTAAGGTATCACACAATAATAATTATGCAAACAAGCTACAGTTACAACTTGAACTTCAAATCCATAAAGATTGTCTCAATAATAATGAAAGATAAAATTATGGATCATTACTGACATGGATGTTGTTGTTCTTGATCGGTCGACACATAATGAAGTTAGGAAGGAGGGCAGGGAGTTCATAACAATAATCTCGGTATTGGATAAAACACTGAAAGACATTCAATAGAGATCTTACCTCTTGGTCAAGCTCCTCAATTTTGATCTTTAAGTAATGTGCAGTTTTCTTAACCTCATCAACATCTTTATCCATTCTCTGCTTTATGGCTGCAGACAAAGATCAAACAGCATTAATTTGTTTATCACTCATAAGTTTAAATTACAGCTATCTACAGAAGTGCAATTTAACATCTACAGCTAGAGTCAGTTCTTCATAGCAATAACACCTACAACAAATATTCCCGTAAGGGGTTGAGAGGGAGTCACAAGAGGAGTATTATTTTCCACATTTCTTTCTGTCTCAGTATACATTTATAAAGAATTACATTAAAGGAGATAATTAAACATCCAAAAGATTTCAAGGGAAAATAATCAAACGAGATCATACTAACCCTTCATGTTATATTTACATAATCCCACCATCTGACATAGTGAACTACAACATGCTTACAAGTGTTCTCATTTAGATGACCTGCTTATATATATATAATAAACCCTTAATGCTTATCATTGAACTATAATATTTTTGGAATTCATAGCATTCTAAACCATCAAAGAAGTGTAGGTATAACCAAAGATTGAGAGACTTGGTTCAGATTTTAACTAAATCTTTCAACCACGGTGAACAACAACATAGTTTATCGAAAGCATCATAATAAAACAATAAGCAATCACCAATGATGCTATAGGCTATAGCTCCAAATCGACACTAAACCGATTATATCTTGAAGCATGGCGTAAATGAGGAGTGAAAAATAAAGATCGAGATAAGAGCATAACAAAGAGAACTAAAGGAACTAACATCTATCATCAATCATCATCACATTGTGGAAGAAGCCAATAAGTAAGGTGATATAATGGTAAATACAATTTTATCCAAAATAATTTAATGATGTAACTTCAATGATGATGAAACACGGACATACCAAAGATGACACCCAAATAAACAATAAAGAAATATAAATAAAGCATGCAACAATAACATATATCAATCACGGATGCCCATCGAATCAAGGTAAATGAAAAGAAATATCACAACACAACCGGAAAAGTTCAAATTCTAAGTTACATTACAACTACGTAAAGTGGAAACAGAAACAAAATTAATCAAATTACGGATAAAAACGATTCACGCATAGTCCTCCTCTCAGAAGATGCCTTACAATCCATGTATTGAATATAAATGGGATTCCTCTCGACAAGAATTGAGTAAATGAAGTCATGAAACCCAAAAAAATAAATCAAATCAGCTAATTCATATAAAAACCTTTACTAGGCAACACATACGGACACAAATTATATATAACCAAAAGAAAGGCATCAAATAGCCTGGATTGCGTGAAAGGAAGAAGAAAAATGGAGGAGGGGGTTGATGAGGAAGATGGAGGAAGAGAAGATGGCGGTTGTTGCGTACGAGATGAGATGAGATTTGAGATCCGATTTATTTTGGTGTAGTTATACCCAGCGCTTTTTAAAAACACTCGGGTATTAGGAGAACATTCTCCTAATACCCAAGTGTTTTTTAAAAGCGGCTGGTATGGGAGAACGCGTGAAGCAATGGGCGCCGCTTTTTAAAAAGCGGCTGGTATGGCTAGTGCGTTTAAAGGCAATGGGCAGCATTTTTTAAAAAGCGCTGGGTATGAGTTAGCTGTTTTGGCCATCCGTGGCGTTTTTACTTAAAGCGCTGTTTATAGGGGCGCTCTTTTTTGACAAATCTGGCGTAGTGGTACGTATTACTTTTCCCACACCCCTTAACTCCAAATATTCCAAAAATACCCTTAAGTAGAGTGCGTGTTTTCACCGATTCGGAGATGGGCAACCGAATATATTCGGTTGTGGGCAACCGAACAGGTATTTTTTGAGACACACCCTTTTTCCAATTTTAGAGGATTCTGTAATCTGTCATTCGGTGGGGGTGCCTCGAATCCTCTAAAATTGGAAAAAAAGGGTGTGTCTCAATATTTAACACACGCGAACGCTTGCTCAACTCGCTCGGCCGTCGTTCAAACAGTGAAATTTCGTGAAAAAAAGATGTTTCTTTTCGACCTTTTAAGCGCTTTCTACATATTTATGGAGTGTATTTTGAGTAAGAGGGGTTGTGGGAAAAGCAAAGTCCGTTGAAAGAATTATTTGCAAAGAGCGAGCATGATTCACGTGGAGTATGAATCATGTACCCATGCACTGAGCCCAATTATTATATGATGATATGACACTTGATTGACAGACGAGAACCTCAAAAGGACAGATGATGATTTGGTGCAGCAAAACTTCTGTCTTTTTTTTTTTTTTTATGAAGTAAAATCAATGATTGTGGGGATGTAAGACCAACAAATCTAATGGCTCCCATCGGTTTGACTGCAGTGATTGCATCTAGTAGTGACAGCTTTCAAGAGGAAATAACCTTCCCACACCCTTTTCTTCCCTGTCTTTATTTTGTGATGGTGGAATAACAAGCACAATTAGGTGCAATGGAAGCAAATTGTTCCAAATTCCAAGAATATTTGATGACTAACACTAAAATATATGAATGCAAAATAGAACAACATAAATCAGCAACAGGAGTTTACTGTCATGTAATTAAAATATAAAAGATTAATCAAAATCATTTTCATTTCATATTTAAATATCATCTTTGCTGCTGGATGTATTCTTGAAAATGCATGTGCGGATTCTACATAAGCCAAACTAGTGAACAGTATCCTTCGAAATTTGACCAAACAGTACCCACCATTACCAACAACAAGAAGTTGCGCATAAATTGAAAAGGTTATTATTACGGTTTTGTCTTGCTCCACATATCAAAATCCAATGGCAGATTCTTTAGAGAGAGAGAGAGAGAGACCCACTTCTGATTTACGCCGTGAACCATTTAAAGTGTCCTCCCTTTTTCCCTTCTTGGTCCCTCTTCTGTGACATCGATAATGACATCATCCTTACCATCGAACCCCACTACTCGGTGCACACTTCCAACACCTCGATATCATCAAAATGCCCTCTCTTTTTTTCCTTTCTGAAATCTGTTTGGTTCAGTAGATTAGGTCCGAATCGGTTCGGTGCTCAAAGTCCAAACCTGTTTAGAAAACAAATTTGGAGGTGTCTCTGAGAGTTGGTCTTAAACTTCGAACAAACAGTGGTTCGGTTCTTAACCTTCAAATCGGTTCAGTTGTTAACCATCGAACCTAATCTTCAAAACTGCTTTGAAAGTGTGTGTTACAAGATAACGTACTCGGTACTTAGCCACCGAACTGGGTCGGTTCTAATCTACCGAACCCTTCTTATCCCGCAAAAAATAAATTAAAACGCACACGTTTTATTATGGGTACTTTGATCATTTCACGCTTTTGAGTGGTGTGCGGCGAGTAGCTGCCGATGTGTAACAGTGTAAGAAGCATGGGCCTTTGGGTTTGCTAGGTTTGGACCAACTAAGTAAAGTGCTTCTTAAAGAATATCAAGTATTTTTGACCAAAAAAAAGAATATCAAATATTCAGGGTAGATTTGGGTAGGGGTGTACAAAACCGAACCAAACTAATAGGAAAATCGCAAACTGAAAACCGCAAAAAATCGCTTTTGATCGGTTTTGTTCGGTTCTTTTTTTCATTGCACCGCGCGGTTCAGTTCGGTGCGCGGTTTTGATTTCCGAAACCGAACCAAACCAAACCGCAATTAACACTAAGGCTTATTGAATTACAACATTCCTTACTAACTCACTAATCCAAATGCAACTACAACCCAACTCTCACTCACTTACTAGCCCAAATCCAATTAATTCTTTGATTCACTTACAAACAATCCATATAATCATGTTATATTTAAAAATTACAACAAAATATTTAATTCAATTTATTTTATATTGTCTTAGCTATTTGAAAAAAATTAAAAGAGAGTGATGTATATACTACATATATTTGAGTAAATTTTTTCTTAAAGCTTTATGTTAGCCTTTTTTATGTTAGTTAATTTTAACTCCGTTTTAAATTATTTTATCTTGGAAAAAACCTAACCAACCGAACCAATCCAAACCGCATTGGTTTGGTTTGGTTCGGTTTTATTTTAGTTTGGTTCGGTTTTATTTTAGGAAGCCAACCGAACCAAACCAAACCGCATATAATTTTACCTTGCGATTCGATTCACTTTTTGTCTCAAAACCGAACCAAACCGCACCACGAACACCCGTAGATTTGGGTACCTCAGATGAAGAATATTGGTGGGGTAGACGGAGAGGGATAGAAAGAGACATGGGGTTGATCTGAACTTTGTATTTGTGATAAATTGGGACACTACGTCGTGAGAAGGAGATGCAGATGCAAATTGCAATGAAGGATTCGGAATCATTAGCCACTTGAGCTCTTGAAAGTGAAGTCTTTCCTTCTTTCAGTTCTTTGTCTCCTTCCTCTTTCTTTCATGTTACTAGTTGCCATTGGCTTTATGGATATATGGTGGGTTTTTTCATCCGTGTAATAATTAGTAGCGTATCGAAGACTCTGGTCTAAGGTGGTCAGATTATTTAACTTAACAAAATTCTAAATTATTGACAAAATTACAACTGAGAATCTTTAAGTTATTTATTTGTAACAAGTTGACCCCTTATGTTTTTTTATAACAAATAGGTCATTTTAGTGATTACTCTAGCTTGTATATTTTGATGTAATGTTGCTTTATATATTGTGATTACTCTGGCTTATGTATTTTAATGCAACCAAACATATTTTGGTATATTTTGATGTAATCAGGTATATGACATTTTACTAAAAGGGTCAACGGTGTCAATGTTAGGTAACTTAAATGGCCTATTTGTTAAAAAAAACTTAAAGGCCAACTCGTTACAAATAAATAATTTAAAGGTCCTCTGGTGTAATTTTGTCTAACTTATAATACTAGTCAAAAAGATTACATACATATTTATAATTGTCCCCTACCAGGCTTGGTGTTTCGAAATAGATCAACTCAACGTTAATATTTATGAACATTTCTTTCTCAATATTTATATAAGTAACAAGACAATCATTTTTTATTAAAAAACTAGACAAGCATCCATCCTTTCATTAGTCTTTCAACAACTGTTGTGGCTATGGGCAAAATCATCGCTAACTTTAATAAACAATAAACCAATACATAAACCACAACACAATGACAATTTAACAATTAATTATACAACAATAAATTAATTTTTTTTTTGTAAAAAGAAACAAAACAATAATTAATAAAAAATTAACAAAAAAATGGTTCTGAAATGATTAAAAAAAAGAAAAAAGGAAAGATGAAATGAAACCTCCACCGCAGCAGTGTAGAGAGAAGTAACACATAGAGGTGCAAGTAGCTAAGTCAGGGTGTGGGAAAAAAAAGCATAGTGGTCAAAAAAAATTAAGGGGTATATTACATGAAAATTTTTAAGTTATATATTTGTTCTACTTTGGTGTTTTAAGTTTTGTTTCTCGATTTGGTCTCTTAAGTTCCAAATCCATTATACATAAGTCTTTTTTGGACATCCGTCCATCTGGCTTAACAACTGATGACGTGTTCGTCATGTGCTGATGTGGCACCTGTAATGACTAGTTTGACGTGACAATTAATTATTTTACGCGACTTTTATTTAAATCTAAAAATATACATCCTAATGAGTAAAAGCCATGGGGCCCTACATCAATCATCCAAAATTCCCCCCTTCCCTCCTTTTCCCTCCCTTTCCCTCCAAACCCCCTTCTCTCCCCCCCCCCCTTTTTTGTTCTCCAAACTTTCTCTCCCCCTTTTTTTTCTTCCTTTTTTCCCCTTCATATTTTTATTTCCCTTTTCTCATCTCTCACTCTCTTCTTTCATGTTTTATATTTTAGTGGTATTTACGATTAAATAGAAAATGTACCTCCATAATCAAATTTTGGAATCGAACATTAATTTCGTAACAAATTATAAAAAGTGTAACACTATACAGTGTAATTTTTCTGTACTGTCTGAAAAACTTAATCGTTTAAATATGCAAAGTTTATTTCTTAGTAACAGAATCGAACATTAATTTCGTAACAAATTATATAAAGTGTTGTAGCGACCGAAAAATCCGGGAAATGATTCTTCGAAGTTCGAAAGGAAGCCGCCACCAAATTTTAGTTTAAGGGCAAATTCGGAAAATCCCTTTTAGGTTTGAGATAAGGCTGAGTTTGGGGTTCGGGAGTCGTTATGTGTGGGGAATGTATTAGCACCCCACGACATCCATTGTCTAATTATTTAAGATTTATTTAATAATTACCCTTTTATTTATGGAGAAAAAGACTTATTTAAGTTTTTGGTTTTAGTGCTTGACAGGTTGAGTCTTGCTCCTACGTCTGCCTCGGGATGCAATGGAGGAATCAAAGCTACGTAGTTCTTCCCGAAAAAGGTTTGTGGGTTGGTGTTTTTAGTGTAGGGGTCCTAGGATTCCTTGAATCTGCATGTACTCATCGATCCACTAGGACAATCGACTAACCCGATTGTACAACCGACTTAGTCCCCTACTTTTTGAAAATAATTTTAGAGTTTTTGAAAGAAATTGGTTTGGTGTGAGGTGGGTCCGTTTTAGAATAGGTATTCTAGAACTCTCGAACTGTCTGACTCATTAGTTCTAGAACATCGACTAACCCTTAGGTTGTACAACCGATTTAGTCCCCTATTTTTAGGAAAAATAGTTTACTCATATTTATTAAGTTTGCGGGGTTCTTGAATGCATATGACTCATTGGCCTTAAAAATAATGACTAACCTTGGTTGTACAACCGACTTAGCCGTTTATTTAATTTATTAAGTTTTGAGGTTACCGAATCAGATGCACTTCATTGGCCTAAAATAATGACTAACCCGGTTGTACAACCGACTTAGCCGTTTATTTAATTTATTAAGTTTTCAGGGTTACTGAACTGTACAGCTCATTGGCCCTAAAATAATGACTAACCCGGTTGTACAACCGACTTAGCCGTTTATTTAATTTCGAGGGAACAATTATTTATGTTTGAGTGAGAAAAGAATTAAAAGAAAAACAGGGGGTGAAAATTGTAAATTGGGGTTTTATTAGTCGCAGGGGATTGTATAATTAATAGGAGGTGTAAGAAGAAAGCCCAATTCGCATAGGAGAGCCCAGTATGCGAACTGGGCTTAAGTGGGGGGAGGTGTGTGCGTGAATAAGGGGGTGCGAATAGCGTTATGAACGTTTTAAAAAAATAAAAAAGAAAGACACTGCATAGGCCCAAACAGAAACCCTAAACCTAAAAAAAATAACTCACCTCTCTCCTCCACTTTGTGGCTGCACCGCAGCCTCCTTCCAGCCCGAGGAAGATGGCGAAAATCTCGCCTTGTTTTCGGTGAGAGAGTGAGCGAGGGAAGAGGAACAGACGCGCGAGGGAGGGGGAGGACAGGCGACGTCCGGTCGTTCCTTGGCCGGCGCCGTTCTCGGTGGCGGTAGAGAGAGGGGCTTCGCCGGCGATTCCGACGGCAAGGGGGTTGGCTCGTCGCGATTGAGTTCAGTTTGGTGGGGTTTTTGGTGGCTGCTGGCTTCGTTTTGGTGAAATGGTGGTTATTGGCTCGGTTTGCGGGTGAGCTTGCCGGAGCTTCCGCCGGAGAAGACGAAGTCTCCGGCGACGTTTACAGGTTAGTTCCATATTTCGTTTTTTCTCTGTTCTCCGTTTCTGGTTCTCTGTTTCTCGCATACGTTTCCATATTTAGACTTCTTATTAAACCCAGAAACAGTTTTTGATTACTGAGATATTTTGCTTGCCTATTTAGTTTGTTGATTTTTGGAAGAATATAGAAACATGAATCTGTTGAAAATGTAAATCCAAATCTATTTACACCTAAATCGTGTTTATGGACTGAATCATGTTTGCAAGTCCTAAGTACACTAACAGCGTTAATTATAGTGACAAATCAAACTTTTAAACATATGGATTTAAACAACAAATCGTGCTCGTATGTTCTGCATATGTAGATTTAATAATACAAGAACCAACCTTACTTCAGCTTTCGTTATGCTCCTATTCTTTGCTCACATCTTTGTTGATTCTCCTTGATCGTGGATCGCTTGATCACTCATCGCTTCTTCCTTTTAGATCTTAGAAACCTCAGAACCGTGTTTAGGGGATTAGAGTTTCGATGTGAAACTCTAATCCTATTTTTGGGTAATTTTAGCAGTAGTTTTTTGCCTTGGTCTCTGTGTGTTTTAGACTCTAGGTTAACTGTTTATTTATAGGTAGAAATTAGGTTTAGCATTAATTGTTATTTGACTATTTTTTGACTGGGCTTTTGCAGATCTGCTGAGCAGTCTTGGAGAGCAAGAACAGACCCCCTAAAGATTGCTGATGCTGCTCCTATTTTCTATTTTTTGCTTTTTTCGGATTTGCATTTTTTGTATTTTTGGACACTTTGAATTAGACATTTTTTAAAATGTAAATAAAATTAAATAGATTTTTTGATATTTTTGACTTTGTATATATATGTATATGCTCAAAATAAGGACAAAATAACATTAATAGAAAAGAAGTCGGAATGATGAGTCCAATTGCGAGAAAACCACTCGAATAAGGCCATTTGCAAGGAAACGACTCGGATGAACCCAACTAAGTTCGACTAGGCTTAAATACGACTATTCAACTAAAGAATGTGCGAAAAGATCGATCATTCGCGCACATTCTTAATTTAAATAACGACATTTCGACTTAGTTGAACAGGTTAGTTGAGATTGGCTTAGGTGAGACACTTTTTAATAATTCTCGTAATTGGGCGACTTCAGAACAAATAATAAAATAAACGACTAAAACGAGAAAAAGAATACGGACAAAATTGGGGTATAACAGCTGCCCCTCTTTATTTATATTTTCTAGAAAATGTGAGGTGTATTCAAATTTTCGTAGTAGAAATAGAAATAAAGATAGAATAGACGTCAATTTTGTTCGTTTAGAGGGGAAATAGAGGGTTTAAGAATATACAGGGAGCGGTTAACACTTGGCGTATTAACCGAGAACAAAATGAAGGATCGCTCGGGATCTGAAGGAGCACTAAGGCTCTGAAGGGCTGCTTGGGGCCTTAAAGGAGCACTAAAGCTCTGAATGACCACTCGGGGTCTAGAAGGTTGCCTAGGCCTTAATAGAGGACCATCGTGGTCTGAAGGAGCGCTACTAGCTACGACACTAGTACAACGATCTGAGGGGCCTTTAGATTCGAGCGGCCAGGGGTCAAGATCAGGTCCGGAACTGATATGTTGACCAATAGAGGACGTCCACCATGTCTTAGGCTGACACGGCTAGTCCGAAGGACCACGCGGTCCGGAAGGTCCGTCGGGCTCGACTACGACGTTTGCGACCTGGGCCACTTAGGGCACTGAAGGAGCGTAGTGCTCTGAAGGACCACTCGGGGTCTGAAGGATCAGCTTTGTGATCCGTAATATGATGTGGGATTAGTTTGGGAATGAAATATAGGGACCGACATTTAGCGTGTCAATCTGAACACTTAGTAAGTGCATTCGAAAATGAAAAGGTAATCTCCACTTGGCGTATTTAATAATGCAATGAAATTGATATGCTTGTATGTGATGTATGCACATGTAATGATTGACATGTGGTGGGATGATGAATGAAAATGACACCTTTCTTTTGATTCTTTTCGGCATTCTCTTTTTGACATTCCTTTTTTTTTTTTTTTGACAATCTCTTTTTGACTGGTTTCATCAACTTGTGGAACTTCCGGTGTAAGAGATGAAGCCTTCTTGTGTATTTGTATTACTGGATCGACATGCTGGTGATTGATGATTCATTTGAAGTGACCTTAAGTGCGTTTGTTCATTTCCTGTGATGAGAGATTACGTCCTTTCTGTGATTTCCAAAAATTTCGTAACGGTCGTAATGCTTATGATATGCCGCATGTTTCACAATTCAGTATCATTTATCATAAAACACCATTTCGAAAACGAGGGAGAATAAAAGAGAAGGGAAAGTGTTTGATATTTCATATTGGAAGCCGGGTATGCAGAAGACACACCGACTGGAGATTACATCAGTAATGAAAGGAAAAGAAAAGCTGAAATGCTAAGCAGATTCGTTGATAGCTAGTCTCCTTGAGATAACGCCATCGGCTACTCATGTTCACCACCTTGATCCCCCCATTATCCGACTTTCGGAAGTGCTGTTTGCCTCAGTATTTTGGTCCAATCTCTTGACCCTAATTTTTGCCTGGATCGCCCTTTTGGGTTTTCGATCCATCGGGTTGCTCTAACTTTTGCCTAGGCCGCCCTTTTGGGTTTTCGACCTAGCGAGCTTATTCTTGCTTGGCTCATTTTTCTCTTTTTTTATATCATTTCTTTCAGGCATAGTCTGAGTTGATTGGGAGTGGGAGGTCTTCACCATCGTCAGAATTAAGAACGATTTCTTCACCACGTAAGGTTCTTCATAATTCGAGCTCGAGAATCCTTTTGGATAGTGAGATTTTCTTGGGCACCAGGTTTCTTTCTTGAAATTGTCGAAGAAAGGCCTTCTTCTATTAAGCTTCCATTGTTCTTGTCTGATACAATTGGTCATGACATAGGGCAAACATTTTGTTTTAATGGAAGTACTACTTCCATTGTGTGGGGTTGCCCCTGTTGAAGCGTGAAATGATGCTTGACTTCCCTGTGAGGTCAAAGAGAATGTTTGTCGCATTCTGTGGGATCTCTTTGATATTCTTTGTTTGTTGCTGCAATTGCCCCATTCATCTTTGGGTGGTATGAGGAGGGGCCATGAGCACTACCTGAGGTCTCCAAACAGCTCTGCCACCATGATGTTTTTTTTTGGAAGACCGTAACGGCTGACTAAATTTTTTAGCAATCAAAAGATCTTGTTACACTGGCGGGCGTTTAATAGCCTCTTGATGTATCCATGCCATGACGTCGACCCAATCAGACAAGATTCGAGTGAGTTTTCTTGGTTTGTTGTCCTTAATTGTTGTACTCTTTTTTTTGTCTTCTTCCGTGCCCAAGTTAGTTGTTTCAGTTGATTCCTGTTGAATTCTCATGGGGACCCCCCAGTTATACTCCATATTTCCTCAGTTTGATTAATGGGGTGATCAAGATTGTGACATGAGTTGCCGATATTGTTATTTTCAAGAAAAAGAAAGCGAAGCAAATGAATGATAAAGGAAGAAAGAAGTTTGCTAGAGAATTCAAAAATGTTATTTTATTAATAATGATACTGAATGAAACATGTGTGCCCTTATTGAGATGTCCTAAGGCCTTGGCCAGAGCCATAGGATTTGCATTACGAAACTTAACTTTGAATTAAAAAACACAGGACAATCAACAATCTCTTAGTTCTTGAACTCTTCAGGACAAAGACACAATAAGTTGGCGGTGTTGTCTTCGGTACCTTGATCAACCGCTAATTGATCCATCATCATTTTCTTTGAAGTTTAGCTGCTTTGTATCAATGAGGCCTTAAACGAGGCGCTTTAAGGGATAACACTTTTCGGTCGAGTGGCCTACTGCCCCAACATGGAATTCACATTTGGCTCTTGGGTCGTACCATCTTGGGAAGGGAGGCTGATGGTCTCATCCTACGAGGAGAAATCAAATCGTGGCTGACAAGTTGGCTGCACAGGTCAGTGTATGACACGGGGATGGGGTCGTATTGGGATGACCCTTGATGATGGTGTGATCCTCCTTGATCTAGAGCGTTGATTTCTCCTTTCTTCTTACTGAAAGTTGTAGGAGGTCCATCAGGACTAGGGTGATCCTCCCCTTCTTTATTGCACTTTCTATTCTTTCTCCTATGGTAACCATGTCTGAGAAGTTTGAGGATACTCCCCCTATCAATTTGTCAAAGTAGGGTGATGGAAGAGTTTCCATGAACATGATAACCATTTCTTTTTCTAATAGAGGTGGTGCTACCTGTGCGGCTAACCCTCTCCAGCGATGAGCATACTCCTTGAAGGACTTGTTGTCTTTTTTGGCCATACTTTGAAGTTGTGTTCTGTCAGGAGTCATATCAATGTTATACTTATACTGCTTTACGAAAGCTTCGGCTAGGTCTTTCCAACACCGGATACGGGTGCGCTCTAATTGCATATACCACTCGATCTTTGCCCAGGCTCAATTTGTCTTGGAAGTAGTGAATCAGGAGTTGGTCATTGTGCGCAAATTGAGCCATCTTCCTGCAGTACATGGTCAAGTGGCTAAAAGGACATGTTGCCCCCTGATACTTGTCAAAATCTGGTACTTTGAATTTAGGAGGGATGACCACGTTGGGGACGAGGCATAAGTCATACGCGTCCTTCACTCCTACATTGGATCCTTCCACAGCTCTTAGGCGCTGCTCTAGTATTTGTAGCTTATTTTCAGCCTGAGGATCTTCAGCTTGGTAACCATGAGGAAACCTATTCATATTGTGGTACAGACGAGGCACTAGGCGAGTATGATTTTCGAAGCCAAGTTCGAGAACCTGGGAAAGCCCTTGGGTGATGCCGGGAGTTTGGTCTTCGAATTTGTTCGTCCTCGTCACCAACATTGTTTCCTACTGTTCCACCTTGATTCTGCGCCACAACCCCAGAAGTATCTTCAAAAATAGCACCCTCGGTTAGAGGTGTGTAATCCAGTGGTAGACCCCAGCGAGGCCATTGTGTGTCTTGAGAGTTGTGAGGACGAGGTACATTCGTGAGCTTTGATTATTGGTGCGCCCAACCGAGATGTTTTTGCCCGCATTCTTCTCGGTGAGAAGCTTCAAAACCTCGACCATCGATCCTTCAAACCCAAAGATGTCCTTCATTTGTTCCTTGACTTTTCAATCTCATCCTTCAACACCTGATTGTCTTGGTTTTCGGCCATGTTCCTTGCTTGAGAGCGAGTCCAATAACGATGTTGATGAACCAACTTGCCTTTTTTTTTTCTTCTGTTTTTTCAATGCATGATGTTAGTATGAAATGTAGATGAAATGGTAATGTATGCGCATGAAATGTATGTGTATGAGATGTATGTGCATGAGATGATAACATATGATTTGATTTTATCACATCGGGGGGGTTATAAACTTTCATTTGGAGAGTAAAGAACAAAATTTGATTTTGGCTTTAGCATGCATGGCTTCTCTCCAAAATAAGACTTTTAACTCCCTGACGGTCATAAAAATGCATGTAATATAAAACGCTTATTTCAATATTTTTGTAAAAGAAAAAAATGCATGTAATATACTTTCTAAAAAAACTTTGCGGAATTAACAATTTTGATTTTTTTGGATAAAAGACGGTATGCATTAATGTTTGTTTGAATGCAAGAGTATAGAGCTCCTTCGTGACCCTAGAAGGGTACCCTATGGAGTGAGTCTAAAGTTTCTTTTATAGTGGGCCTCACAATGATGGTTCTAAATAATCCTACACATGGTCCCTAGAGCCAATGACCCCAGTCAAGAATACTGACCCCAACAATAGGCAAGCTATTAGAAGGGATAGCATCCTTAAAAGGAATCAAACTCTAGGTGAGATTTTCATGACCACCCAACGAGACGTACGTCCCGCAGGCCATCACTACGAATCTCGTTCTAACTTAGGTTTGCACTCGAGTCCGGGTAGAGGACTTTTTTCACATGTGTGTGATGTGTAGAGGTGTAGTGTGTGTAGGAGCAATTTAAAATAACCCAATGCTGCAAACAAAATAAACATTCATACAAATATCGTCTTCTACCCTAGGGTTTATATATCACATAAAAGTATTAACATGCAAAAATAAATAAATAAATAAATAAATAAGGGAAGGGTAAAAATTAAATTAATCCTAACTAATTAGACTAGGTTTTGACTCTCTAAAAAGAATTAATTCCCCAGTGGAGTCGCCAGCTGTAGCGACCGAGAAATCCGGGAAAGAATTCTTCGAAGTTCGAAAGGAAGCCGCCACAAAATTTTAGTTTAAGGGCAAATTCGGAAAATCCCTTTTAGGTTTGAGATAAGGCTGAGTTTGGGGTTCGGGAGTCGTTATGTGTGGGGAAGGTATTAGCACCCCACGACATTCATTGTCTAATTATTTAAGATTTATTTAATAATTACCCTTTTATTTATGGAGAAAAAGACTTATTTAAGTTTTTGGTTTTTAGTGCTTGACAAGGTTTGAGTCTTGCTCCTACGTACCTCCGGATGCAATGGAGGAATCAAAGCTACGTAGTTCTTCCTGAAAAAGGTTTGTGGGTTGGTGTTTTTTAGTGTAGGGGTCCTAGGATTCCTTGAACTGCAGACTCACTTGATCCACTAGGACAACGACTAACCCGGATTGTACAACCGACTTAGTCCCCTACTTTTTGAAAATAATTTTAGAGTTTTTGAAAGAAATTGGTTTGGTGTGAGGTGGGTCCGTTTTAGAATAGGTATTCTAGAACTCCTGAACTGTACAGCTCATTAGTTCTAGAACGCTGACTAACCCGTTGTACAGTGAACCGATTTAGTCCCCTATTTTTAGGAAAAATAGTTTACTCATATTTATTAAGTTTGCGGGGTTCTTGAATCATGCATGTACTCATTGGCCTAAAATAATGACTAACCTTATTGTACAACCGACTTAGCCGTTTATTTAATTTATTAAGTTTTCGGGGTTCTTGAGCATACTGACTCATTGGCTTAAAATAATGACTAACCCGGTTGTACAACCGACTTAGCCGTTTATTTAATTTATTAAGTTTTCGGGTTCTTGGTTACTGAACTGTACAGCTCATTGGCCCTAAAATAATGACTAACCCGGTTGTACAACCGACTTAGCCGTTTATTTAATTTCGAGGGAAAAATTATTTATGTTTGAGTGAGAAAAGAATTAAAAGAAAAACAGGGGGTGAAAATTGTAAATTGGGGTTTTATTAGTCGCAGGGGATTGTATAATTAATAGGAGGTGTAAGAAGAAAGCCCAATTCGCATAGGAGAGCCCAGTATGTGAACTGGGCTTAAGTGGGGGGAGGTGTGCGTGAATAAGGGGGTGCGAATAGCGTTATGAACGTTTTAAAAACTAAAAAGAAAGACATCATATAAGCCCAAACAGAAACCCTAAACCTAAAAAAAATAACTCACCTCTCTCCTCCACTTTGTGGCTGCGCCGCAGCCTCCTTCCAGCCCGAGGAAGATGGCGAAAATCTCGCCTTGTTTTCGGTGAGAGAGTGGGCGAGGGAAGAGGAACAGACGCGCGAGGGAGGGGGAGGACAGGCGACGTCCGGTCGTTCCTTGGCCGGCGCCGTTCTCGGTGGCGGTAGAGAGGGGCTTCGCCGGCGATTCCGACGGCAAGGGGGTTGGCTCGTGGCGATTGAGTTCGGTTTGGTGGGGTTTTTGGTGGCTGCTGGCTTCGTTTTGGTGAAATGGTGGTTATTGGCTCGGTTTGCGGGTGAGCTTGCCGGAGCTTCCGCCGGAGAAGACGAAGTCTCCGGCGACGTTTACAGGTCAGTACCATATTTCGTTTTTTCTCTGTTCTTCGTTTCTGGTTCTCCGTTTCTCGCATACGTTTCCATATTTAGACTTCTTATTAAACCCAGAAACAGTTTTTGATTACTAAGATATTTTGCTTGCCTATTTAGTTTGTTGATTTTTGGAAGAATATAGAAACATGAATCTGTTGAAAATGTAAATCCAAATCTATTTACACCTAAATCGTGTTTATGTACTGAATCATGTTTGCAAGTCCTAAGTACACTAACAACGTTAATTATAGTGACAAAACAAACTTTTAAACATATGGATTTAAACAACAAGTCGTGCTCGTATGTTCTGCATATGTAGATTTAATAATACAAGAACCAACCTTACTTCAGCTTTCGTTATGCTCCTATTCTTTGCTCTGTTCTCGTTGATTCTCCTTGATCGTGGATCGCTTGATCAACTCATCGCTTCTTCCTTTTAGATCTTAGAAACCTCAGAACCGTGTTTAGGGGATTAGAGTTTCGATGTGAAACTCTAATCCTATTTTTGGGTAATTTTAGAAGTAGTTTTTTGCCTTGGTCTCTGTGTGTTTTAGACTCTAGGTTAACTGTTTATTTATAGGTAGAAATTAGGTTTAGCATTAATTGTTATTTGACTATTTTTTGACTGGGCTTTTGCAGATCTGTGGAAAGCGCTTGGAGAGCAAACAGACCCTAAAGAGATTGCTTGACATCTTGCTCCTATTTTCTATTTTTTGCTTTTTTCGGATTTGCATTTTTTGTATTTTTGGACACTTTGAATTAGACATTTTTTAAAATGTAAATAAAATTAAATAGATTTTTTTGATATTTTTTGGACTGTATATATATGTATATGCTCAAAATAAGGACAAAATAACATTAATAGAAAAGAAGTCGGAATGATGAGTCCAATTGCGAGAAAACCACTCGAATAAGGCCATTTGCAAGGAAACGACTCGGATGAACCCAACTAAGTTCGACTAGGCTTAAATACGACTATTCAACTAAAGAATGTGCGAAAAGATCGATCATTCGCGCACATTCTTAATTTAAATAACGACATTTCGACTTAGTTGAACAGGTTAGTTGAGATTGGCTTAGGTGAGACACTTTTTAATAATTCTCGTAATTGCGCGACTTCAGAACAAATAATAAAATAAACGACTAAAACGAGAAAAAGAATACGGACAAAATTGGGGTATAACAAGTGTAACACTATGCAGTATACTTTTTGGGTACTTTAGTGTGTGAAAAAATTTAATTGTTTAAATATGCGAAGTTTATTCCTTAATAACGAATTTTATTTAAAAAAAATTAATTTTGTAACAAAATTTAAAATTAATTTTGAGGCAAAATATGTAAATTGTGATGCTAAACCATTGCCCCCTCTCTCTATAGAACCTGAAGCGTTGGCCACGTCCATCGGACGGGTCACCGCACTAGTAACTATTTAAGTCATCATCTTCTTTCCCCCTTTTCTCCCAAATTAAACCCTAAATCTTTAAAGCTAAAAAAAAATTTCAATGTCGCATAAGTCATGGTTTTACTGTCACCATTGTTGCAGAAATGAAGTTAAAAGAAACCTTCCAATTTCTAGGGTTTTCATCATTGTTGCATAAATGAAACTTTACTCTCATGAGTTTTTTGTTTCATTGTGGTCATCTAAGTTTTTATTTAGTTTGAAATAGGTCTTCTAAGTTTTTATTTTGCTTCAAATAAGTCCTCTAAGTTTATTTAAAATTTCATTGTAACAAATTAAATGATTGATACGTTTTTTGAGTTGTGTTTTGAAGTAATCCTAATTATGTAATCCCATCCTTTTTATTTTGCGTGGCTCATGTTTGGTTAAATTAGATCATTTATTTTTATGCTATAATTTCAATTAGATCCTCTCAGTATGTGCTCTATTTTCAATTTGGTCCTTTTAAGTATGTCAATTAATTTCAATTTGGTCATTTGTGTACTTAGAAATTTTGAATTACATAAATAGGATTACATAATTTGGATTATATCAAGACACAACTTAAAAGTTAAATTTATAGAAGGCGAAAGAACTCCATATGTGGATTGTAGCTATTGCCATATCAGTGAGAGCACTAGCTACAATCCACATATGGAGTTCTTTTCGTGAGAGTACATAAGTGTCATATTACTAATAGGGTTTTTTAAAACCGACCACTATTGCCAAATCTGCCACTTATTGAAGGAAATATCTACTACCCCATATGGTATTTTTTTTTCTTCCGATAAGAATTCAAACGCATGATGTTTGTCTTAAATAAATGGAAGCAACATTAATGTACTTTTATTTACTTTAATTTTTCTCTTAAAAAATACATTCTCACCCCTCTTCTATCCTCTAATTGACCTTAATTTTTATTATGAATTATTAGTGTGGAAGAAAACGAAGTGGTGATTTCAGAAACAGCATAGCAAGCTCTCGTGTAATTTGTTCTTCCCCCCGCCAAAAAAAATGGAGCACGTGGTTGCGTACGTGTTGTTCACCTCTCCCGTCCGCCGCCAACTTCCCCGTTCCGAGGGTATTCTGGCAAGTAAGACAAGGAGTCTACTGTAGGCCACCGTATGTATGTATAGTATATGTTACGTCCTTCCAACGAATACGACAACACCTCTAACAGTACATGATATCTCTTTCTCACGCGACTTCCCACGCGCGTGAGCACAATCCTAAAACCAAAGTGTTCTGTTGTGTCGTGTCCAAGTCATTTTCCAAATTATTTTCGTATATTTAATTATAGTATTTATTATTTTATTGTTATTGACTTAATGCTAATGGGATCCTCAACAACACCACCACCACCCCACGGCCTCGCCCACGCCACTTTTGTGTTGCTAGAGTTTCTGGGTACAGAAGAAAGAGAGATAGAAGTGGATGAATTGAGTGGTATTCCAACGTCGAAAGCAGAGAGGAGAGACAGACAGACAGACAGAAAGAAATAAAGTGTTCTGTTTCTTCTCTCTATACTACCACTACTAGTTTGTTTCTTCTTACTTTCTCTCTCTCACTCTCTCTGTCTATTTATGTACATGTGACTCACTCAGTAATCAGTATCACTGTCCCTTCCAGCTATCATTTCATATCAGAATTTCATACCTGTTGTACGGTTGATGCCCTAGTAGTAATCAGTCAATATAAGAAGAAGGAATTTGTTTCTCATAATCAAGGTACTATGTTAATTTATCATCTATCTCCTCTACTTCAATTCCTTCATTAACTCTGTATAATCAAGTAGCTCATACTATAAATAAATAAATGATTCTCTTCCTCTCAATTTCTATTATTGAGCCACTGTTTTATTCTTATTAGTTTTGTTCGAGTTTTGAGAGCATTTTCTTTTTCTTCAGAGAAATCTCTCTCCTCTCCTCTCCTCTCCTCCCTCTTCAGTGGAAGGAGTAAAATAACATGTAGGTTGAGGTGTTTCCACATAGATATTGCGGATTTGCGGCTGTGTTTTTCAATTGACAGTATAATAGTGTATTATTAATATTAGTGAGGAATAAAATAAGCAAAAAAGACACCACTAGTCCACCAAATACAAAGTTACTCAACTACTATTTTACTATTTAAAGTTCTGTTTGCTGAGTAGTATATGCCATAAAGATATTTATTTATTTGATTTGTATAAGGTTATAATTAAATTATTCTGTGCTGAAGAATGTCAACAGCTTGCAAATTGCACTGTACAGTCTTTACTAACTAGAAGAATGTTGCAAATTACAGGTTAAATAAATGGGTACAGTTTGTTGGCCATATTTTGATCCTGAGTATGAGAACTTCAGCAATAGAATCAACCCTCCAAGGTTATCTTATCTTTAATTACAATTTTGCTTTTTCAATTACCTCCAAACCAAATATTAGCTTATTTAGTAGTAAAACTAATTAAAGGGATCCAATTACTAAATCATGATTAAAAATATTTTATTTTTCTGCAAGAGATCATCAACTCTCAATCCCTAGCTGAGTAATGGTGAACTTTATTTGCATTTCGCAGGGTCTCCGTGGACAACACTACTTGCCATGATTGTACACTCATCAAGGTATAATTTCTCAAAATTAATTATTACTTTTTACATGGCCTCTCTATGACTAGGAAGGATTTATAGCGAATACGATTTACAATCAATCTCTCATCCATTACTAATGGATTTTCATTTTCCTCCCTAAAAATGCAGGTTGATAGTGTTAACAAACCTGGAATTCTGCTGGAAGTAGTGCAAATCTTGACAGACCTTGACTTCACAATTACCAAAGCTTACATATCTTCTGATGGAGGATGGTTCATGGATGGTATGTATTATGTCATATTGAACTGAATTTTCTTTGAAAATATGTTAACTAAACAGATGTGTGTCATGTTCATGACTGTTATTAGCCTAATTAAGAATATTAGAACTTTGGCAATCATCAAGTTTCTCTTAACTATTGCAATTGCTGTCGTGATTATATAATATGAATGTGTCTTGGCAATGTGTATTTGCATCTATGTATGAGTACCTGATCAACAAAGTGAACTTAACATCCATTTAAGCAGCTAACTTGTTCACCTAATGAAATACAGTATTTCATGTCACGGATCAGCAAGGAAAAAAGATAACAGATAGCAAAACCATTGACTTAATTGAAAAGGTATACATCTTCTTTCTCCAACATATTTATCTGATACATTCTTATACTATGATGCAGTAGCTAGCTATCTAACCACCATGTGAAAGACTCAAAATCACTTCCAAAAAATTGAAGTAGCACAACTCTTTCAATATATGTAGCCAAGCCACCCCACTATTTCCTTAATGGCACAGCACTACATCACTCATGTAAAGCATATGAAATACTAAGTGCTACTTGTTAACAGTTTTTCATACAATAGGCTCTAGGACCGAAGAGCCAGAACAAAGAAGGAGTGAAGAATTGGTCAGGCAAACGCATTGGAGTGCATTCAGTTGGTGATCATATAGCAGTTGAGCTAATCGGCAGAGACCGCCCCGGTCTCTTGTCTGAGATCTCAGCTGTCCTTGCTAGCCTCCAATTTAACGTGGTTGTAGCTGAAGTTTGGACTCATAACAGCCGAATAGCTTGCGTGCTTCACGTCAACGATGCTACGAGACAAGCTGTGGATGATCCAAACAGACTGTCTGTCATGGAAGAGCAGCTCAACAACATCTTGCGTGGATGTGAGGATGGTGACAAAGTTGCTAGGACAAGTCTCTCTGTTGGTGTCACCCATATTGATAGGCGGCTTCACCAAATGCTGTTCGCCGATCGCGATTATGAAAGTTCTGGAGTAACGACATCAGACACTGATTGTTCTCCCTCGTTCAAGCCAATAATCAAAATAGAACGCTGTGAGGAAAAAGAGTACTCGGTGGTTAGTGTGCGATGCAAGGATCGGGCAAAACTCATGTTTGACATTGTTTGCACTCTTACTGATATGCAATATGTTGTTTTCCATGCCACAATCTCATCAGATGCCCCTTATGCATCACAGGTACTTTCTGTTAACTCTCATTTCCGCGTGTTAATTTATCAATCAAGCAGAGAACTCATATTGTTGATTCCAATATCCAGGGTATATCTACTGTTTATATGAAATATGTATGCATTCTAAAGAGTCCTTTTATAAGATAGAAAAAATGAAATTTCTTGTGGAGAATTTGGGCATTCAAATGGCCTAAGGAAGGAATGGAATAATGTTTCTTAGACAAAAAAAATATCCTAACCACAAAGATATTGTTTTGAGGTCGAACCTAGTGGATGTCGGATGGGTGAGTCGGCCGCTCCTATTGTCGACGCTTGAGCCGGCGAGGATGATACTTGCACACACTCGGAGGAATTAAGTGTCGGGTGTAGAGAGAGAATGCATACTTGCTGCAATAACTGCCAGTCTATTTATAGGTGTCGGCGCGTTGTGGCGCTCAAGTCAAAGGCGAATTCTGAGCCGTTTGACGCCTTTCCTCAACAGAAGCGCACGGATCACCAAATGCGCTTGGGCCATCATGTTAGGCCCAAATCCGGACTAAGCGCGCGCCCAGTCCAGAGCATATACATATTTTCTCAATTTGGTTTTCCTACTAGTTTTGTTTACTGGACCATTGTTTGTCTATATTTGCATCAAGTTGATTGTTCCAAAATGTTTGAAGAAACTCACACTTGGATCAATTTAGGAAATTAGAAGTAGAGAGTCCTAATTGATTGAGAAACTTGTACTGAAAAGTGGATGATAAACTTCTAGGAGTACTTTATCCGACACATGGACGGATGCACGCTTGATACAGAAGGAGAGAAAGAAAGAGTCATCAAATGCATTGAAGCTGCTATTCACAGAAGAGTAAGCGAGGTAACTAACTTCATATTTAAACTGATATCTGTCAATGAACTTGCTTTTTTGTTTAGAAGTTTTCATAGCCATGACTTATGTGGATTTTTAAACACAGGGTGTGAGCTTTGAACTGTGTGCAAAGGATAGAGTGGGATTACTATCTGAAGTAACAAGGATTCTAAGAGAGAATGGTCTAACAGTTTGTAGAGCAGGCATATCAACAAAAGGGGAGCAAGCATTGAATGTGTTCTACGTGAGGGATGCATCAGGGAAACCAGTGGACATGAAAACTATAGAAGCAATTCGTAAAGAAATAAGTAAAACAATGATGGTGGATGTGAAGAGGGTACCAAATAATCCCAAAGCACCACCAGAAACTAAAGGATGGGCTAAAACTAGCTTCTTCTTTGGTAACTTGTTGGAAAGGTTCAAGGCTTGAGAAGAATCATGCATGTGAACTGGCTGATAAATCGTAATGTATATAGAAGAAGAATAAAGCTGTGTCTTAAATATAGGCAGTAGTGCTTGGAGTTTGGTCCTTTTCGTATCAGAAAATGGCCTGTAGTTTGTATTTCGTCTTTTGTATCTTCCTGAATGTGTATTTTTATTTTTTGTCATTGGACCACTAGAAAGTTAATAATTAGTTCAACATTTTTATATTAAGAGATCTTTAAGTAGCTTTTGTTAAACCTATCGAACATGATTACTGATTGTATGTATCATGCCTTTTGGAAGGAAAAAAAAAAAGGAACTTCATATATTATCGGGACAAAAGAAAGAAATTTAATCCTTCCTTCGGAATGAATTATTAGCAAAAATTAACTAATTCATGGTTAATAAGGATGTCGGTTAGCCATTTGTCAAAAAAGAACGTCGGTTAACTACATTTGATTTATATAATTTCATTAAAAATATAAAAGTTTTTTTGGTTGGAGAAAAAATATATAAAATTTAAATTATGGTGGAATTCTCTCAGTAAATAAGAGATAAATAGTTAGTATTTATTTACATTTCATTCCAAAAGATATGAGGTAAAATCCGCTTATATTTCATTCTGAAACAAGTACCCCATGTTGTAAAAATTCAATAAGTAAAATGGAAGGGTATAGTGCCTAATTCTTGTACCCCCCAAATTAGGCACTATACCCCCTTTTTTACCCAAACTCCCTTTTTACCCTCACCATATTACAAAACCCTCTCGATCAAATCTTAGCTACGGATTTATCGCATTAAGATAATTCCGTAGTTGAAAAATATAACTATGGATTTATCACATTTAGATAATTTTGTACTTGAAAATATAACTACAGATTTATCACATTTAGATACATCAGTAGTTGAAAAATATAACTACGGATTTATCACATTTAGATCATTCCATAGTTGAAAAAATATAGCTACGGATTTACTACATTTAGATAATTTCATACTTGAAAAATATAACTACAGATTTATCTCAACTAGATAATTCTATAGTTCAAAAAATATAACTGTTGATTTATCACATATAGATAATTTTATAGTTGAAAAATATAACTACGGATTTATCTCAACTAGATAAATTCGGAAAATGTCAAAATTATGGTGATCTGAAGTAATTTTTGGTCAAAATGAGAGGGATATTTTGGTATTAAATGAAATTAGGGGGATGGTGCCTAATATGGGGGTACAAAAATTGACAGCCAAATCCAATTACTAAAGGAATGAAAAGGTGAGGTACGTACTTCATATATATAGAGGCCCACTTGAAATAATGTTTGGGAGCTAGAAAATGGGTTTTTTTTTTGGACCCCCACCTCATCCCCTCCCACCCCCACCCAATAACAAAAACCCCAAAATGTCCTTTGAAACTTAATTTTTTTTAAAAATAAATAAATAAATCGTATATACCCCTTGAGTATGTATATACGATGGCTATTTTTTGTCCAATCGTATATACGTACTCAAATGGGTATATACGATGCACTTTTTATTTTTTTTAATAATTTGTTTTAATTTTTATTACTAAAAGACTACTAAAAATTCGTTAAATAGTCAAAACTACTCCAAAAAATTATAAAAATACCACTAAAAATCTAACAAAACCAAAATAAGGCTATACAAATTTTTTCAGATTTTTTGGAGACTATGAAAAATTAAAAAAAATCGTAAAAAATAGTAAACGATGGAATTTGGGATTTTGAGGTCTTAGTCCCGTAAGAAGTCCCTTCTAAGGGAGTCTTGATTCTTGATTTTTATCGGATTTAATAGTTGTGGTTTCATTACGATCAAAGTATGTTGCCCGACAACCGATTTTTTAGCCTAAATTATACGTTCGACGTATAACATCGTCACATTTTAACGAACTACACACAAAACCTATTTTCAGGACTTATATAATTTTTTGACTTAAAAAAATTTAAAAAAAATGCAATGGGGGTCGTATATACACCTGAGGGGGGTATATATACGACCCTATTTTTTGCCCATCGTATATACACCTCCCAAGGCGTATATACGATTAAGGTGAGGTTTTCCAATCGTATATACGCCTTGGGGGTGTATATACGATGCCCAATAGTGGTCGTATATACATCCCCTGTGTGTATATACGATCGGGTCAAAAATTTTAAAAAAAAAAAATATGTTTTCAGAAGGGCATTTTGGGATTTTCAGTGTGGGTGGGGGTTTATGGGGACGGGGTACAAAAAAAAAACCCCTGACCGATAATAGATACCTGGGCTTTGCAATATTTGATTGATTACAATTCTGTATATTCCATTTACTATAGAAGTTCCCAGGGAATTCATTAGAGGAATGTTTCCAATAAAAATTATTTGTTCTTGGATATCCCTACTGTTTTTCCAAATTAATCCCGCAGAAAATTTGGGGGCCATTTTTATTAAACTCTCCTACTCACACTAAACACCTCCAACTCTCCTTGACCAAAAAAAGAAGAAGAAAATAACACCCCCAACTCTCCAAAAACACCAAAATACTCTTAATAAACAAAATTGTTTCAATCGCGTCTCTTTTTTCTGCTTTCAAGAGGTACAATACTTTAGAACCGACCCAAGTATGGTACTTTGGTACCATGGCATATGTTAGACTACACACTCTTGGTACGGTACTACAATACTGAACGGGTATTTTGCATTTCAAAATACAAGTTCGGTGCCAAAGTATCGAACCGATTTGATACCAAAATAAAGAACTTATATTTTGAAATGGAAAGTACAAGTTCGGTACTAAAATATTGTACTAGTTCGATACTCAGACACCGTACTGGTCCAAAATGAATCGTGGGGTGGGTTTGGGAGCATGAAGGGTATTTTTTGGATTTTTTAAAATTTGAGGGTGTTAGACAATAGGAGGGGGAGTATAATAAGAACGGGCTAAATCTGCGCATCATTGGGTTTTCAACGGTCCAATTATAGAGGAGATGGCTAGGTTGGGCTGAATTGAAAAGAGAAAGAGTGGGGCATTAGGATGTAGTCTGCGTACACCTTATTTCCAAGTTGTTTTACAAAAATATCCAAATCTCTTGTCAACATCTCACCCCCCCTTCTCAAAAGACTGTGATTCACAGTTGACCAAAAAAAAAAAAGACTGTGATTCACAACAGTCACCTAATTTTTGAAGGCCCATGCTTATTCCACTTCCTCTCCTACTCACCACACACCCCTAAACTTAAAGTATTTTAAATGTACTCCTCCCCAAAACTCCTTTCTTCCACACACTCTCTCCCTCTTGTTCACTTCACACCCTTCTCTCTTACACCTTGTCACTCTCTCTCACCACCACCACCATCACCTCCTACTCACCACCACCACCACCACCACCTCCAACTTACCAACACTACCATCTTTTTCTCCCTCTTATAACCACCATCAGTCCACCAACACCTTTTCCCTCTCACCATTACTACCACCACACCACCTCTTTCTCTCTCACCACCACCACCATCTCTCTCTAACCACCACAACCACATCATTCTCCCCTCTTTTCTTCTCCATCACCACCTCCATCATCCTCTTTCTCCGTTACTATTTTTTTTGCATTTAGGGATGGTTCGGTCCTATAGTACCGCACTGTTTAAATTTGTTTGGAAAACACAGACCCGAAACTATAGTATCGGACCGGTACAGTTATATAGTATTGGACATTTTTTTTAACAAAAACAGATTTAGGGACGCGATTCGGCATCATAGTGTCATACATGTTAAAAAAACCTGCAAGAGGGGGTGTTTGACAAAATTGGTGCCACGACAATATGATACCATACCTGGTTTGGTCCATGATGTCATACCAGTTAAATTCCAAGAAAAAAAAGGGACGTGATTAGAAGTTTTTTATTCATTAAGAGTGTTTTGGTCATTTTGTAGGGTTTGGAGATATGTGGCGGTTAGGAGGGGGAATGAAATAAGCATGGACATTTATGACTCATAGGATACCCGACTTTTTTTTATTGATAGGGATATACCCAATTTACTATCATGACCCATGACCCGTGACTGGGATACTTTTTTTTCCTCTTTAGGTCTTTTTCCTATGAGGTTTTGGTCCAGTGAGGTTTTAATGAGGCCTTTTTTTTCGATAAGCAAAGATTTATTGAAATTAAGCACTAGGTGTGCTCAAAACCATAAATTACATATTACTTAAGCACATAGAGGTGTTTTGCCACCAAGATGAAGCCAAATAACCAGAGTGACTACCCGCTCCATAAATAAACTAACTCCAAAAGAGACATTTTATGTAAGTTACAATAAAGCCTAACTATGGATCTTTCCCCTTAAAAATAAAATTGTTCCTAGCAAGCCAAATACGCCGGGAAGTTGCTAACCAAATTGCTAAAAATTTAATATGAGAGAATGGCGTACAACCTCAATTCAAGATGGCGAAAATTTTGTGAGGCTTTATCTTTATTTGAAATCCCATAACTTAACCCATCCCTGTAATAACTAAATAATACATGTACTTTCTATCACTGCCATTGAAGGCTAAATTAATACTCTTTACCAAATTAGTTGACAAAATAGGATCACAAGCCCTTACCTTTATGGTTCTATACTTCTATCAGAGTGTTTACAAATTCCATGGAAATATATATCTTTTACGTTCTAAAGACCAAAAGACCCTCATAATAAATGTAGAAGACTTTATATGTTCCATAAATTTTGAGTAGATTATACAATTAGACAAATAAACCAATAGAAAAATAAGCTGACTTTCATTATTATATTGATATTGATTTGTCAAGTAAGGGGATTCATTTGTTTAAATATATTTTTTAAATTTTTATTATTTTATTTTCTGCATATGTAGTCCGTGTGGGAGAAGCATATGAGAAGGTATCCAACTGGATTTCCGTGAATGTAAGCAGCCAACGTTCTACTCCCTCCGTCCCAAAATATAAGGTCCTTTTTGACACTTTTCTTTGTCCCAATATATAAGTCCATTTACAAATATCTAGATACATTTATTTTTTCCAATTTTATCCCTCATTAATGCTTTGAAATTGTTTTGGTAAGTGAAAAGGTAACATTAAATACTTCTATAAACAAAGAGTAATTTAGTAATAGTCATACCCAAATTGGACATATTATTTACTCTAGTACCAACTTTTTTTAATATGCATAAAAAATACAATGAGGCATTAAATAGTATATTAGAAACCCAAAAAACTCTCTCTGATATTTGACCAAAAAAAATTCTCTCTGATAAATTAAAGTTAAAGATGCTTAAATAGTAAATTAGAAACCCAAAAAACTAACATGTATTTTTTTAAATGTGGAGGTACAAGTTTTGTACTAGATAATAAATTAAAAACCCGCTGTCAAAAAAATAAATTAAAAACCCAAAAAATCAAAATTGCTTAGTTTTGAGGTTATCCAAACACATCTGCTTCATAGCTGTTACTTGATTAGATTAAATTCAGCACGTCAAGTAACTGAGAAAAAGAAGTTCCATATACAAAATTAGGGACTTAGATAGATGTATAGAACCACTACAGCAGTTTTTGTCCAGTTCAATGGACAGGTTCAATGGTCCAGTGTTTTGTCTTGGGTTGGACTCAAAAAATAAAGGCCTAGTGGACGGACGTACCTTTTTAACACTTTCTTGTGTTTTTCTTTGTTAAAAGTGTGAAGTGTGTTGGGTCGGTCTGTTAAGCCCAGTGTTTGGACCAGGTTGCAAAAACGCAGCCTAGTAGATAACTGAACTTGTCTAACCCGCTTTTGCATTTTAGCCTAGTGTGCTTGGCCGGACCACCTAATTTGGCAAGTCTAGTCATTGGATTTAACAAAGGAGAAACACGCATGAACAAGAGAATATAGATTTTAATTTTATGGTTCTGTGGTGGTAGTACCTTGTGACAATTTAGAAATTTTGCTTAATGGAAGTAGAAAGTAGCTTATAATATTTTTATAAAAGAAAAAAAACTATTAGAATGTTTTAACAAAAATACATAGTTTTATATAAAAAATATCAAAAACCTTAAAACTTCATTTGATTTTGTGTCCCGCGGGTGTTGGTTTGACACCAAAGTTGAATGTGAGTGGTTAACGCACATATTTACATATTTATTCTTCTAATTTTATTTTTGGTCAAAATAAATTCTTCTAATTTTAATGTGACATGAAAGTGAACATAATCAAAAAGTTTTATTGTTTTTTTATTTAAAATAAATTAAATGAAATAAATGTTATCCCTTTTTGTGGAAGAAGTCATTTTTTCAACTCCATAATTAAATACTATCCAATAACAAAATTGCAACATAACTTACTCCGTTTTATTACATTTCCACTTCACCTAATTTCTTTCCATACCACTCATAATTGAATATTCAGCCTGTTAACATTGTCTTTTCCCATTCCCCCAATCATAAATATAGCTTTCCAGTTTCTTTGTGGTACTTTGGTGGAATGCATCGAGACGTAAACAGGTTCAAGATTCACAACCTATGTATATACATAGAAATGAAATACTATTCCCCATAAAGGAATGCATGTTGGACATACCCACGATGTTGATAAGATTAAAAATGCTAACATAAAGTAAAAATCCAAGTCCCATTACCATATAACCATATTTGGGATTGGGATTGGGATAAACAGTAGCGGATGTTGACTAAAAAGTTTGGATGGATTGCTAATGAAAGAGACATGAAAAGTCAATTGCATGAGTAGGATGTAGGAACGCAAAACATTACCTAGAATTTTGTCTGAATGAAAGGAACTCGGTTGTGATGAGAAGACGATACCGGGAATCGAAAGACGATGCCGACGAAATCAATCAACAAATCATATGCAACAAGGATGAGAAACAAGACGGACGTGGAACGACGAGGCAGAAACTGACGACGATGAGGTACAACGAGCGTGAGAGACATAGAGAGGGAAGGTCGCATAAGAGTAGTGGCAGAAAAACCAAATTAAAATAGATAAATATAAATTAATACTCCCTCTCCATTCCTAATCTTTGGTATTTTTGGTTTGTTACACACAAATTAAGGTACCGTTAATTTGTGTTAACTAAGTACTAAAATATACCCTTTTTATAGTTGTCTTGGGATAATTGATATCAAAATAAAGGTGTATTGAAACAATTAATTCATGCTTTGAAACTCTACAAATCTCAATAAGTATGAAGGATGTATTTGGAAAGTATAGTAAATTGTACATTGGATTTCTAAAAGTACTATTGTTTTGGAACAAAAATAAAAGGATAAAAGTACCAAAGATCAGGAACGGGAGGAGTAATTATTTACAAACAAAATTAAATGACTAAAAAAGTGATTTTGATTTCACATAGAGACTCGATTGAAGTTGTTTGTAAAAACATAATTTTTTGTGTTCATAAAGAGGGCTTTCGCCCAACGAGAAAAAGAAATTAAACTACTCTAACATCTCTGGGAATGGAAGTCTCAGTCAAGTCATCACTAATGATCCGTTGAAGCTCTGCAGAAGGATGCTCCAACTCCAAAAGGTCCTTATGAGGTAGGTGAAGTTCATAGCTCGCAAGCCAATCGGCACAACGATTCCCCTCTCTCAAGGTATATGAGCGACCTTCACTTGCCAATTACAACGAATAAGATTCTTGACGCGACTAACCAAAGAAGAGGTATTTCTAGAGTCCTGGGCATCATTGTTTACCATATCAACCAAAATTTTGGAGTCGCTTTAATTTCCACTAGGAGATCGTGGATCCTATTCCTTTAGCGATTCTAACATCCAGCCACATCACTCACATTTCTGCTGAAGCGCATTTCAAGCTCCAATATTGGCGTCATACCCCTGCAGCTAGGGGTGAGCAAGACCCGTCCCAACCCTAAGACTCGTCCCGTTTGTCCTATATTTAACCCGCTAAGTATCGGGTTTGTTAGGGTGTAATGCCGGGTTAGGGTCTAAAGAATTGGCCTGACCAAAAATTAGGGACGGGTTCGGGTTAGGTATAACCAAGCCCAACCCGTCCCTTATTCACTCATCACCCTAATTTTTAACTCTATTACATTGGTAATGGGATCTTTATAAATACAATATTCAATTTGAAATCTACACTAGTTTAAGTAGAAACATTGTTGTAACGTATTATTGTAAAAGTCATATTTTGAGTTTATACATGATAAAATACTAAAAAATTCAATTTATCACTTCAAACTTTTAATCATTATTAAGTGATCACCTTATAATTTTACTTCAATTATCCTTCGGGTCAACCCGATCTCGTCCTAAATAAACCCGATTTTACTTTGACCCTAAGAACATCGGGTTTGTTCGGCTCTAAGAATGAATGGGTTAGGGTGTAAAAAATGACCTTATAAAAATTTAGGACCGAGTAAGAGACAAGTAAAACACATCTCAACCCATCCTTTGCTACCCCTACATGCTGCCATATTACTAGGAAAAAAACTAATAATATTATGAGAAACAACAAATTTGACTGATTATTTTTATTTATTTTTAGTATAAAAAGTTTAGGTGAGTTGGGTTCCGGGGCTCACCAATGTCACGGCAGACCTCAAGGCTCTTTGAGCACTTACAGATGTACTTACAGATCACTCACCAAACTCACATCGATAGCGGGAGTTGAACCTATAACCTTGCGAGGCATGAACCAACACATTTGACTGATTTTCTTAGTTTGTACAAAACAACCTCAAAATAATTAAAATGAAACGGAGGGAGTAATATTTGCCATCAACAAAACTGTATTATCCGTAAGGCCTAGCTCAGATAGCAAATATCGAAAACTTTAGGCCGAATGTTCGAACTTGGGACCTCGCAGCTCTCACTACAAGAAAATTGTTGATTTGCCACGGACATTTCCGTCGCAAATGTACAAATTTCCGTGGCAAAACAACATTTGCCACGGATTTGCCACGGACCAAAAATGGTGGCAAAACGCTGTCGCGAAATCGTTTGCCACGGACTTTTCCGTGGCAAATTTTTCCGTCGCAAACCCGTGGCAAATCCGTCGCAATTATCCGTGGCAAAGTCGCCGCAAACTCGACACATTACTCATGGGCAAATCCGCGCAAATTTTTTTAAAAAATTAAAAAAATAACTAGGATTACCCTTGTTGTAGCTTGCATTCGCTCAACATAAGAATTCATAAGAGGATCCATTGCACCACTCTCGTGAGCACACTTGAGCAAGAGAATTATCAACACCGACAATACATAGAACCAAAGAACTCAAAGAACTCGGATTGAAGTTGTGAAATTAAGAAAGAGGAAGTTAGGGTTTTCAAAGTGAATAAAAATTAGGGCTTTTATCCGAAATAGAATAGAATGTAGTGAAATACTCACCATTGAAGAAAGAATACGAAATAGAATGAGTAGGGTTCGGATTGGCCAGCAATGAAGGATCTTTCTGATTCTACAGTGGTGGAGAGAAGGAACACGACTAGAGAAGAGGAATCGTGGTGGTGGAGTGGAGGAACGCGACAAAAGAAGAGGAGGAACTGGTGGTGGTGGTGGTGGTGGGGCGTTTTGCGGGAAGAGGAAGAGTGGTGGGGGAGGAGGCGAAGGTTGAGGAGGAGGCGAGGTTGAGGGAAGAGGGGAAACTGATGATGAATGAAATGAATCGTATGAGTTGTGAGGGATTAAGTGAAAATGTAAGTGTTTGCCACGGGTTTGCGACCGAAATGCCCGTCGCAAATTACCGACGGCCCATATTCCGTGGCAAAAATACGCGTAGGCCCATATTATGTCCCATATTAGCGATCGACCCCATATTTCGTCATCGCAAATTAGCGATCGCCCTTACTCCGTGGCAAATTTTGGTGGCTAAAAACAAGTTTTCAGAAGATTGTACATGTGTGAGTTTCAAGTGATACTGTCATACCAAACAGTACCGAATAAAATCTATATTTCCCGTTTAATCTCAAAAATAAAAATATGTATTTGTTGTATCATATTAACGCTGACACAAAAATAAACATTAAATTATTTAATTGAAAATTTTTGGAACACCAAAACAATACCTAAACCATCAAACTTGCTGCTGTTCAGTAGGGCCTCATATTCCCACTTCTTCCAAGATGTGTCATAATTGTTGTAAAGGGAAAAGAATATATGCGACACAAAAATCTTATCTAATAATATACATTTTGAGGGATAGTTTTGCTTGCTAATCATGGTCTCTACTACTACTACGAGGATTAGTATCTGTGATTCTTGTATGAGAGATACTCCTGGTTTATACCAAAAAATATACATCTTGATTAAGTTTCCCTTTGGGGGACCTACATCATTTTTCCTCCAAAATTCTCCCATCTCTTCCCTTTTGGCGCCAAACGCTCTACCCCACCCCCCCCCCTTTACTCTCTCTCCCCCTCTTTTCCCTTCGTATTTTTATTCCTCTTTTCTCTCTTCTATCTCTCTCTCTCACTCTTCTTTCATGTTTTATATTTTAGTGGTATTTTACGATTAAATCAAAAATTTAATTATTTATATAGGCAAAATTTGCACCTCCATAATCAAATTTTTGGAATCGAACATTAATTTCGTAACAAGTTATATAAAGTGTAACACTATACAATTATACTTTTTTTGATTTTTAATTATCTGAATAAATTTAATTGTTTAAATATGCAAAGTTTATTCCTTAAGAATCTAATCAAACATTAATTTCAGAATAAATTATATAAAGTGTAACACTATGCAAAGATACTTTTTAGTACTTTTTAGTGTGTGAAAAAATTAATTGTTTAAATATGCGAAGTTTATTCCTTAATAACGAATTTTATTTTAAAAAAGTTAATTTTGTAACAAAATATAAAATTAATTTTGTGCCAAAATATATAAAGTGTGACACTAAGTAGTGTTTTTTTTAGGTTGACTTAGGATTCGAAATAAATTTAGATTGTACAAATATACTGAGTTTGTCTCTAAGTACTTGGTCCAGTCGGACCAAAAAATAATTTATCACAAAAACGTAAAGTACGACTTTAGGTAGTGTCTTGAGTTTCTTTGGCGTTCGGAATATTGTTTAATATGAAATACCACCATTTACTCTAACTTTAACACATATTTTTTTGTTCGACAATTTGTTGTCATCATGTCTACTACTGAAACACTTTCATCTTTGCAAATATATCGCCATATTTTTTTGTACAAAATTGACTTAAACAACATCTCAATAACTTCTATCCCCGTTCTAAATTTTTTCATATAATAACAAAGCTATTACAACTTTTATAGTCTATAACTATTTTTACATGTATGTTGTTTGAAAATTTAATTTTAGTTTCATAATAATCATATCACATAACTTAACCTTTGTTTTTAATATAACCTAAACCATTGTCCTCTCTCTCCATAGAACCTGAAGCATTGGCCCCGTCCATCGGACGGGTCACCACATTAGTGACATTTAAAATCTTTTGCTTCCTTTAGTTGCAAAATATTAAAGAGAAACACACATGGGACTCAATAAAAAACCTTTTCTCCAAAATTGGAAACAAAAGGGAGATCATGAAAAAGTAAGGTTTTTATAAAAATGATTGAAATACCCTTTCTTTTAATTATTAATGAACATTTTTAAAAATAGGCAAAATACCTTCTGAAGTCTCTTAAATTTTTGTGATAACGAATAGGTCTTTAACTTTAAAAAATGTTGCATTGTTGTCTTATTTAACTTTTTGACACAAACATCGTTAACCAGTGTCTGATGTGTCTTTTAAACTACTGATTGGACATGCTTATGTGACTTTTTTTATTTGTTGACTCATTATTTTTGGTTAAAAATTAATTAATCATTCAAAATAAAAAATCTCCAAAACAATGGCAATTAGGGTTCCTCATCTTCGATAACAATCCGTTTAAATCCATGACAACCCAAATCGAAAACATTGTAAATAAATTGCTGGGAATATTACTGAAATTGAAAACGATGGAAATCAAAATTGCTGGGAAACAGAAAACGAAAATGTTGTTGTGCTTTCGTTTTGGGTTGCGTTTTGGTTTTGTGTTTTGGGTTTTTGAGGTCAGATCTACATCTACATAAGTTTGTTTTTTTCGTTCGTTTATTTCTTCATCTACATCAGTTTAGGTCAGCATCTACACTAGTTTTGGTTTTTTTTTCTGAGTTTTTGGGAACTGTTTGAAGAAGATGAACTAGTTCATCTGTTGAAGATGATGATGAATTTTGGGTTTTTTTAATGATAATCATCTCTTAATGATAATTAATTAAAAAATTGTATGATTAGTGAAATTATCCTTGGTGGCATGCCAACTCAGCAGTCAAATAAGAGACTGTTTAACGATGTTGGCGTTAAAACGTAAAATAGGACAACAATGCAACGTTTTTTTTAAAGTTAAGGGCCTATTCGTTACCCCCAAAAACTTAAGAGACCTAAGCAAAAACGAAAAATAAATTAAGGGACCTCAGATAATATTTGGCCTAAAAAATAAAATAATAGTTAAAAATTTATTAATTATCTAAAATGAATCAATTTGGATTTTTAGTAAATATTGGGTTCATTTTTTTTACAAAATAAGATAATTTTTTTATTTTTTCTATTTATGGAAAATAAAGTAAATATTTTTTAAATTATTAATATCACTTATTTTGGTGAAGACTTATATTTAGCTCTCACTAAATAGTTATTTTTTTCATTTTGATTTAAGGATGTTTTTTTCATTCTACGAATATATTTCTTTCTTTCCTTTACCCTTTATTTTTATTTTCTCTCGATCCATATTACTAAATAATCATCTCTTTTTTTTCTCTTTTTCTTTTATTTTCCATTCTTTTTCACTAATGTGAGTCATTTGTTAAATGTAAATAATTCTCATACTATTAAAGAATGACATGGGTGGAAAAAATATTATATACCTTATTATAAATGTAAAACAATAATTAATTTAAAACAAATTATTAATTTTATTAAAACAACATACAATATGTGAGACGACAAATATCGTATTAAACACAAGCTAAGTTTAATCAAATCTAGTGTTTATGTCGAAAAAGACATAACAACCACCCGATAGGGGACTACTTGTTAATTTGATTGGAGATAGATCAACAATATAATAATAAAACAGGGATATAGTAACGATAAATAGGTAGTTTCTTTTCTTTTTTTTGAAAAGCAACGATAAATAGTTAAGAAGAGAGGTGCAATTGTAGAGCTCTCTGATGCGACTTTTATCCAAAATTACTTCTATTTCCTACTAAGGAAGGAATCGGTTGATGTTCAATAGTAGTAGTATGGACTATGGAGCATGAGTGGTTCTTTCTAATAGCTTTGTGATTCTTTTACCATATTATTAGTGCGTAATATTCGATAAGTAATTTATGCTGAGAAATTTGGTTAGTAGGGTGTAGTATATCCGACAGATTTTACAACACCTAAATTCAAAATCAAAATTCTAAAAAGGAATCTGACCTTAAATAGTACCACTCAGACCCACCTTCTTGCCAATAGATACTGTGATTTGAGATGTGGGATCAAATCAAATGAGTAATAAGAAGATAAGGATTAAAAGGCACATAAAACAAAATCAAAGCAATTGCGTTACAGCAAGGAAATACTAGTGTACTCTAGGAGTAGCTTGTCTTGTTATATTTTGCTTATCATCACATCAGGATAGGAAATCCAACACGTTATTTCTTCATTAGCGGTTTCGAGTTTGGACAACCAGAATAAACTTCTATAACACCTTTTCCACCCATTTCCGCTACCATTCCCATCCCTTTTTATAATTCAACCATTATTAATTTTCATTTAAGAATACAAAGAAATAATTTAAAATAGCTTGCTTTATTTGCCTATTTGCATTTTCTTTTTCTCCTCTCTCATCATAGTTGTGATGGCTGAAAATTAAGGATTTTTTTTTCACACCCCCTCTCTCCTCTCTCACACCCCCCCCCCCCAAAATACCAAAAGGGACAAAAATACTCCTCCAAAGTTACAAAAATCACATTTCACCATTCACAACTCACTGAAACCGGATAAAGTGAGTCAAAAACGAGAGAAATCCGAAATTACTGATAAATCTGGAAAGAATTCCGAATTTACCTCCTAAGTTTGGTAAATCCGGTTCACATTTATGAACCGAACCGAATTTACCAAACTTAGGAGGTTCGGAATTCTTACCGGATTTACCAGTAATTCCGGAAATCCCCTATTTTTTTTTTTACTTTTTTTTTAACTTATTTTCTTATTTACGTTTTTTTGTAACAGTGGCAAGTAGACGAGCAGCAGACAGTTTAGAGCGAGGAGAGTCTTCAGGAGCAGCATCCCGCACCTGACGACGACAACATGCTGAGGAGCCCAACAATAGTGCTACTCCTTCTCTGAACACCCTAGAGAGGCTCAGACTTGCTGAACACACTTCTGAGCGTGACAGGCGCTAGAGAGCCAGAGCCATAGAGATGGCTGCAGATCAACAGCAGCCAGATTTTTAGGAGACTCAGCCTCAGCAGGCTCAGCCTCGCTATGAGTAGCCATAGCGTGACCACCCAGTATGAGTCATCGGACGCACCACTACCGGACCACCTGAGTCAGATGTCGGGACCTCTTGCTCAGGGTTGGGAGGCTTGGGAGCGGGAGTATCAGGAGCATGAGGTTCAGGAGGATGAGCCTCAGTTGTCCCAGAGACTGCAGAGGAGAGGATGCAGAGAGCAGCTGCAGTTATTCGGGATGCACTAGATGGGGATCGTTCACCCCTTTTAGGGAATTTGGACCCGTAGTTGTATTTTACTTATTCCTTTTACGTATTTGTACTCGTGATTTCACATTCAAAGATTTTAGATCATATATGACGATCTTTACTTGTAATCATCTGGCATCGCTTGAATGTTGGTTGCCTTTCACGAACCAACACGAGTCTTTTCAAAGATGCTTTGTCCTCACTTGCATGCTTTTCCGAAAAGCATGCAAGTGAGGACAAAGCATCTTGAAAAGACTCGTGTTGGTTCGTGGGGCGTCAACAGCTTCTGTAAGCGATGCGATGTTACAAATGGTATCGAGAGCAAAGAGACCTCTCCCAAGACGGTGTGGTTCGAGGACGAACCAAGCGGAAGTCGTGGGCATGTGACATTCGGGCCGAGGAGGAGGCGGGAGTGATCGCCGGTGCAAAAAGGTGGCATGGCAAAGAGCGGCTCTGGCGGCTTCAGCGAAGGGCGCGTGAATGAACCGAATACGCACCGGAATGAGAGGATCCCGAGGTCGTGCGGTGTGGGATCAGATATGCATAATTGAAGGAAGGCTTAAAAGAATTGATTTGGACTACCTATACCAACAAGATGCATCTTCTTTTTTGAGTCCATCCCATAAGAACTCCATAGTTAAGCGTGCTTGGCTTGGAGTAGTAGTGGATGGGTGACCTTCCGAAGTTTTCCTGAAAGCATGCAAGTGAGGACAAAGCATCTTTGAAAAGACTCGTGTTGGTTCGTGAAAGCGATCAACGATTCTGTAAGCGATGCGGGATGTTACATTACTCGTATATCGTAACGCGTTTGTATTGTTATTTTAATCGTAAAGCGTCTGTATCGTATTTTAAAAAATAAAACGCGCGTTTGATTTTAAAAATACAATTTAATACAATTTTATTTATGAATTTTTTTTTAAAAAAAAATACAATTTTTAAAAAGAAAAAGAAAAAAAAGGGGTTTTCGAATTTACCACATACGCATGTAAATCCGGTTCAAAAATTTGAACCGGATTTACCTACGTATGTGGTAAATCTGGAAATCCCCAGCTGAGATCCCAGAACTCCAGTTTTTTGAACTGGATTTACTATAATTTGAGGTAAATTCGGGAAACTCAATTTTTTTTAAATAAAATGTTGGGGGTATTTCTGGGTTTTTGGGCAATATGGGGGTGTGATGGAGAAGGAGGGGGTGCCAAAAAAAATCCGAACGTTAATTCTCTTAAGGGACATTTCGATTACGTAGAATCTTAACTATTAATTAATTAGAAAATAAAAAAGAGTGTTAAACAATTTAGACTTTTTTTGACAGCAAATAATTTGGACGTAGACTCTGTTTCATAAATGCAATCAGTTAAGATATAACAGATTGCTTATAACAGATATGATAAACAATCAACACTTTTATTTATAGCTAAACAGTTAGCACTTTTATTGTAGTCTCAAGGAATCTTTGACCAACTAATATCACCCTCTCCCAACCCAATATGCTTGATGTCTTCAACGATATAAGAGAGAAAAGTATGAGTGAAAGTATCATCATCTAACAACTCAATTAGTTTGAAAAGAATTTGTTTTCAATCTTATTTTCTTGTAACTCTTATCCCAAACCAAATGTAAGCCGTGGAAAATTCATAAGTTCTCACTAACAAAAATTGCATAACCCTAAATTGTTTTTTCATAAACTAGCTTGACAAGGTTTTTCATAAATTGCATCTCCTTAAATTGTTTTTCCATAACCTACCTTGACAAACTTGTGAATAATACATAAAACTTATTTATTTACATAAGTTGTTTTTCATAAGTTCAAAATAAATTGTATCTAAACGATCCCTAAATTGTGTTTTTTCTCATAAAAATCGAACCAATCCAAACCGCACTGGATTTACATACCTTGCAATTCGGTTCACTTTTTTGCTCAAAACCAAATCAACCGACACCGCAAACACCCCTACTACCAGTTTATCTACTATAAACTAACTTATTCGCTGTGCACTAAATTTTCCGCAATTAATTTTTTTTTCTTGCCAAACATTGCCTTAACAATGGAGACGGTAAAGTAAACTTTTTGCTACTACCGATGACCTCGATTCTCATCAAAGTAGAATACTTTACTTGGGACCCACATAATCTGTCACCTCACGCATACACGTGGCAGGGTAACGTTTCGTTTCGTGCCCTCTTCTCTCTCTCTCTTCTCCAGTTCCTTCCTTTCTCGTTTTTCTTCACGCTATATAGGCCTTCTCTTCACCCCTCAAAATTTCAGAGAAGCGTAATAAGGCTTCTCTATTTTCTCAATTTAGATAAAAAGACAAACAAAGAGGCTGAGAGGAAGGCGAATTTGGTGGCTTTTTTCCTCTTCTCTCGAGCTACTTTCACTGGTAATAATCACTCCCATAACTGTTAGTATTTGTTTTATTTATGCATTCATCATATCATGCCTTTGATTGACCAGAAAAATACAAAGTTCTGATTTTTATTTAGCCCAGTTTCCATTTCTCAATTCTTATGATTCCAGTTTCATGATTACTTTTTTATGTGCCGAGTTTGATTGATTTCTGATCAAAAGTCTTATAAACTGTTGAGCTGTGTTTATTTGATCTTTCTGTAGCCCCACTTGTGCCAAGCTTCAATCTTTTATCAAAGTCTTAATCATGCAAACATGTAATTGATAAACCTTTTGATGGGTATTTATGTAATGTGTTTAATTATTTTTAATATCTATTCTGATTATCCTTCTGTTGCTTTCTCATTTATTTATCTATGACAGCTGGGAAATTTTGAAACTGAAATGGTTGGCAATGATAATCTGAAGACTGAGGACTTGAATTTGTGCTTTGAGAATCTTATGATGGTTGCTGGGGGTGGGAAAGGAGGGAACATGAAAGCTGGGGTGATCACTGAATGGAAGGATATTCCTGTGGAGCTTTTGATGCAAATCCTTTCCCTTGTGGATGATCGGACGGTCATCAAAGCTTCTGAAGTCTGTCGTGGTTGGAGAGATGCTGTTTTCTTTGGCCTCGCCCGTTTATCACTCTCATGGTATATTGCTCTCTTAACTCATAGCTTAAGACTATGCGTGTATAAATTATGTGTATAAATTGTGTGCTTGTTGGTCATGATAACTGTTTTTTCCTCCAATTGGGGATTCTATTGAAGTGAAATTTTATTGGTTCTTTTTGCTTGTTTGTCTGAATTGACTTTGCTATGCTATGCTATGCTGCAATTCCTGATCCTAGTAACATGATTTTGGAACTTATTTCATTATTTCACTGGACTTCTTGGAGATCATGTTTCACTTTTGAGTTCAATATCTTAAAATCCATTTGTTTGCTCCTATCCCATCTTTGGCATTCTTCTCAGAAATCTTCATAGAAGTTAGTAGTTTTGAAGAATACTCGCTTTCTGCAAAAGAAAAAAAGAGAAAGAAAGAAGGTAAACACTAAACAGTCATTGTTGGTTCAGTCTTATGAAAGTGCTGTTATGCTTGGTATGAAAGTGCTTGGTTTAGTAAAGGAAACTGATGTATGGTTTTTGCATTATTGTGGAGTTCATGGAATGTAGTTATAACAAGATTATGTAATTCCTCTCTTCAGGTGTAACAAGAATCTGAATAACTTGGTTCTATCACTTGTTCCCAAGTTCTCAAAATTGCAAACTCTAATCCTTCGTCAAGATAAGCCTCAACTAGAGGATAATGCTGTTGAAGCTATTGCAAATTGGTGTCATGACCTGCAGATTCTAGACCTCAGCAAAAGTTTCAAGCTAACTGATAGGTCACTCTATGCTGTAGCTCATGGTTGTCCTGATCTTACAAAACTAAACATCAGTGGTTGTTCAGCATTCAGTGACACTGCTCTGGCTTACCTTGCCAGTTTCTGTAGGAAACTGAAAGTTCTCAATCTCTGTGGATGTGTTGGAGCTGCAACTGATACTGCATTACAGGTATGATAATTATGTTAGTATACACTAGTTGTCATTTCTGTAGCACTGACCCTTTTAGTTGAAGATGTGTTCGGTGTATCGTGTGTCGGACAATGCCACTTCAATTACTTGTACTTTTCAAATTAAAACTGGTGTGTCTGGTGTCTCTAAAGCAAAAATTATAACCTGTGTTTGTGTCGGTGTCGTGTCCGGTGTCTCTTTTAGTGCTTCTTAGGTTATCATTCACAATAATCATATAAGAAATTGATATGGCTTTGAATTATAACCCAATGATTAAATGAACAACAGGCTATTGGACGCTGCTGCAATCAGTTGCAGTCCTTGAACCTTGGATGGTGTGATCAAATTGGTGATGTTGGTGTGATGAGCTTAGCTTATGGCTGTCCTGATCTCAGATCAGTTGACTTGTGTGGCTGTGTCCATATAACAGGTATTTTCTTCAAAATCTGAGGCTTATAAGAAAGAAAATGTAAATCTGTATTATATTGTAATGATGAGGGAAAATTTGACTTTGAATATTGTTATTGCAGATGATAGTGTGATTGCTCTGGCAAACAGATGCCCCCACCTGAGGTCCCTAGGACTGTACTTTTGTAAGAACATAACAGACAGGGCAATGTATTCCTTGGCACAAAGCAAAGTGAACAAGAAGATGTGGGGATCTGTTAAAGGAAGAAATGAAGAGGATGGACTGAAGACTTTGAACATTAGCCAATGCACTTCTCTCACTCCTTCTGCTGTTCAAGCAGTCTGTGACTCATTCCCTTCTCTCCACACATGCTCAGGAAGGCATTCACTCATCATGAGTGGCTGTCTTAACTTGACATCTGTCCATTGTGCTTGTGCTGGCCATGCACACCACCGTGCACTCACCAATTTCACTCATCCAGCTCATTAAAGTGAGAACAAGTTACTTTCACTTCGAGGAAGTGCCTTGCCTTTGAAGGGCTCAGAGAAGTGATGTTGTAGATATATGTTTGTGTTGGACTATGCTGAGACTTTAGCTCCAAATGAACTGCTATTTGTTGTTTTTTTGTTTTGTTTATATTCTCAGTTTTAGTCCTCGGATCATAAAGCTTAAGACATTTTGGATGCAAAAACTAGCTTGTTCTTGGTAAGACATTCAAATGTGTTTGGTTTTAGAATGCATTATATTTATTTGCCTCTGTGCTTTTCAATATTGAGTTGGTTTCTTAAGTAAGAAGGTATGAACTTAAGCTAATTAAAAAATAAGTTATGAACATGTGAAGGAGAAACAAAGGTTGATTATTATGAACCGTTCAATAGTAGGAACCTAAGCCTGGTCAACTCACCTGAGAGGTGGAGACTTTATTACACTTTCTTGAATACTCTTTCTCGATATTCCACGCCATTGCAATCTGCACTTAGCTATTGTAGAGCCCTCTTAGAGCATCCTTGGTGGAGAAACTCTTAATAGAGTTTTTTAGCTATTGTACACATTACTTATTTATAATTTTTTGATTTAATTGCAGTTTTGGTCCCCCTATTATGATCAACTCACGATTTTAGTCCTCCAACTTTTTTTCCACGATTTTGATCTCCCTATTTTCCCAATTTCTAAAATCAAAGGTCCCCCTAATTTGGTCAAAATTGAATCTGATGTGGTGTTGGTTATCTGATGTGTTGGATTGCCACATGGCATTTTAATTTTTTTTAAAATTAATTTTATGATAACAGTTTGTTTTTAAATAACTAATAACAGATATGTCACCATCTTCATCTCTCTCCCTCTCGTCATCAATGTTCTGTTGTTTACAATTAACCATTGCTTGTGGGGTTAGAACACCATTAATAACGAGTTGTTGAATTATGAAATTTTGTTGTTATCCCTAGCTTGTAGTTCAAATCGTTTCAAACACCTTATTATAATTCAGATTTGATGACTTGAAGCATGTGTGGTTTCTATGTTCTAAATTTGGCAGTTAAAATCCCAGTAGATCTAATTCAAAAATTCAGAGAGAAACAAAAATCAAATCCAAGATCTGTTCAATCGCAATCAGGGTAAGATTGAATATTTCCGCACTTGGTTGTTTGGTTGTCAAGAACGGGAAGAAGAGAGGGGCAGAAGGTGATGAGAGGGAGAGATACTGTGATGCGAGCCACATTAGTTAATCGGCATGGCTTGGGAAGAAATGAGGGAAACACAAAAATAGTCTTTGTTGTTGTTTATCAGCGAGCCACATCAGTTAATCAGAGGGAGAGATAAGGTTCCTGGGATGGAATGAGAGGGAAGAAAGGTTTTTGTTGTTGCTTATTTGACATTTAATTAAAATATAAAAAATATTTAATTATTTTAAATAATATTTAAGGCCACATGGCTTGCCACGTCAGATTCAATTTTGACTAAATTAAGGGGGACCTTTGATTTTAGAAATTGCGAAAATAGGGGGACTAAAATCGTGGAAAAAAAAGTTGGGGGACTAAAATCGTGAGTTGAACATAATAGGGGGACCAAAATTGCAATTAAGCCTAATTTTTTAATATAGTAATTATATAAGAATTTCATCTCTCCAATTTAAAAGTTCAACAAAGTTTACAAATAGGTCTCACTAGTAACTTCAAAAAAGAAGGCAACAACATATTTTATTAATTTTGTATTGAAAAGTAAAAGTAAAAGAGAAGAGAGAGAATTTTCTATTCAAAAACTCTATCTCCAATAAGTACTAATTTTTTCCTCCACAATGGGAGTACTAATTAAAACTCACTTCTTAAGAGATAAAAAGTCCGCATTGTGGATGCTCTTACCTTTTTCATGTTAGTTATAGGTTAACTTTTTTTTTTATTACGCTTAAATATGTTTTTTGTTCTAAGTCATTCAGTTTAAGCTTTTGTTTGACAAAAAGTAGCGGACAACGGATAAACTAGTTTATAGAAGATGAGATAGCAGATAGCGGATAAGTTAGCAGATTGAATTTAAAGTGTTTAGTAAAATTAGCGTTTGAAGTAGCTTATAAAAAAAAATTATGTAAATAGACATTTGTAATTATTAATGTTTAAAAGTGAGAGAGAAATTTATTTAATGGAGGATAAATGTGGAATTTAATAAAAGTAATGAGGGTAAAATTGAGAGAAAAATGAAACATTATAAACTCAACGCTACTTCAAGTAGTGTTTCAAAAAACACTATAAGTTGTTAAATAAATTTGTAATTCAGTCTCATATAGTTTCAATAGGAAGTCAAATATTATAGAAAGTCAATAATGTGTAATAAGTCTTTGTATAAATACCCTTTGTAAAGTTGACTCAATTGAAATGAATAACTGCATAACATAAATCGTTTTTCTGTTAGATCCGTTTCTCTCAATTCTCTCTCTCTCTGAGTGTGTGAGTGTGTGTAGGATTGTGCCATTGTTCCAACAATTGGCATCCAGAGCGAGGTTTACGAAGATCCTTACGGTGTTCCGCGGCGGTGATGGCGAATACTGGTGGGAATAATGGTCAATTTCCGGCAAAGCTTCCGATTCTCGACGGAACGAACTACGATCGGTGGATCATTCAGATGAAGGTCGTATTTCGTTATCAAGACGTGCTTGAGGTTGTTCGCAACGGCGTGGTGGCTACTGCAGCGAGAAACTCCGTGATCAACAGAAGAAAGACAGCAAAGCATTGTTCTTAATTCATCAGTGTGTGGATGCTGATGCTTTTGAAAAAATTGCGCAGTACGAGACGGCGAAAGAGGCGTGGGATGCTCTCGCAACCGCATACTCCGGTGATGCGAAACTGAAGAAGGTGAAGTTACAAACACTCCGAAGGCAATATGAAGTGCTTCAAATGGGAGAGAAGGAGTCGATTGCAGATTACTTCAAGAAACTAACTCTGTTGACGAATCAAATGCGAACTAATGGTGAAACGGTCTCCGATCAGATGAAAGTCGAGAAGGTTCTTCGAACTCTAACTCCTAAGTTCGACAATTTAGTGAATGCTATTTAGCAATCGAAGAATCTAGAGACAATGAAGATCGAAGAACTACAAGGATCACTCGACGCGAATGAAGCAAGGCTTAATGAACGATTAGGCGAGAAGGATAAGGAGAGCAATTCCGGTGAAGTACTGCAAGCACGATTCAATAAGAAGAAAGCGAAAGGTAATTGGAAGAACAAATTTGAAAAAACAGATGCTGAAAGCTCGAATCAACAAGGTGCAAGTGAGAACAAAGTGAAGAAGAAGGGAGGCAAACCAGAAGCGAAGCGATTCAACAAGAAGGAGATTCAGTGCTTCAATTGTGATGGCTGGGGACATTTTGCAGATGAGTTCTCTTCAGCAAACAATTCTGGTAAGAAATATAAACCAAAGACTGATAAGGCTCAATATGCTAGTGCAAATGATAAAATAGTGAGTCTGATGGTGATAGTGACTCTGATACTCAACTGTTAATGGCTGAAATTGAAAGTATTGATAGTGATGATAGTAATGATAGTGATTTAATCTGTCAAACACTTGCTGTAACCACGAAGAATAAGGAAGATATAGATGAAATATGGTATATAGATACAGAGTACTCTAACCATAGAATGTGTTGCAATCATGATGACAGTGATTTAGTCTGTCAAACACTTGCTGCAACCACAAAAAACAAAGAAGATATAGATGAAATGTGGTATTTAGACACGGGGTGCTCTAACCACATGACTGGAAATAGAAAATGGTTTATTAACCTTGATGAATCAGTTAAAAGAAGGACCAGGTTTGCAGACAATAGGAGTGTACGTGCTGAAGGAATGGGAAGAATCATGATTAGGAGAAAGGATCAGAAGGAGTGTTACATAAATGATGTGTTGTATGTCCCTGATAGGAAGAGTAACTTGATTAGCATCGGTCAATTACTAGAGAAAGGATATAGAATGGTGTTGGAGGATTGTAGCATGAAGATGTTTGATGAAAAGACTAGATTGGTATTGAAGGCACCACTGAGTAAGAACAGGACCTTCAAGACCACCATTGATATTGTTGATGATAGGTGCTTTGCTGTAGTTACTGATGGTGACAGCTGGATGTGGCACAAACGTTTTGGACACTTGAATTTTAGAAGCTTGTGCAGGTTAAAAGAGAAAGAAATGGTGAATGGCCTACCTATGATCAAGGATCCTAAGGAACTTTGTGGTGAATGCTGCAAATCCAAGCAAACCAGAAACTCTTTCAAGAAGAGTATACAGGGGAGAGCAAATGAGAAGCTAGGAGTGGTGTATTCTGATGTATGTGGTCCCATGGAGGTAAAGACAGCAGGGGGGAACTCATACTTTGTGTCTTTTATTGATGAGTATACCAAGAAAATGTGCCTGTATGTAATTGTCAAGAAGAGTGAAGTGTTCTCAGTATTCAAAAGGTGGAGGGCAATGGCTGAGAAACAAAGTGACACGAGTTTGAAGATATTAAGAACCGACGGAGGGGGAGAATATACTTCAACTGAGTTTGAAACTTTTTGTGTTAATGAAGGAATTGTGCATGAAGTTACAACACCCTACACTCCACAACACAATGGTGCTGCAGCAGAGAGGAGAAACAGGATCAGACTAATATGGCAAGATGCATGATGAAGGGAAAGAAGATTCCACATAGATTTTGGGGAGGCGGTCTCCATCTGCAGTTGTTTGTATCGAGCAGTGTCCAACCAAAAGATTGGAAGATAAAACACCCGAGGAAGCATGGAGTAACACTAAGCCTAGTGTCAAGCACTTCAAGGTATTTGGCTCTCTGTGCTATAGACATATACTAGACCAAGTGAGAAAGAAACTTGATGATAAAGCTCAACCTATGATACTCCTTGGATATCATCCAACGGGCTCATACAAGTTGTATGATCCAATAAAGAAGAAGGTGGTGATTAGTAGAGATGTGATAGTGGATGAAACTAAGTCTTTGGGAATGGAATGATGATGAAGACATTGACAAGGAAATATTTCTGTAATTGTTACTCTTGAAACAAATGTCGAAGAAGAAGGTGAGCATGTGGAAGAAGAAGGTGAGTTGAATGAAGACATCGGTCCGAGAAGATCGACCAGTGCCAAGAACCTTACCTATAAGGTTAAATGACTATGAAGTATTTCCTAGCACTAGCATCACCGATAAATGAGGGTGAAGTACTAGAATTTGCTCTGCTTTGGTAGAAAGTGAGCCGGTGAGTCTTCAAGAAGCATTAAAGAGCCATCATTGGAAGAATGCAATGGAGGAAGAATTGAAGTCAATAAAGAAAAATGATACTTGGAAATTAGTTGAACTCCCAGAGAGGAAAGAAAGCAATTGATGTCAAGTGGGTATTCAAGACAAAACGCAACCAAATGGTGAAGTGTCAAAATATAAAGCCGTGCTCGTGGTGCGGGCTTCCTCCAAAGGAAAGGAATGGACTATACAGAGGTATACTCACCAGTGGCTAGAATAGAGACAATAAGATTGGTTGTAGCATTTGCAAGCTACAACAATTGGAAGATGTTCCAACTTGATGTGAAATCAGCCTTTTTGAATGGGCCAATTGAGGAGGAGGTGTATGTAACTCAACCACCTGGGTTCACTATAGAAAATGCAAGTGAGAAGGTATATAGATTGAAGAAAGCTCTATACGGGTTGAAGCAGGCCCCGAGGGCATGGAACTTGAAGATAGACAGCTCACTACAGAAGTTGGGGTTTGGAAAATGCTCTATAGAGTTTGGAGTGTATGTGAAAGGATCAAAGAACAACTCACTGGTGATTGTGTGCTTGTATGTTGACGACATGTTGATAACAGGTGAAAAAGTAGCAGACCTGAATGAGTTTAAACAGAAAATGATGCAAGAATTTGATATGTCAGATTTGGGTGAGTTAGCATATTTTCTAGGCATGGAATTCACTTCAACCAGTTATGGAATTCTGCTACATCAGAGCAAGTATGCATCAGATGTACTAAAACGATTCAAAATGCAGAATTGCAACTCTGCGGTGACACCTATGGAGCCTGGACAAAAGCTAGTGAAAGAATGTGATGGAGAACTTGTGAATCCAACTTTGTACAAACAAACTATTGGATCACTTAGATACTTGTGTAACACTAGGCCTGATATAGCCTATAGTGTTGGAGTTGTCAGTAGGTTCATGGAAGAACCAAGAGAGATACATCTTACAATGAAAGAAACGCGATCTCGCGTTATGTGAAAGGCACCACGGATCTTGGAATATCGTTTCCTAGGAGAGATAATGAAGAAATCAGTGTTGAAGTCTATGGTTTTACTGATGCGGACTGGTGTGGAGATCAAGATGACAGGAAAAGTACAACAGGATATATCTTTATGCTAGGTAAAGCACCTGTTTCATGGTGCTCTAAGAAAGAGAGTGTTGTTGCTCTCTCATCCTGCGAAGTAGAATATATATCTCATCACTCATCGAGCCCTCGCCAAGTGTGGGTGGCTAGCATGCTTTTGATCAAATGAAGCTTGCTAATGATATGTGTATGGTTACCGATAGATAATAAGTCCGCCATTGATCTAGCAAAGCATCCCATGGCACATGGCCGCAAAGAAACACATCGAGACCAAGTTCCATTTTCTCGTGATCAAGTCACCAAAGGAAACATATCAAGATAACAACACCGCACTTCGTAAGAGCAAACTTGCGATATATCCTAACAAAGGCACTGAAGAGGAACATAATTGAAGATCTTAAGGAAAAACTGAATTTGAAGACCTTAGTTGGTCTGAATTAAGGGGGAATGTTAAATAAATTTGTAATTTAGTCTCATATAGTTTCAATAGGAAGTCAACTCTTATAGAAAGTCAATAATGTGTAATAAGTCTTTGTATAAATACCCTTTGTAAAGTTAACTCAATTGAAATGAATAACTGCATAACAGAAATCGTTTTTTTGTTAGATCAGTTTCTCTCAATTCTCTCTCTCTGAGTGTGTGAGTGTGTGTAGGATTGTGCCATTGTTCCAACATGTTAAATGAAAAACGCTAAAAACCTGGTTGTCTGCAAATACTTACAACTAGCAGATTTGTTATAAGCTATCCGTTATAAGCTCGCGATCGAGCATTGCCAAACAGAGAGCTAAGTGCCTGCAATTTTTTTTAGACAATTCTTTGCAAATACATAATCTCTTTTCATTATTATGGTCTTTTTGTTAGTTATACTTATATCGTTAAGTCTGTCTCGAATAAAAAGTTCATTTTAGCTTTGCCGTGTCATCCACGACATTATTTTTCACTTTCTTTTTATTTAAAAATACTTACTTGGAAATTCATGAATCCCAAATTTAATTAGGGTTTGTTCATCATCTTCTCCATCACATCTCAGAAAAAAAAACTTAAACAGCAATTTTTTTTAAGCAGATCTTGTTCTCCAGCCCATTTTTCACTTTCATTTTGGTCTCAGACGGCGTTTCTAATTTTGCCATTAACCTTCTCCAGATTCATAGTTCACCTCCTTTCCAATTTCCAGTGCATGACTTAATTTCATGAAATTTTGGAAACAGATAAATTGTGCTAAATGCAGGAAAAAGAAACGAAATAGATAAAATGTTAAAAGAAAACACAGTTTTTCCGAATATTCTTCTTCCGTGTTCTTACATTCAACAGATAGCACACTGAGCAGAACAGAAACAACCCTAATCTGCTTATGCAACCGAATCCAATAACAATATAAGAAACTCACCAGAATCCAATTAATTGCAACAAGAATTGCTGGAGATGGAATGGGGAACAATAATAGCTGCTCTTATTTTCTGATATGATGGGATGGAATGGAAAATTACTAAAAAAATGACATTCTACTAGAGGTCCTTTTTATCCGCACCGAAATATCCTATGGATTAATTAAGTTAAAATTGAATAATTATTATTAAAAAGGTCCTACCGGGAGTCGAACCCAGGTCGCTGGATTCAAAGTCCAGAGTGCTAACCACTACACCATAGAACCAGTTGTTGATACTCCGTCAGGTAAATCATATTACACGTATACAACAAATTCATGGGAAATGCAATATCCAAATATAAATTAAACATGCAAAGTTAGAGAAAAAAACGTTTTTCATTAATTTTTTTCTCTAAGTTTAATTAAGAGTATCCTTCTAAAGAAAATCACTTTCACCGAAAAAATTGCGAGAAGTCCATTATTTCTCTACTATAAAAAGATAAATTAGTGATGAAAAAAAATCAAAATTTGTCACTAATTATGACTTCACAAAATTAATGACAAAATTAGACACGAATTTTGAATTTTTTGTTATTAATTTTTTTTTTATAAAACTTCTGTCACTGATTTCACTTTTCTTAATAGTTTTATTTATTGAAACAAGTAATTATTTACGTGTCATTTTTATAGCTATATACTTTAGTCCAGTCCAATGGGCCTTCCCGATCGCTCGATATTTTAGGTTGGATTGGGCTTAAATGATAGAGGCCCAGAAGTATCAGGTCATTTTGGCCCCGCCAATGCCCTGGTTATTTGGGTGGGTTAAAAAAATAGAGGCCCAAAACAAGTCGGACCATTTTGGCCCAACACAATTGCCCATGGGTCAAATTGGGCCTGTGCTTTTATACCTTTTTGAACACTTTTTGTGTTTCCTTTGTTAAAATATAAAGTGGGTCGGGTCAGTTCACTAGGTTCAGTATTTTGGGCTGGGCTGAGCTCTAAAAACACAGCTCAGTCGATAACTAGGCCGATCCAGCCTAAGTCACTTTTGTACTCTGGCTCATTAGATTGGGTCGGTCCAATGCAACAACTCTTTAAATTAGATAAATGTGATATGATATTATACATCTTAACTTATCTTAATTAACTACTAGCAAGAAGATATCGCATGCATACACACTGTGCACCATCGTGTCCTTTAATTATATGCATAAATAATAAAAATAAAAACATAAATGTATACTTTTTCATAAGAACAATATATAATGTCTCATTTTAGAACTAAAATACAATATATACACACATATAAAAACAAATATAAGAGAAAATATTTTTTTGTTGGGATAGAAAAACAGAATAATTGTTTATAAAATTAGTCGGTAATATTAAGTACTTGTGTTACAAAAAGTTAAAAAAATTGGTAAATTCTTATAATCTTATTAATGGAGTAAAAATCAAGAAAAAAGAAAATGAGATTTAAATAAGATATGCACCCTCGTTGTCGCTCTCGTTGCCTCTCCCGTTATCGCTCTCATTGTCGTTTCCGTTGTCGCTCCTGTTGCCGATCCCATTGGCGCTCCCGTGTTGCCGCACCCGTTGTCATCCAATTGTCAGTCTCTTGTTGGCGTCAATACTTGCTTTAAAAACCAGACCAAAGAGTGAACCGGTGAGACCTCGGCTAGGTCATGGTTCAATCGGTTTAACCATGGATGAACCAGATAATAAATAGATACATTAATAAATATAGGCCAAATAGTACTTTTTGTCCTTTATATTTGCTCTTGGTTTCATTTTGGTCCTTTATCTTTTTTTGAGTCCGTTTTGGTCCCTCATTTTTCATTTCCGTTGCATTTTGGTTACTGCCGTCAGTTTAAGCTAACGGATGTCACGCTGACAGTTAACTGCTGACGTTGAATCTTAAATGTCATGTATGACGTGTCATTCATTAAATAATGTGGCAAATAAATGTATTATTTAATTCAAAATCAATTGACACATAAACATTTAATTTTTTAAAATTTTAAAAACACAAAATAGAAATTAACAAATAACTATGTTGGAGATGAAGTGAATTTCCAGAGAGAATTTCTGGTAAAAGCTAACTAACTGTGTAACAGAATTGATGGAGAGTAATTGTAAAATGATATTATTCAATGAAGTTTCAATTACAAGTATTTATATCAAGTGGAAATACAAGTAAGAAATGATGTGCCTACTAGTTGCCACATGAGCTGCCACCTCACTAATAGGACTTGAAAAAAATGAAAATACAATTCAGCAAAACTAGCAATTGAATTACAATCAACATACTTCAATACACCTTCTTAATTCACATTGCTCAAAGTCTTCATTCCCAGCATTGTTCTCAACTCTTCAAATCTGCCTCTCTGCAGTGGTTTTGTCAATATATCAGCAATTTGAATTTCGGGGCTGCGATAAACTGCAGCAAGCTTTTCAGCAAAGATTTCTGCTCACGCAGAAAAAATGATATTTCGTCTCTATATGTTTAGATCTTCCATGTGCAACTGGATTTCTAGCCAAATCAATAGCTGACTTGTTATCTATGAGTAGTTTCATAGCATTTCCAGACCTCATTCCCATCTCATTGAGCAGCATACTCAACCAAGATGCTTGACAAGCTGCGAAAGAAGCGACCCACATACTACTCGCCTCTCGCATGAGAGACAGAGCAACTATGCTTTGTTTCTTTGAGCACCATGAAATTGGTGCTTTTCCATACATGAAAATGTAACCACCAAGATTTTCTTCTGTGCATTTCTATCCCCACTCCAACTGAAGTCAGATAGCCAAACATATCTGCATCAACAGAATCAGTGAAACCAGGGAACATAATACCATAGTTTTGAGTTCCTTTCACATATCTGAGCAGTCTTTTTGCAGCAACTAAGTGTGGAACTCTTGGTCTATCCATAAACCTGCTGATCAGACCAACTCCAAAAGAGATATCAGGCCTTGTATTACAAAGGTACCTGAGAGAACCAACCATTTGCTTGTAGAGAGTGGCATCAACATCATCTTCTTCTCCATCTCTCTCAAGCCTACAATTTGCTTCAACTGGAGTAGCAACTGGTTTGCAATCAGCCATATCAAATCTTTTCAATATGTCTGCAGTATATTTTTTCTGGTGCAGAAAAATGCCTTCATCTGTCTTCACAAATTCCATTCCCGAAAATAGGATAAGTATCCTAAGTCCACATCTCAAACTCGACATCATCACCTTCTTAAACTCATTTATCTCAAATTTGATTGTTTCCTCAGAACCAACAAATCGTCAACATACAAGCATACCAAGAAGAAAGTGATGTTCTGCTGCGCACTTTTGACATAGACACCATGTTCAATTGAGCATTTTTGAAATCTTGAGACAAGAGAAATGAATCAATTCTCTTATTCCAAGCCCTAGGGGCTTGCTTCAAGCCATACAAGGCTTTCTTAAGCTTAAACACCTTGAGTTCCTGTCCCTTAAGCTCAAATCCAGGTGGTTGGCAAACATACACCTCTTCCTCCAAAGGACCATTAAGAAATGCTGATTTTACATCAAGTTGATGCATGGACCAACCTCTACTACTTGCCAAAGCTACCACCAGCTGTATTGTTTCAATTCTTGCTACTGGAGCAAAAATCTCATTGAAATCCAGCCCTGGTTTCTGCAAAAATCCCCTTGCTACCAGTTGTTGCACCCCGAAAAATCCGGTTTGGACTTCTCGATGTACAACGTGGGAAGGTTTATGAAGCCGCCACCAATATTTTAGTTTTGAGACGAAAACATTGAAAAACGCGTCTTTGTATACAAGGCGGGTGGTCTTTTCAAAACAAGAGATGTAGGTTCGGGGGTCGGTTAGGTACGGGGAAGGTATAAGCACCCCGCACCTCCTTTCTACCTAAAGGGAACCTTTAATTTGATGTGTGGTTTTGAAAGATTTGATTTGAAACAATCGTTCTACTTCTTTTCTTTTCTTTTGATTGAGAAAATATTTTATTGGAAACGAAAAGAATATTTTTTGATATCCTTGAAAAGCGGAACAAAACAAGGATTTTTAAAAGCGTGCTTGACGGAGACGAGAACCCGCTCCTACGCACTCTCACCGAGATGAGGAATCAAAGCTACGTAGTTCTCGTTTGTCGCGTCCAAAGACGGCTTTGATGATTTTTGAAAAAGTGCTTTTTATGCGTCCAAGACGGCTTTTGTGATTTCTTAGGAAAGAAGTGTGTTGGTGTTTTTTTATTGTAGGGTTTTCGGTCCTAGACTCGTGATGCAGACCCAATAGACCTAGAACAAAGACAACCCCGCTGCATGCACGACGTGCCCCACTACTTTTGAAAAATGATCTTTTTGATTTTTAGGAAAAGGGTTTGTTGCGAGGTTAATTGCTTTTATTGAGCAAGTATCTTAGGCTCGCACGAATCGCATAATTCGCTAACCCTAAGACGACCCAATATCGGAGTACATCGAATCGACCGCACCTTACCCATTTTGGAAAAAGGGTTTGAAATTATTAATTATTTACTTTATTTCTCACAAGTATCCTAAGACGCTTGAGTCTGCATGCACTCGGTCTCGTGATCGCTTAGACAACATCGGCCGACGTCCGACTTGCCTCCTCCTTATGAGTTTTGAAAAAAAGAAAGTTATTTATTGACCTCAAAAGATTTGATTAACTTATGAAAGTAATTTGAAGAGTATTGACTCTTGGAAAAAGCCTTCAAAAAGATTGATTAGAGAGGTGAAGAAGAGAATTTGAGGGTGGCATTGGCCACAAAGAAAAGAAAGTGGAACATTCAATCACTTTTCAAGTCAAAACCGAGGTACAATACTTACCAACTCGCAAGCAAAGTAATCAACAATTAGAACACAAGTATACTCATTACCACTTACAACACAATACATAAGAATGATGTTGAATCATCCACAATTAATGGTATGTCTATGTGAGACTAACAACAATCAAGTGAGTTGCCAAGAGATGCTCATGAGAGAAGGATTGCGAAATTAGGGATCAACTTTTAAACCCTAGGCCGAATTGAACACAAACACAAAGGGTATTCACAAGTTGCTATGAGCAATTAACAAATAGAAGCACAAACTTGCATTGGAAATTAAAAGCGAGTTGAATCCTTTGAAGTAATCTTCCACACTACTAGGCATATGCACTAAGCATGAGTGGGAATCCTTTTACACATCATCAACAATTAAAACAATCAACTCAGGAATAGAAGGTTGAATCACATTTAAACAATCCTCTCACTTAGGTTAAAGTGCATGAAGCACAAGTGAGCCTCACATTGCCAATCATCAACCAACAACAAATGACAAGCAAATTAGGTCAAAGCAAACTTAAGAAAAATCACTTTAGATTCTACTTCAATTTGGTTTTATAACTAAAATCACAAACACTAATTCACATCCTAACTTGCAAAGCAAAACAACTTTGAAACAAATTTTTTTACTTTTTTTCAAGACTTAACAACAATTATTTTTGTGGTTCAAGCATATCAACTAGGCACATAATGGACCACAAGGCCGAAGCCTATTGTAGCTAAAACCCCCATTTATTTCATGCAAGAATAAAAAGAATGAACAAAACAACAAATCCCTAAAAGCTAGCATGAAACCGAGGGCCTATTTGCCCAAAAATCATCAAATTCTTTCATCAAAATTTACTTAATCATATAAATAAACATGCATACATGATAAACAATAAAAACAAACTAAAGCCCCCAAAATTGGAGTCCAAACCGAAACCATATTCACAAAAATTCAAGTCTAAAACATCAAGATTCAACAACAAGCATGGTTTATCATTAACTCACAAAATTAACACAATTAATCAAGCATTAATCAACTCAAATCATTTAATGAACAAGAATATTCAAAGGATCATGGATTAGGCTCAAAGTTGAGGCAAAAGAAAAGGAAAATATGCTTTTATTTGGTGAAAATCACATGAGCAAAGATTAAATCACAAGAACACCACATAATCACATATAGTCACAAGAACAAATTATTTAGTGGGTGATGGACCAGCTCTCACCCACAACAGCCCCTAATCTACATTTAAAATGATGTTATGAAATGCAAATATAAGTTGAAAAAGGTTTTAATGCAAGGAAATTGATGAAAATGCAAAGGGGTTTAGATTATACCTTAGCTTCAAGCTAAATAAGAGTAGAAATGAAGATCAAGAGTAACAAAACACCAACAATCCTCAAAAGCTTAGCAAGAACAGCCACACAACCTTGAAGAAACAACCCTTTTGATGATGTCAAAATGGAATCAAGGATGAAAGAAAGAATGTATATGAGTATGGAAGTAGTTTGAAGTGATTTGGTGGATGAAAATTGAAAAGAGAATGGAGGAGGAGGAAGAAGAAGGTTTCGGCTGTGGGAGGGGGAGAGAGAGCTGATGGTGTGCTAGGTTAGAAAATGAATGAGAGTGTGTGAGTGAGTCTCTTATTTTTGGGTTTTTATATGAAGGCCATTTTAAGGGCATTTGTGATAATGTGCTTTTGTAAACCACTAGGATTTGAGATAGAATTTAAATGGAGGGTCAAGATTGCAAAGCACAAGGATTAGGGACACTCAAGAAACACAAATCAGCTGGTGGTGAAGAGGTACACACGGTTTTGGTGAGGGTTTTGGAGAGCAAAAATTGTTGAGGGCATTTAGGTCTTTTTACATCGAGTTATGGCCTAGGATTTGATCACAATTTTTAATCAATGGCTAAGGATCATTTCACAAGGATCATGGGCATGAAAAAGCACAAAAATAGGCTGGAATGGAGCTGGAATTCGCAGCACACAAGTGAGAGAATGAGTGGAATTGCAAATGGTACTATTGTACTATATACATGATCATTCAAAATTCAAAAGAAGATAGAATATTCCTTTCTAGATTATTCTTCTAAATTCATGCCATTTTGGGCCATATCCCATGATTCAATGATTGGGCTCTGAATTTCATGACTTCACCAATCCCAAAATTGATTTAGTACCCCACCCGAGGAAAATGACCATTTTGCCCTTTTATTCAAAAAAATCGAATTTCATGCAAAAATATTCCAATGATGAATACAAATGCACAACTCCTCATTTGAAACCAAATAAATTCCTCAAGAGATGCATAGTGATTTTTACTGGGAAATTGTCTGTTTTAGTGAAATGACCAAAATGCCCTTTTTGGTCAAAAACTCTAATTTTGCCCCAAAATTCAACGTTTTGCATTGAACATGTCTCCCAACTCCAAACACCATTTTAAAAACAATGAGATGACTTTTTGAACCCAAAAATGCATGCCCAATGGTTTTTCCTAAGAATTTTCCACTTTCTCGTGAAATTACCAAAATACCCTTTTTGACCTAAAAACCCTAATTAGCTCAAAAATGCATTTTCATTCTAAACATGATCCTAAAAACCCTTGGATGACTTTTAAAACTCTAAAATGCATGCCAAGCCTTAATTTATTTATTTTTGGTTGAAAATTAGGGTTTTGACCTAAAGCTTGACAAAAAATTGGGGTATGATAATGCTCTCTCTTTATCTAGATTTTAACAAGGAATATGAATTGGCCGAGACATATTCCGAGGCAAAATAGAGATAAAGAATTCAGAAATTATACCGATTTTGTCCATTTAGGAAAAACCCGAATTTTTTTTTTTTTTTTTTTTTTTTTTTTTTTTTTTGTGAATGGATGCTAGCCGAAAATGATCAGTAATGAATGAAGTGTCACCCACAAAGAAAGAAATAAAGCGATAAATAAAATAAGAAAAGAAGGTACCGCCCTCTGATAAGCCGAGCATCGCGTAACGAGTGCGGTAAAGACGACGAGCGCTTCGTCGCTCTGAAGGAAACACTTGGTTCGGCGGAACACTTGGCTCAAGAACACTTGGGCTCAAGGAGCATTTGCGACTCAAGGAGTACTTGGACTCTGAAGGAACACTTGGGTTCTGAAGAAGAGCATTTGGGCTCAAGGAACACTTGGGTTACGAAAGGAGCATTTGCGCTCTGAAGGAGTACTTGGACTCTGAAGGAACACTTGGGTTCGAAGGAGCATTTTGCGCTCTCAAGGAGTACTTGGACTCAAGGAACACTTGGGTTCTGAAGGAGCATTTGCGGCTCTGAAGGAGTACTTGGACTCTGAAGGAACACTTGGGTTACGAAGGAGTACTTGGACTCTGAAGGAACACTTGGGTTCTCGGGGAGCATTTGCGCTCAAGGAGTACTTGGACTCAAGGAACACTTGGGTTCTCGAAGGAGCATTTGCGCTCAAGGAGTACTTGGACTCAAGGAACACTTGGGTTCGAAGGAGCATTTGCGCTCTCAAGGAGTACTTGGACTCAAGGAACACTCGGGTTCTCGAAGAGCATTTGCGCTCTGAAAGTGGCCTATTCGAGCGCTTTGAGGTTCAATATCAAGTTATGGGGACCGATATCTTTTACCTTGATGGACTTACGCCGCGCTTAATGCCGGCTACGCCTAGTCCGAAGGACACGAGGTCCGGGGGCCGATCCGTCATGCTCCGTGATGACTTGGTAAAATGAAGGACGCAGCGTCCGAGGGCCGATCCGTCATGCTCCGTGATGACTTGGCGAGGTGAAGGTCGAGTTCAAAGTCGCCGTTTGGATCGTTGATTTGAACTAAACCGGAAGGACTCTAGTGTCCGATGATTCGCTTCTGCTCGATAACGACGGATCTCGGCGGACGATTGGTCCCGGGCGGACACGTGGGTCCCGGGCGGATTCTCAAATCGTTGATTGATCGATTGAGATGGCTACCGCTGGCGCGTTGAATTGAGGTACCCACACCGAATATGAGGTGAGGTTCGCTTTTGAAGGGGACGCCCGGCCCCGGAAGGATTTACGAATCTCGTTGATCTTCTTTAGTCGATGCAGCGCTTCGCGCACCGGCCCGAGTGGTGCCCGCCGTGTTAGCGGGCTTTTCTTCTCGCTTCCTCGATTGGTGATCAATGTCGCTGCCACGATCCAGGTGTCCGCTCTGCCGCGGTCTTTTCTTCAGAACCTTCCGCCGGCCAATGCCACTACACCGCTTTAGGAGTCTATTCTCGAATAGTAGGACTCTTCTTAAACTTTCTCTCGATAATGTGTACCGCACATGTTAGCAGATGCAAATGCATGGTGCATGGGATGAGGATGCATGTTATGCAAGGGCATGTTATGCAGAACATGTTATGCGAGTGCATGCAATGCTATGATTTTGGTGTGATGATGAATGCAATGAGATGCTATCCTTGATTTTCTTTGGTCGGCTTTCTCTTTTTTTTTTTTTTTTTTTGACCGCTTTTGTTTTTTTTTTTTTTTTTTTTTTGACAAAGGCTTATTCTTTTCTTGGTTCAACCGACTCCGATACTCCCGCACAAGATCGAGAGGCCGATGGAAACTCAGGGCTCATGGATCGAATGCAAGTTTGCTTTATGGTTCGCCATCCGGAATGGTTTGTGAGTGCAACCTCTTTGTAGGATTAATTTTCTTTGGTCGCTTTCTTTTTTCTCGATCGCTTGTTTTTCATTTTGCTCTCTTGCTCTTTTTTGCCTGTTAGCTTATCTTCTTCTTGCTCACCAATTCGCGACACTCATGGTACGAGACCGAGAAATATATTGACTTCGGGGGTTCATGAGCCAAAGCGGTGGGCTTTAACTTTGTCGCTCAAGCAATCGTGGGCTCGATCACTTTCTCTTGCATGACTAACTTGTTTCGGGGAATTGCCTCTTTCGTGACCTTTGAGAATTTCGTAATGATTTGCAATGCTATACGATGTATACACATGTTTTACGATTCAGATCACCATCATCATAAAACGCTTATTTTGAGCGTAAAAAGCAAAAATAATCAACAAACGTATATGAGAAAGTTTGAGCTTTATTGATGTAGAAATCGGTCGCATGTAAAGTTACGCCGATCGCTCAATGCATTTGAAAGTTTAAACCGCAAAAAGACACGAAAAAGGAAAGAAGCCGATTTACGGTATCGTCTCGTGGAATGCTAAACATTTATGTCCTTGACCTTGATCACTCCGTCATTCAAGTCTTCGTGAGAAGTTGTATGCCTTTCTTTACTTTTCATGCTCAAGTTTTCTCGACCCCATTTTTGCTCGGATCGCCTTTTTGCGGGTTTTCAATCCACCGGTCGCTCTGATTTTGCCTAGTCGCCTCTTTCGGTTTTCAACCTAGCGAGCTAATTCTTACTTGGCTTGTCTTTTCTTTTTTTGTCTATTTCTTTCGTGCATAGTACTTCTTCACTTAATCGGAATTAATCGGGTTCCTTGAGATCTCCGCCGTCCATGTTGGTAAGTATCGCATTCTCCGTAGAAGGCTTGTTTTGACAACATATGGGTCGTCATAATTGGGTGTCTACTTCCCACAGAAATCGATGCGATAGGCAAGATCTTTTAAGCACCGATCACCTTGCTTGAATTCACGGGCTCGACCTTCTTGTCAAAAGCCGCCTCATTCTCTCGTTGGTACCACCGCCCATGACACAAGGTCGCCATTCTTTTTCTTCAATGAGGTTTAGCCGATCCAGACGGGCTTGAACCCATCCTCGCTTCTTCTAACTTGGTTTCCATCAAGACCCGCAGGAGGGTATCTCAACTTCAATAGGGGAGGACTGCTTTCCACCCATATACCGTAGAGAAGAAGGATTTGCCCCAATTGAAGTGCGTCATCGAAGTTCGGTAGCCATGCAAAGCAAAGGAAGCATCTCATGCCAATCCTTGTGGGTTACCACCATCTTTTGCACAATCTTCTTGATGTTCTTGTTAGTTGCTTTGATCGCCCATTCATCTTCTGCGGTAAGGAGAAGAATTATGATGCCGGATTTTGAACTCGCATTACGTGTCCTCATCCTTTTCTTTGCTCAGTTCTTGCCATTATCGCGATGATAACGGCAAATCGATCTTTCTTCACAAATTTGGCAACCACCGAATCGGTTATATCGAGTATGAGGCGCTTCACCCACTCGGTGATCTCTAAAACTTTGCCTTGATATAATTGTAACTTGAATGAATCTTGGAGTGCAAGCCTCTTGATTTTCTTTCTCCCCTTTTTTTTAGATTTTTTCAGACAAACATATTTAAATAAATAAACTTATTTGTCATAAAGCTAAAACTCGAGAAAACAAAAGCAATCGATCATTGATTGGAATGGATTTTTGGAGATTGTGGGTTTTTGCGGAGAGAGGATGATCGGGTTTAATGAAGTGCTTGAAGCTAATGGTAGGATGATTTTTATTCGGCATTGGTGACGACGCTTTGCGATTTATGATGGTTATTTGGCTTGATGAGGTGTTTGGAAGTGTTATTCCCGCTGGCGGTTGGTGGAGGCGGATGCCGAGGTCAAAGGGAAGTATTTGCGCTTATTGAGACAAGGATCTCTTGTGTCTTGTGGTAACGTGTATCAGCTCACCACTTACGTTTCTTTTGTGTTCTTGGGATTTTCATTTTTAAATCCTTTTTCTTTTTTCTTTTTTTGATTTTTTTGTTTTTTTTTTTTTTTGACTCGGGTGAGCTGATAAAAAGTGATGCACCCTTTTTTGATATTTGAGGTGATCCTTGTCTAGGGTGATTTTTTGGATTTTTTTTTTTTTTTTTTTGACTTACAGTGGGTAGCACAGTTTTTCCGAGAATATGGGAAAATGGTCAAGCTTTATTTCAAATCATGATCGCTCGTTCTCTCAAAAATTAACTCAAGGACAATAATTTATTTACTCCTATATATTTGCTTCTCTTTTTTTTTTGCTTGATTATTTTCTGACCAGCTTTCTTTTTTCTGGTCATTTGTTTTTTTTTGTTTCTTTTTTTTGTTTGAAGGGGAAAATCATCTTTGGGACTAGCACGATTCAGATCTCTGTAGTCAACGCACATTCGACTGCCCGCCCTTTTTCGACCGACAATATTGGCAACCCACCGGGGTACTTGGCCCACCGCTAGAACTCGCATCAAATTGCTTCTTCACTTCGCCTCGATTTTGAGGACATCTCGTGCTTCATCCTTCTCAATTTCTCGCTTTACAGTGCATATCATTCGTGCTTGATCGGTAGCTTGTGTACCACAATGTCGGTGTCCAACCTGCATATCTTGATAGGACCATGCAAACACACCCACATAATCGTGCAACCACTGAACCAACTTCATGCGATCTTCGCTATTCATGGTGGTACCTACTTTGACCTCTTTCTTGTTCTCACCAGATCCAAGTTGATCACTTCAATAGATTCCCCGTGAGGCCGAACAAACCTTTCTTCTTGTTTCATTAACCTCATGAGTTCTTACGGAGGAGTTTCCCGCCTTCCTCAACATCCCCTCACTGACGATTGGACAGGATCAAAGTCAAAATGTGGACTGTCGGCACTCTTATTTTGAGAGACAATTCTTGTGGATCCGCTTTTTGCCGGGCTTAAAAAGCGTAATGAAAAGAGAAACAAACAAGCAAACAATAATGAAACAAGAAAAAGGACACATGAAATATAGAGAAATGATTTTTATTGATGGAAATTCAAAAACAAACGTTTTTATTGATGATGATGATTCTGAAAATAAAAACATGCGTGCCCCTAACAACTTGTCCTATGGCCTTGGGCAGAGCCACAGGGTTGCACTACAACTAATTACTTTGAGTCATGGGAAATCAGCAGCTTCTCAGTTCTTCACCTCTTTTCCCAAGAAGACAAATGACGATCCGCACTAGACCCACCCCACCTTCTTCGGACTCGTAACCGCCTCTCGATGACAAAGAACTTGGTTATGGTTAAGCAAACCTCGCACTCACGGTTCGCGGAAGTCACAGACAGGAATGCTCTGAGGCCAGGGATCTTGGCCTTTTGACTCAGCCAACCATCCGCCACTTCTTTCCTCTGCCACTTTCCTTCTTTTGGCTAGACTTGGATCGTATCCCAACCCGCAACGGTCTTTGTTCCTTTTTAGCTGGACGGGCGCAAGAATTCCTTGTCCAGATTTTCCCAAGCCGCACTCCAACCTTATACCCTTGATCCATCATGATTTTAGCAATCTTTCTTATTACTTGCCCAAAGAAAATCTTCTACGGCATTAGTAGTTGGCCTCTCGTGTCCCGAGAATGGGTTTGCGCTATGCTTGACCATTTTGCTTGAATGAAATTCAATTGGCATCGATTAGGTCTTGCACCGCATGCTTGAAGGCTTTACACTCCTCCACAAAGATGACCAACCCCGCTTTCATGGAAACTGCAGTAGCATTAGCATTGTAACCTCTAGGAAATGGCGGTTTGAACGACTTTCATCGGTCGAGTGTTGACTAAGTTCTTGCAAGTTAAGTGATCAAACAACTCGAGATATCGCCATTGGTATTGGATCAAAACCGATTCGCTTTCTTGTCGATAATCCCGAGCCTCGTGATCAAACATCGTGAATGCGACTCACCGGACGTCCCAGCCTTCCTCAGTATTGGTCCACCTCGAGCTTTGAATTTTGGTGGCAAAACCAAATCTCGGGACCAAACACGACTCACATGCCTCCTGGCTCTCGACACACCATCCTCCATCGCCTCTTACTCTTTCTTTAAGTGCACGAATCGGATCATTTGGTCGTGACTCTCAAACATGTGCCCTTGGGGGTGACTCCCATACCGTAATAATACCATCCCTACCGAGGAACATTGTGAGGTGGTACCACCATCCCCGAGTAGGTGAGCGCAATGTGAGAAGAACTAAAAATCTGGATCTCATGGTCCTCCCAGCCTCCAAAGCAGCACTACAAAGCGGACTTGATTGGGCGCATTCACACCGGCAAGATTGGATCCAATACTTGCGGCATGTACCAGCAGTACACCCCAAGGATATCTTTGTGGAATGTACCGATTTGACACATTCATTTCGTGGTAATCGACTTCGGATCCTCGCGAATCGCAAATCAGAGCGCGTTTCGCGATCATCAAGGAGGAACAAAAGAGGTGACACCAATCGACCGCTACGGCAAATGTCTTCAACAAATGCCCATTCTTTAGACTTTGTAGCATGGCCATCATCTCATGCATCCGGGCTCCATTGCCCCAACCTTATCCTTGAGCGCTTGGTTCTCCCGAGCCACCGCCAGATTAAGGATATCTACCATTGTTTCTTCCGACCCAAACCGTCTTCGTTGGATGCCATCGGTCTCGATCGCAAACGGGTGAAGTAGCGATGTGGACGAACCAAATTTTGCTGCTTTCTCTCGAACTTAGAAAGAAATGTTTTTATGAGTGCTAGAATGCATGAAATGAATGGATGCATAAATATATACATATGCGCATGAAATGTGGATGCGTTTTTCTCCGTGCCGCCAGGAAATTATCACCGATACCCACAATTCCCTAACACCAGTGAGAATGCATGCGAAATGAATGCATGAATGCATGATGTTTGAATTTCAGCATAACAGCTTTCAAAAGTTGGACATTTATACATTTTTGGAAAAACACTGGTTTATTTTCACAAAAATTTCGATGCAGGGGTATGCAAGCTCCTTTGTGTCCTCTGAGGTTTCTTAGGAGACAGATCTAAGGCTTTTTAAGGGTACACACTTCAAGGAAAGCACTAAAAAGAGGGCCCTAAATAAGGTTCCTAGAGCCAACGACCTCATCCGAGCGCGTCGATCAGCATGGACGTACGTCCAAGTGATGAGCCCCTCGAACAAAACCAAACTCTAGGTGAAATCTTCGCAACCACACGAAAAGACGCGTCGTCCAAAGCAGCACCACTAATGACTTCGTTCTAGCCTAAGATATACTCTAGCCCGGTATAGGGGTCATCTCACCAAAAATCACACAAGGGCAAAAATAAGTGAAAGTGTGTGTAGGAGCATAATGATGCATATACCCCCCCACCTGCAAAGAAAATCCAGAAACAAGTCCAAAAAAAGAGAGTCGTCTATCCTAGGGTTTTGCACATGTCATTCAAGTCTAAGCAAGAAATCAACCTAAGGTATTAACAATCATCTAAAACTCTACTTACCTTAAGAAAAGGAGCTAAGAAGAGGGGATCATAATAGAGGGGAAAAATGCATGAACTTACCAAAGAAAGGAGCGAAGAAGAGGGGAACATGCAAGATGAGGGAATATGATGCATAAGTAAAGAAAGAAAAGGGTAAGAGAAGAAACAAGAAGCAAGTGTAGAAATAAACAAATGCACATGAATGCAATACAATGTACACCATAATGCAAGAGAAACTATCAAGCATTTACAGACAAAGAAAAGAAAAAGAAAAAGAAAAGGAAGAAAAAGAAGAGATAGAACGAAAAATTTTCAAATCAAACAATTTAAACCACGCACCAAATTAATTAGGCTTGACCCTCGTTTTTTTCTAAAAAAAAGAAAAATTGTCCCCAAAGTGAAGTCGCTACCGTTGCACCCTAAAAATCCGGTTTGGACTTCTCGATGTACAACGTGGGAAGGTTTATGAAGCCGCCACCAATATTTTAGTTTTGAGACGAAAACATTGAAAAAACGTCTTTGTATACAAGGCGGGTGGTCTTTTCGAAAACAAGAGATGTAGGTTCGGGGGTCGGTTAGGTACGGGGAAGGTATAAGCACCCCGCACCTCCTTTCTACCTAAAGGGAACCTTTAATTTGATGTGTGGTTTTGAAAGATTTGATTTGAAACAATCGTTCTACTTCTTTTCTTTTCTTTTGATTGAGAAAATATTTTATTGGAAACGAGAAAAGAATATTTTTTGATATCCTTGAAAAGCGGAACAAAACAAGGATTTTTAAAAGCGTGCTTGACGGACAGAACCCGCTCCTACGCACTTCTCACCGAGATGAGGAATCAAAGCTACGTAGTTCTCGTTTGTGCGTCCGAAGACGGCTTTCGGTGATTTTTGAAAAAAGTGCTTTTTGCGTCCGAAGACGGCTTTTGTGATTTCTTAGGAAAGAAGTGTGTTGGTGTTTTTTATTGTAGGGGTTTTCGGTCCTAGACTGTACAGTCCAATAGACCTAGAACAAAGACAACCCCGCCCTGTACGGACGACGTGCCCCACTACTTTTTGAAAAATGATCTTTTGATTTTTAGGAAAAGGGTTTGTTGCGAGGTTAATTGCTTTTATTGAGCAAGTATCTTAGGCTCGCATTTAATCGCATAATTCGCTAACCCTAAGACGCCACCAATATCGGAAGTACATCCGAATCGAGACCTTACCCATTTTGGAAAAAGGGTTTGAAATTATTAATTATTTACTTTATTTCTCACAAGTATCCTAAGACGCTTGAGCCGCATACCTCGGTCTCGGGACGCTAGACAACATCGGCCGTCGTCCGACTTGCCTCCTTGATGAGTTTTGAAAAAAAGAAAGTTATTTATTGACCTCAAAAGATTTGATTAACTTATGAAAGTAATTTGAAGAGTATTGACTCTTGGAAAAAGCCTTGAAAAAGATTGATTAGAGAGGTGAAGAAGAGAATTTGAGGGTGGCATTGGCCACAAAGAAAAGAAAGTGGAACATTCAATCACTTTTCAAGTCAAAACCGAGGTACAATACTTACCAACTCGCAAGCAAAGTAATCAACAATTAGAACACAAGTATACTCATTACCACTTACAACACAATACATAAGAATGATGTTGAATCATCCACAATTAATGGTATGTCTATGTGAGACTAACAACAATCAAGTGAGTTGCCAAGAGATGCTCATGAGAGAAGGATTGCGAAATTAGGGATCAACTTTTAAACCCTAGGCCGAATTGAACACAAACACAAAGGGTATTCACAAGTTGCTATGAGCAATTAACAAATAGAAGCACAAACTTGCATTGGAAATTAAAAGCGAGTTGAATCCTTTGAAGTAATCTTCCACACTACTAGGCATATGCACTAAGCATGAGTGGGAATCCTTTTACACATCATCAACAATTAAAACAATCAACTCAGGAATAGAAGGTTGAATCACATTTAAACAATCCTCTCACTTAGGTTAAAGTGCATGAAGCACAAGTGAGCCTCACATTGCCAATCATCAACCAACAACAAATGACAAGCAAATTAGGTCAAAGCAAACTTAAGAAAAATCACTTTAGATTCTACTTCAATTTGGTTTTATAACTAAAATCACAAACACTAATTCACATCCTAACTTGCAAAGCAAAACAACTTTGAAACAAATTTTTTACTTTTTTCAAGACTTAACAACAATTATTTTTGTGGTTCAAGCATATCAACTAGGCACATAATGGACCACAAGGCCAAGCCTATTGTAGCTAAAACCCCATTTATTTCATGCAAGAATAAAAAGAATGAACAAAACAACAAATCCCTAAAAGCTAGCATGAAACCGAGGGCCTATTTGCCCAAAAATCATCAAATTCTTTCATCAAAATTTACTTAATCATATAAATAAACATGCATACATGATAAACAATAAAAACAAACTAAAGCCCCCAAAATTGGAGTCCAAACCGAAACCATATTCACAAAAATTCAAGTCTAAAACATCAAGATTCAACAACAAGCATGGTTTATCATTAACTCACAAAATTAACACAATTAATCAAGCATTAATCAACTCAAATCATTTAATGAACAAGAATATTCAAAGGATCATGGATTAGGCTCAAAGTTGAGGCAAAAAGAAAAGGAAAATATGCTTTTATTTGGTGAAAATCACATGAGCAAAGATTAAATCACAAGAACACCACATAATCACATATAGTCACAAGAACAAATTATTTAGTGGGTGATGGACCAGCTCTCACCCACAACAGCCCCTAATCTACATTTAAAATGATGTTATGAAATGCAAATATAAGTTGAAAAAGGTTTTAATGCAAGGAAATTGTTGAAAATGCAAAGGGGTTTAGATTATACCTTAGCTTCAAGCTAAATAAGAGTAGAAATGAAGATCAAGAGTAACAAAACACCAACAATCCTCAAAAGCTTAGCAAGAACAGCCACACAACCTTGAAGAAACAACCCTTTTGATGATGTCAAAATGGAATCAAGGATGAAAGAAAGAAGGTATATGAGTATGGAAGTAGTTTGAAGTGATTTGGTGGATGAAAATTGAAAAGAGAATGGAGGAGGAGGAAGAAGAAGGTTTCGGCTGTGGGAGGGGAGAGAGAGCTGATGGTGTGCTAGGTTAGAAAATGAATGAGAGTGTGTGAGTGAGTCTCTTATTTTTGGGTTTTTATATGAAGGCCATTTTAAGGGCATTTGTGACAATGTGCTTTTGTAAACCACTAGGATTTGAGATAGAATTTAAATGGAGGGTCAAGATTGCAAAGCACAAGGATTAGGGACACTCAAGAAACACAAATCAGCTGGTGGTGAAGAGGTACACACGGTTTTGGTGAGGGTTTTGGAGAGCAAAAATTGTTGAGGGCATTTAGGTCTTTTTACATCGAGTTATGGCCTAGGATTTGATCACAATTTTTAATCAATGGCTAAGGATCATTTCACAAGGATCATGGGCATGAAAAAGCACAAAAATAGGCTGGAATGGAGCTGGAATTCGCAGCACACAAGTGAGAGAATGAGTGGAATTGCAAATGGTACTATTGTACTATACATGATCATTCAAAATTCAAAAGAAGATAGAATATTCCTTTCTAGATTATTCTTCTAAATTCATGCCATTTTGGGCCATATCCCATGATTCAATGATTGGGCTCTGAATTTCATGACTTCACCAATCCCAAAATTGATTTAGTACCCCACCCGAGGAAAATGACCATTTTGCCCTTTTATTCAAAAAAATCGAATTTCATGCAAAAATATTCCAATGATGAATACAAATGCACAACTCCCCTCATTTGAAACCAAATAAATTCCTCAAGAGATGCATAGTGATTTTTACTGGGAAATTGTCTGTTTTAGTGAAATGACCAAAATGCCCTTTTGGTCAAAAACTCTAATTTTGCCCCAAAATTCAACGTTTTGCATTGAACATGTCTCCCAACTCCAAACACCATTTTAAAAACAATGAGATGACTTTTTGAACCCAAAAATGCATGCCCAATGGCTTTTCCTGAGAATTTTCCACTTTCTGTGAAATTACCAAAATACCCTTTTTGACCTAAAAACCCTAATTAGCTCAAAAATGCATTTTCATTCTAAACATGATCCTAAAAACCCTTGGATGACTTTTAAAACTCTAAAATGCATGCCAAGCCTTAATTTATTTATTTTTGGTTGAAAATTAGGGTTTTGACCTAAGCCGGACAAAATTGGGGTATGACACCAGTCTGGCTTTGTATCTAGCTACCTCACCATTTGGTTTGACCTTGGTTTTGTAAACCCATTTCAAATCAATTGCTTTCTTTTGTCTTGGCAACTCAACTAGTTCCCAAGTATTATTCTTCTCAATTGATCTCAGTTCTTCTAACATTGCTTCTTTCCATCGCTTATGCTTGGCTTGAGCCACTCCAAACTCACTGGTTCACCTTCTGCAAGCAGTGCAAAATGCAATAAATCACCCTCTGGTGTAATTGTTGAATCAGGGAACAATTCATACCCTTCAAGTCTCACTGATCTTTGCCTATCTCTCAGTGATCTTCTCTCACGGTATTCTTTGCATCGATTACTCATTACCGGTTCTGCAGTACCAAAGACTTCATTCAGCCACCTATTTCTTCAACCTCATCAAAATCCACCAGAGTTGTCTTTTTACTGCTGCCTTCACTAGTTTCACCCCAGTTCCAGGACTTGGTTTCATCAATCACTACATCTCTCGCTCTTCACAATTTTGTTCTCGAATCGGATCATACAATTTATAAGCACCAGCTGGATAGTATCCAACAAGTATCATCTCACGAGCTCTATCATCCAATTTCTTCCTCGCTTGCTCAGGGAACATGTCTGCAGTAGCAAATTGAACCAACAACTCGAGATGCTTCACACTTGGCCTTTTTCCTGACCAAGCTTCAATAGGTGTCTTCCCAATCAAACTCTTGGTAGGACACATGTTGATAATATACACAACAGTAGCTACTAATTCACCCCATAGATGGTGATGCAATCCCTTCTCCTTCATCATACTTCTGGCCATATTCAAAAGCGTTCTATTCTTCCTCTCAGCAATGCCATTGTGCTGAGGTGTGTATGGTGATGTTATCTCATGTACAATACCCTCCTTTTCACAGAAGCTTGCAAACTCAAGTGAGGTATACTCCCCTCCTCCATCTGTTCTAAGTATCTTGATTGCACATTCACTTTGCTTCTCAACCATTGTCTTGAAGTTCTTGAAGGTTTCGAACACTTCACTCTTCTACTTGATTAAGTACACCCAGGTAATTCTAGTGTACTCATCAATGAAGGAGACGAAGTAACTGTTCCCTCCAAGTGATCTCACATCAAACGGACCACACACATCAGAAAATATTACCTCAAGTTGCTTCTCAGCTCTGCCTGGAGTTTATGTCTTGAAAGGATTCCTAGGCTGCTTTGACTCACAACACTTCTCACAAATCTCATTTGGAACTTTGATGCTTGGAAGACCATGAACCATCTCCTTTTCATGTAACTGATGCAAGCTCTTGAAGTTCAAATGTCCAAACCTCCTATGCCATTTCCAATTCTCACTGTCAACTGTAGTGGAAAGGCACTGTTGGTCCATCTCTTGTTTGTATCATACACCCTCAGTTCTCTATCTTCCATCTGCATAGAGTAATTCTTCAATCTTCTTCAATCTTATTATTATTTTTTTTTTTGCAATTTTGATTGAAGAAGAACAAAATTGGAAAATTATTTAGGATTGAGAGAAAGCGCAGATGATAGCTTTGGAATTCCAGGTTTCCTTAACGTAGGATGCTGAAGCGGACGATAGGGAAGGAAGCCTGGTAAGAATGTTCTGGAGAAGATCCTGGTTTAATAATCCCACACAAATATTCCCATCAGTTGAGTGTTTTCCCTTGGTTTCTCTATTGATCTAGCGAACACATTATTCTGATTGAACATGATGGTTTTCTGCTGTTGCCTAAACTACTTTTTTTGTAGTGCTACTTTCTAAAGTGGTGTGCACAATATTAGCAGATGCATTGTTGACAACAAGCTCTTGGCAAAACTTATCTACTTGTATCTCTTGAAGCAACAACAATGACTCAATCTGCATCAAGGAAGGAGAATCACTCTTGCCAAAGATCATAATTACAAATGGATTATACTCCTCCAACAAGCCATCCAACAAGTTATCTACTATATATTGATTCTCTAATAGCAGTTAATGAGTCAGTAAGTAAATGTACCTTCGAGATATATTCATAGAACAATTTTGCACCTTTCTTAGTGTTTTTCAGTTCAGAGCATGTTGCCTCACTTTGGCCTTGAGGTGTGAGAAGTAGTGTTGGTGAATCTTTTCCCACACTCGCCATATAAGAAGTAGTGTTTGTCCAAATACTGCTTTGATTTTAGACTCGCATGAATTTCTTGTTGATCTATTTGTCTTACCGATTAATGGCACCGAAATGGTCCTAGGAGTGCAATGGTAGAGAACATTAGGATCTGTCCTCACAGATTATTCTAAAATGACCTTAAAATTTGCAAAAGATGACCAAATCATTGAAATTTCCGCCACACCAAAAACTCATCCTGAAGCAGCTTCCCTTACTCAATTAAGACGACTAGTGGCAACAGATGCAATTGACACTTTCTGTCACTTTGAATTCATACCCTCTGCACTTGACTTACCTCCCACCTCCCCACCAAATGAGGCCATTCAATCCTCCTCCATCAATTTAGCCAACTATTTGAAACACCTACAACCTTACCACCACCACCAAGAACCATTATAATCACCATTATTCCCTACTTGAAGGAGCCAACCCAGTATCATTAGACCCTACCACTACCCACAATTTCAGAAGCAAGAAATAGAGAATCAATCTGTGACATGCTTGAACAAGAACTTATACAACACATCTCTAGTGCTCACTACGCCAAATTGGCTAAAAATGAGCGCCACCATGAGCGCGCTTCCTCAAAGAGTCTTTGCTATCACAAAAACACACTAGCCTATACCCAGCGCTTCCACTTAAACGCTACCCATCACGCAAGGAATAATCAACGCTTTTTTCCAAATGCTGCGCATTGAAGGAGGCGTTCTCAACATAGCCGCGCTTTTTCCAAACGCTACCCATCACGCAAGGAATAATCGCTTTTTTCCAAACGCGCATTGCATTGAAGGAGGCGTTCTCAACATAGCCGCGCTTTTTCCAAACGCTACCCATCACGCAAGGAATAATCAGCGCTTTTTCCAAACATTGTGCATTGAAGGAGGCGTTCTCAACATAGCCAGCGTTTTTGAAAACGCTACCCATTGGCTTAAATTTTTCTACCTAAACCCTCCCTCTCAGCTGCGCATGCACTCTCACTCTCACTCTCAGTACTCTCTCGCTCACGTCTCTCTCTCTCTCGGTTCTCATCTCTCCCTCACTCTCATTAGCTCTTGCTCTCTCAGCTCTCCCTCACTCTCGTTCTCTCTAGCACCACCCCAAACCCACAAACCCCCAAACCCACAAACCCCCAAACCCACAATAACCCCCAAACCCACAAACCCCCAAACCCACAATAACCCCCAAACCCACATTGCTTGTCTCAATCCTCTCCAGCACCCATAGTCCTCATTGCTTGTCCTCATCTTCTCTCAAAGGTTAGTTCTCTATTTTGTTTTTTAGGTTTGTTAGGTTGGAGATGAAGGTAGTTTGATTGGAATATGTGTGAAAAAAATATATTTGATAGGAGAGGAATATGTTGAATGTAGTTGTATGTGTTTGATATGTGTAAAATTAGTTGAATGTGTTTGATAGGAGAGAAATTAGGTGTCTCTTTTAATATCTTCATTTTCATCTACATTTTTGAAGTGTATACAATTTAAATTGAATTGCTTTGAATAGGAGTACTTATTCATGTGATGAATATCTATCAATTGCTATGAAAGATTGTTCGTTGTTTTTTTTTTTACAAATAACAAAGATTGTTGTGTTGTTGACTAAAACTTTTAAGTGTTTATTGCTTGGTTTTGTTGAGATTTTGATTCTGAAAGGATAGATTTTTTTAAGCAAGTGTGTGTCATCTATATATATTAGTAAAATCAAATATGCCTAAATCGAATATGCGAATTGTTTGTTAGGTTTTGGGAGTTTTTTTTGTCGGAGCTTCGCGATCGTTGTTCAAGTTTGTCCTGGTTCGAGAGTTCGTTGTAGTTCGAGTTCACAGCTGGTTGGAGATTTTGTCAGTGTTGCTTCCACTTGTTCAGGTACTTTTTTTGTTCTTTTGTTTATTTTATATGAAGAATTAATGACTATATAGAAGACATCAAAGTCTTTGATTTGTTTAGTTGAAACTACTAGCTAGTTGATCGAATGTCTTAGCTTCAATAAAATTGTAAATTATTTGTTTTTCATCTATATATATATATAATAAGTTTAAGTTCTCTTATCCGGAATTTATTATAGATATTGGGACATTATGGATAGAAAGTGGATGTCTGCCAATCGTCTGTCCAAGGAATATAGAGATGGAGTGGATTATTTTGTGAACTGTGTTGTTCAACGTTTAGGGAGATCTAGTAATATGATATGTCTCTGTTTACGTTGTTGCTATGTAAAATCAGTTAATGCAGACGAGTTGACAGGACATTTAAAGGGTAATGGAATTGATCAAACTTACACTTGTTGGACAATGCATGGTGAGGAAAGAGTTGAATCTTCGAATATGGCTAATAGTACTGAGAGATGTGCACCGGTTGACACCGAAATACCTACATTTGTTGGGAACGAATTTGAAGAGATGGCAAAGGCTTTTGAAGACGATCTTAATGACCGTCCTCAAATGTTTGAGAAGTTGATAACGGATGCAGAGACGCCGTTGTATGAGGGTTGTACTGAATTCACAAAATTATTGGCTGTAATAAAGTTGTATAACTTGAAAACTTGCCACGGATGGACGGATAAGAGCTTTACTGAATTACTCACACTATTGAAAGAAATGTTGCCGAAGGATAATGTGCTCCCTTCTCGGACGTATGATGCAAAACAAATGTTAGGGTCCATTGGCTTGAACTATGAGAAGATACACGCTTGTCCCAATGATTGCATTCTATTTCAGAATGAACATGCATTTTTAAAGTCGTGTCTTAAATGTAATGCATCGCGGTATAAAAAGAAAGATTCTGCTCCAGAAAAGGTGTTGTGGTATTTTTCCCATAATTCCTCGATTTAGGCGTATGTACCGTAGTTCAGAAGATGCAAAACACTTGACATGACATGAGGATGAAAGGATTAAAGATGGCATGTTACGACACCCGGCGGATTCTCCGCAATGGAAAAATTTTGATATTGATTATCCTGATTTCGGGTTGGATCCAAGAAACCTACGACTTGCATTGTCTGCCGATGGTTTTAACCCGCACGGTATTCGAGTACGTAGCTCCCACAATTACATGGCCCGTGATATTGGCGATTTATAACTTACCTCCATGGCTTTGCATGAAACGCAAATATATGATGTTGTCTTTGTTAATTTCTGGGCCCAAGCAACCGGGAAATGATATTGATGTATACTTGGCTCCTTTAATTGAAGACTTGAAGCTAATGTTTAAGCACATATTGGGGAGTGGAAGAATTAACGGTCAAATGGTTACCAATAACGGTAAGTTTGTAACTTATACATTACATTATTTTGTCAAAAAACTGTATTCAACTCAATTTAACAATTAACTAATCTTATGTTTTGTAGTGTCCTAGACAATTCAATAACATTGTGGGTATTACGTCATGAAATATATGAAGGATATTATTACCCAAAATAAAACGACTATCCCCCGTCAGGTATCTACTTATAATATATTTTTATATGATTTCGATTTAATAGTGGTTCTTTCCAATATTCACTACAACAGGAAAAGCCATCAGGGGCGCTTTTTTTTATCCATTGGGGGCGCTTACGAGCGCCCCTGAATCTAGCGCCCGCTGCCAACCACTTACAGAGCGCTCAGAAGCGCCTCTAATAATTAGGCAACAGGGCGCTGCAAATAAAGCGCCTCTATTGGTCTTGGCGTCTCTAACAATTGGGGCGCTCGGTTTATAAAGCGTCCTCTGTTGGTGTTAGCGCGCTTGACAATCAGAGGCGCTTAGGTAAATAAGCGCCCCTGTTGGTCTGACCAACAGAAGCGCTTTCTCTTGGGAGCGCCCCTGATTGTCAAGTGTGCTTACACAAACAGAGGCGCTTTTAACTTTGAGCGCCCCTAATTCTCTGTTTTTAAAAAAAAAAAAAAAAATTACATTTACGGTATATATATACAATATTTTGCAAAGACTGTTGGTTTTTCTGTTGTGTAGTGCCTACGTTCATCAACCAAAATCAATTCAACATCCAATATGAACCAAATTTCAAATCAACAAACCAATTGCAAGAAACTTATAAATCATTAACAAAGTACGTACCAACAAAAAATACATAACTCATTAACCAAATTCGGAATGTCAACATATATAGACAACAAATTAAAGATTACATGATGTTTCTCCTCAACAAATAAGTGCTTGGGCAAAAAAAATTCTACCTAATGCATGGAGAAATAGTTGGGGAGGATCCAAAGTGTTAGGAACAAAAACAAGCTAATTAACCAAAATTACATGAATTTCGATTTTCATAATCAAACCGTGAACATGACGACACCACTCTCTCCTCTCGAGCTCAGTAAGTTGGTCATCAGAAAATGGAGCTCCAACCGACATTCCAGGAAAATACTGTAAAAATGAAATAAAATAAACTTAGAATTAAGTGGTTAAGTGCTAGATATAAAATTACTTGTGAAAAAACAAACTATATAAATTACATACATTTACTGGAATTTCTATTTGATGGTGAGTGATTATGTCCTCAAAACTTCATAACGTAATACCCACAATCATCATTGTTTGGTTGTTTGGGACACTAGAAATCAAAATAATAATTAATTATTAAAATGGGAGCAATATTTACATATGGATAAGAATAATTATAAACTTACCTTTATGACTATCCATTGTGTTTTATTTTTCACATTCTCATCTCTGGCTCTGACCTTATTCGATCCCCAATAAGTTGTCAAACAGCTGAAACATCATACATATAACTATATTAATTAATCGAAATACATAATTTAAATGATGAAATATGCGATGTATCTAAATACACACCTTTCAAATATAGCTCTCATCTTGAGGTGGTTGTTAGGATCACCATGACACAAATCTAAATAGAAAATTCTATTTCTTTTAGGATCAACTACCAACAATATCCAATGTTTTCTACAAAAAATTTGAATAGCCAATAAATAAACAGATATTTCAAAAACACGTAATATATATTTGCTGGGGATAGATAATTTCTTACTCTAAGAGAGTGGGTGCCAAAAACAAGCTATCACAATTGCTTTCATGTGCCAAAGCCAAGCGTTCATTGATATAGGCTTTTACCGCTTCCTTGTTTTGTTTAATGTTTTTCTTCATTTCTGCAACATTTTCTTTTGAGGTGCCATTTCTAAAGCAGAGATTTAGTAGATGAGTACGTTCGGGGCACAAGAAGATTAATTTTTGTGTCAAGTCCATGGGACTCATAATCTCATAGAACAAATACCTATAGTTAAAATGTATACAAATAAATTAACAAATAATAATAATATCATCACGTAGGTTTCTTGGGTCATCCCCAAAATCAGGATAATCAATATCAATCTTTTTCCACTGTGGAGAATCCGCTGGGTGTCGTAGCATGCCATCTTTAATCCTTTCATCCTCATGCCAAGTCAATTGTTTTGCATCTTCCGAACTACGGTACATACGCCTAAATCGAGGAATTATGGGAAAATACCACAATACCTTTTCTGGAGCAGATTCTTTCTTCTTATACCGCGATGCATTACATTTAGGGCACGACTTTAACAACGCATGTTCCTTGCGAAATAAAATGCAATCATTCGGACAAGCATGTATCTTCTCATAGTTCAAACCAATGGTGCCTAACATTTGTTTTGTATCATACGTCCGAGAAGGGAGCACATTGTCTTCCGGCAACATATCTTTCAATAGTGCAAGTAATTTCGTAAAGCTCTTATCCGTCCATCCGTGGCAAGTTTTCAAGTTATACAGCTTTATCACAGCCAATAACTTTGTGAATTCAGTGCAGCCCGCATACAACGGTGTCTCCGCGTCGGTTATCAACTTCTCAAACATTTGAGGACAATCATTAATATCGTCTTCAACCGCCTTTGCCATCTCTTCAAATTGGTCGCCGTCAAATGTATGTGTTTCAGGATAATCAACCGGATCACATCTTTGAGTACTATTATCCATATTTGAAGGTTCACCTCTTTCCTCACCGTGCATTGTCCAACAAATATAACTTTGATCGATTTCGTTGGCCTTTAAATGTCTTTCCAACTCAAGTGCAGTAACTCGATTGGCGTAACAACATCTTAAACAAGGACACTTGAACTTACTAGAAGTTCCTAAACGTCGAACGACAAAGTTCACAAAATATTCCACTCCATCAACATATTCTTTTGACGCACGATTGGCGGACATCCACTTTCTATCCATATTAGACTCGATTTATTATAAATTCTGATAAGAGAACTTAAACATATTAAAGGTGAAAAACACACAACGCATAACTTTTTGAATGCATGTCGAATGCATGTGGAGCTCAAACAAAATCACGATTTACTATACATCTCGATGCAGTTCAATGAGACAAGTATAAGATAACCGTATATAATATATTCGGTATCCTCAAAATATAAAACAACTTGAAACTCAAAATATATATATATTAGACACTAGGATCAGCCAATCATCATCATTATCACCCAAAGAAATAGACCTCCAATAGAGAAGGCTTGGGATAGAAGAAATAAGAAACACAATAGGGGATTAGAGCTTTAAGGGAAATAGTAACCGTAACATAAAAACATATAATGGTCATAAAAGGTGGGGCAATAGGAATTGGAGGTTATCGGTAATTGGGAAGTTGTTGTGATTGAGATGAGTTACTGTGTCTCTGGAAAATCCAAGTACCTATACCATTTTTGTGTTTTTCATTCTTGACTTTGTTGGTGTATCATATCGGTCTCGAACTAGGAACTAAGAGTTCAATTCAATAACAATTCCTATCCTTTAATACTTTTTTTAATCATGTCTGTCAAATTTTTTATTAATTATATAACCCATTTTCAACTTAAATTCATATTCGCTTAGTTTAATCACAAATGCTAAAAGAAGGGCGGTGGGTTTAGATTGAAGCTCCAAAGTCAATGACACGAGGATTACTAAAATAGGATAGAGAATCTGCAAATGTTGTATTGACTATATGAAGTAGAACAACAACTCGCAAAATTCAAGTCAATATTCCCATACATTAAACATTATATGGTTTAAAATAGAACACCACAATCTACTACAATTCGTAACTATTTTAGTTATACAAAGAAACCAAGATTCCTGTGGTCCCCACCTACAATTCCAAGCCCTCAAAATCTATTAAAGTAAAAGTACAGGTAGTCCGATAACTTACGGGTTCGAAATACACTTTTGTTGTGCCAATTTTTCAACCGCAAAGGCGGCAAAGGAAATATGGCAAGAGTAAGACTGCAAGGCAAGCAAAACCACTTCCTATCAAATTACGTTTTAAGAAACAATGATCAAAACAATTAAGCTAAGAGATTTCACCACACTCATTACCAACACATGAAGAGAGGCCAATCTCTCAATGATTTTGAACTAAACCAAAAGCCAGACTTAATCAACCAACCATACTGCCAAACACACATTAAAACAGAGTCAAAATTAAAGCCATAATGAAAAGTAAGTTTGCAGGTGAATGCAGTTTTAGTTTTCATTTTCTTGCTGTTAATTGCTAGTAGCTTCTTGATTCAGTTTCATTTCCAGTATTGTATTATTTATATTATAGAATCATGTTTTACTGGCTTGTGGCCCTTATAATCACACTTCCTAAAGTTACATAAGATTCACAATTCGACTAATCTGGATATGAATTTTGCAGATCTTCGGAGTCTAGATGAGATTGCTAACAATGACTCCCATGATACAACAAATGTTTTGATGTGGATATTAAATACTGCCAGTTCCAGATTCATGGTAGTAATAGAGAAAATTACCGAGTTTGTGATCAATTTGTTTCAACATGCATTTAACAAGACAGATTCACATACAGAAGACTCTGGACCCTTTAATGAGAAGCTGAGAACTTCTTTCATGCTTTCCATTATAGTCTTGTTGATTGTAGTTCTGAGCCGTGCTCATAGATAGGGTACAATATAATTTAATTTGACTACACACCAAACAATTCTTGTGGACTCTTTGGAGTTAATATGCAAATGCACACAGACTAATTATTCTATATCGACCATTATTTAAATATGCAAATCCTTCCATAACCAAAGTTAAAGTGACAACACACTCTCAAAGATAATAATTGTTCTATATCGGACTAATTATTCTATATCAGCCATTATTATTATTATTATTATGTTACAATATAATAATTGTGATTGATTATTCTATCCAGCTTATTTTCCAGAATAATAACAAAATTCTTGAATCAATATCACACAAATATTCCCAGGATTGAAAAATCAAGATTGAACCAACAAAACCCTCAATCTTCTAATTCCAAATCTATCAACACAGATACAAACAGGTTGAAAAATCAAGAATTGAACCAACAATCTCTCATCCCAAAATCCCCAAAACAAACAAAACAAATCAAAAAAAGAATTTAAAGAATGAAGAATTTACAAGCAAACGAACAATATAAATCTAATTCAGAAACACCCCAAGCAACAACAACTACTTGAACTTTCATAGAACCTTCTTTAAGACCGAAATATATATGTAACAAAGAAAAAACAAACTCACCGTTGAGAATGGTCGTAGTGTGCAAAGGAAGAAGATGACAAACTCAAAACGTTGCTCGCATGACAGAGAGAGGAGATGGTTGAGAGAGGAACTCAAAACTTAGAGGGAGAGAGAGTGAGAACGTTGAGAGATTTGGGGTTTTAGCTAGGGTTTGGGTTTGGAGAGTGAGAACGAGAAAGGAATTGTAAGAGTGAGAATGTTGAGTCTGAGCGCGTATGAGAGAAAGGTAACGCAACGGGAAAGGAAATTAAAAATTTAGGAATCGGGGGCGCTCGCGTGCAAAGCGCCCCTGTTGGTGATTAGGAATTTGGAATTGGGGCGCTCGTGTGTAAAGCGCCCCTGTTGGTGATTAGGAATTTGGAATTGGGGGCGCTCGTGTGCAAAGCGCCCCTGTTGGTGATTAGGAATTGGGGGCGCTCGAGTGGAAAGCGCCCCTGTTGGTGGCTCCGTGTTTTAGGAATTGGGGGCGCTCGTGTGTAAAGCGCCTCTGATTGTCTTTTCCGTGGTTTGCTATGTTTCAGAATTGGGGCGCCTGTATGAAGCGCCTCTAAAGACCCTCCTTATTTTGACAATCAGGGGCGCTTTTTTAAAAGGCGCCTCTAAAGTCCCTCCTTGTTTTGATAATAAGAGGCGCTTCATAATAAAGCGCCTCTAAAGTGTGCGTCCTTTTTTTGCAATTCTGTTGTAGTGATTTAACCATTTCAATTCTAATTTTATTTATTTATATAATTTTAGTATATTCGCGATTGTCGAGTGCAGGACATACTACTGTTGAAGCGATTCTTTGAGCTTAGGGGAGAATGGTGCAGTTATGTCTCCCGTTTTTTTTTAAAGTTTCATTTGGATACATATAAGTTAGCTAGCTAACTAGTTTTTGGTTCATAATATTGTAACTTGATAGCTTGTTTTGGATACATATGAATTAGATAATGAAACTTCTTAGCTATTTTGTTTTGGTTTCCTCTTATGTAATTTGTTTCTGTTATATGCAATTTGGTTCCTCTTAGCAATTTTGTTTTGGTTCCTCTTATGTATTTGTTTCAGTTATGTATTGGATTGGATTGGTATGCAGGTAACTTGTAAATATAAAAAGGAAAACACACAAAACAGAAAAAAATTAAAAAAAAAATTTTAGGCAATATTCAGCGCTTAATGAAGCGCTGCGTATTTAGTAATACAAATAGGCAATATTCAGCGCTTTTAATGAAGCGTTGCGTATTTAGTAACGGAAATAGGCAATATTCAGCGCTTTTAATGAAGCGTTGCGTATCTGGGGCAATATTCAGCGCTTTTTAACAAGCGCTGCGTATCTGGGAAGGCAATGGGGAAATATTCAGCGCTTTTTAACAAGCGCTGCGTATTTGGTAGGACGCTTGGGCAATATTCAGCGCTTTTTAACAAGCGATGCGTATTTGGTAGGATGCTTGGGCAATATTCATCGCTTTTTAAAAAGCGTTGCGTGTAACACCCCGATTTTCGTGTGTCAGTTCTTTTAATATGTATTTGTTTTATGAACTATTTTATATTGATAAGATTAAACTATTTTAAGTTATAGTGGTTTGAGTTTGAAATTTAGTTGAAATCACGTTAAATTATATCTTAATACGCTGGTAATATATGATTATTATCATTATATATATATTTATTTATTTTATTTTTATAAAATATTAGTGTTTGAGATATTATTTCTTTAGAAAATTATTTTTGGTCTATTGAGGTGGTGTTAAAATAATAGTAATAGTGATATTGGGATTTAAAAGTGTTTAAAATGAGTTTTTGGTTATTTTTACTCGCGTGCACCCACTCCTGGTTGCTAAGCGCACCCCACCACTAAGTGAATTACTTAGCCCAGCGAAGCAACGGCCCAAACGCGCAGTCCATGACCTGCGACCCGACCCGCGCGCGTCTTCTTCTTCTTCGCGTGAGTTGCTGCGCGAAAACGGCAACCCTCACGCCGTTCCATCTCTCTCCGTCGCGTTCTCACCTTCCTTCCCACGACCAGCTCTGAAATTCCACCCTCCCACTCGAAAATGGCCGAGCATGAATATGGAGTCTGTTTTTTTCGATCAAGGTCCCGTTTCGACCTCTCTTCACTCACGCACGCGCGTAGAGCTCGCGGTATTGCTGCGCTTTCTCTCTGAGCGAAACGCTCAACTCGGGTAGATGCATGTCTCGTTCGAATCTCGTGGTCATGTTGCCATTGGAAGCTTGTTCGGATCCGTTTGAGTCCTTCGGTTTCCGACTTGAATCTCGTTCGGTTACTTTCGATAGGTACTCCTTTTCCGAACATTAGTTAGTAATTTGTTAAACGAACGGTTCACGTATTTCTAATAAATTGTGATTGGGTAATAAATTGATTGTTTTTGTATCTAATTGTATGTACGTGAGTCAAACATTCTCGCCGTTGAAATTAGATCACGCTCGAGAGTTTGTGATTCGCCTCTGCATTGTGTCAAAAGAAAGAGAGAGGGAGGGGAGGGCTCGATTCTTTGTGGTTACATTGGTGACTCAGTAGAGAGCTCTGCTTTTCGGTTTATTCGAGGTATGGGGGCTCTTTCTATACATATAATACTCTTTAGGATTTGTGTTGTATGTGGGCTAGGTGTTGAGGTGTTGAATGATTGATTGTATTTGTGAAACCTATCCTTGTTGTCGTGTTTGATGCCTAATTGGAATGCTATGTGCTGCTGATGATTGGAAGTGGGTATGTGATTAAATTGTGCATGTAAATTGTTTGTGAGAACTCCTCAATAGAGTGAAGTGTGTGAACATGTTAGTTGTAGACTAATCAAAGAAATGTTTGATGATTGTTGGTAGTATGTTGTGGATTAAGTATGAAAATTGTTGGGTAATTGGTGTTGTTGAAGTGTTAAAAGAATTATGCAAGTGGGAAGAGTTGGCTCGGCCTGGCGCCAATTGCCTAGCAATCTGGCGCCCGTGACAAAGATGCGTGTGTGTCTTTGGGTGTGCGTTGTGCGGCGCACACAGCGCCAAATGGGCAGCCCCGATGCGCTGTGTTCGTTTTTAGGTGTCTTGTGTGTGTTGTCACGAGGCACGAGGGCGCAAAATGGGCAGCCACAGTGCGTCGAGCGGCGCCAAAATGTGGCTGCCTGCGTGTCCGTGTGCGCCGGCCAGTGCGGAGCGTGTGCGTGTGTGTGAAGTGTCTTGGCGCGGCGCCAAATGTGGCGACCTAGTGCGCCCGGTTGAACCGGGCGCGTGCATGTGGGTGTGTGAGTGTGTTGCGCAGGGCGCCAAATGTGGCCGCCCGCGCGCTGCGTGTGGTCATGCGGTGGGTGTGTGTGGCACGGGCGCCAAATGGCGTGCAACTGCGCCTAGTGCGAGTTTTGGTTGCGTGCTAGGTGGGGCGCCAAAGTGGCTGCCAGTGGCGCGCAAGTGGCGCCTAGTGTGGTTCCTAGGTGTCTTGTGGTCCCTAAGGCGTTAGTTGGTCCAACTCTTGTGTTGTGGAGTAATTGTGAGCTAAAATATTAACGTAAGAGTATAAACTAAATTGTAATTAAGTGGAGTGTGAAAGCGGTGTGGGACTTCGGTCCAAAAGCGATGGGAAGCCCGAGTATAAACTAAATGGTAATTAAGTGGAGTGTGAAAGCGGTGTGGGACTTCGGTCCAAAAGCGATGGGAAGCCCGAGTATAAACTAAATTGTAATTAAGTGGAGTGTGAAAGCGGTGTGGGACTTCGGTCCAAAAAGCGATGGGAAGCCCTCAAGGCTAATTTGTTGGTGAGATGGAGTTGAGGAAATAAATAGAGAGGTGTGCATAATAAAATATTGTGGCATAGGTGTTGTTTGTGGTGCATTGACATAGAGTCACATATTGCATGTGCATAAAGCGGTGTGTAGGCTTCGGCCAAAGCGATGTGGGACTCCGGTCCAAAGCGGTGGGTGCCCTCCAGGCAAATTTGCGGTGATGAAGGATCCTCATGCATGTTGCACTCATGCATGTACCCATACATATGTTATTGATGTTTCCTTTGGTGGTTATACCTTGTGAATGCACTATAGTTATGATGATGTGTTGATAATGTGGTGAACTAGTGGTGTTTGTTGCCTTGCCAATATGTAATGCCTATCCTATCTATTATTATTTGTATGAAAGACTCACCTCTTTGCGCGTGTTGTTTCTTATGTCGGCAACTGCAGTACCAGCAGTGAGGGCATCCTTATGCCCGTCTACTAGTAGTCGTGTCTCACTTCGATATGTAGCACCGGGAGGCGTGAGTCATCTTTTATTTATTATTTGATGCTTTAGACTTTTATTGATGATGTACTAAGTATAATGTTAAACTTAGTGATTCTTCCATTTTGTGTTGGAGACGTTATTTATATTTTGGTCTTTGTAAACTAAAACAGTGTTGTGGGCCAGTCCCTAAACTAATGTCTTTGCGTATCGTATTAAGGTTTTATTGACTTCGTGTTATTTGACTATAAGTTGGATGTTTTTGTAAGCGTTGGAATGTGACATTCCTTCAATGATTTTATTTTGAAAACTCGATAATATAAATATTATATAATAGTTGTTTAGAAAGGGGGTGTTACATTAGTGGTATCGGAGTGAAGTTTGGTCCATCCTACTAGTTGTCTGTGTTGAGTCTAGTTACCTCTCGAGTCTTGGTACTCGTTCTAACTATGATTTTGTGTTTGTTGACTCCCAAATTCCAAAAATGTTATGTGTTTAAAGGATGCTTGATCGCTTGATGTGTTTTCTCTAGGGTGATAGTTGATCCTAGACCCCATTTTTGTCTAAATTTTGGTTTTAGGTATATTTGGCTATGAAACTTTGTGTGCTCCATGACGTTGAATTTGGCTACGAAATTATGTATGCCCTATGTATTATTTGATTTATGTGTAATATCATTGACCGTAATTTATCTAATTGAGTGTATTGTATTGAATTGATTTGATGTATTTTAATTGATTGCTATATTGTATTTAAGATTTATGATTTATGATACCTTGAGATGGAAAAATAATGTGGAATAGAGGTTTAGGTTCAAATATAATAAGTAGATAGTCTATAACTATAGTTGTCTCATTTTGTGTAGAACTTAGTATTATAAAGGTGATAGGTATAAAGTTGTCGTTATAGGGAATATTAATACTTGTAAATTGAATTCGAGATTTGTTAGAGGACTTCATGGAACTTTATCACTAGTAATTTAGAAAGACTTTGTAGAGTTTGAATTGTGTGTTTAGATGATAAACAAAATTGGGAATAAATTGAGAGGATGCTATGTGAGGTGGCTTAAATTGTACTTTCTTTGTTTTATGAAAATGAAGCGTTGTTTTTATGTTGTAAACGTGTTGTTTTCAACTTCTTGCCGCTATGCACTAAAAAGAAGTGTTATTTTCACTCTGTGTTTCTTTGTTGTTTTGATGATGTTTTGCGCTAAAGAAATTTGTTGTTTTTCACTCTGTCTTGATGCCGCTTTTGAATGAAATTTTACATTGTTTTATAAATAAAAAGGGTATGGTTTCTTTGTTGTGTCATAAGTAAGAAGATTTCGGTTGCCACTTCTTCTTACTTTCAATGATATCTTGTATACTCGATTTTAAGCACACGGTTTATCCAAAATTTTATGAGGATGTTTACAAAAAAAAAAAAAAAATATTTAAGTGTTGGTTATATGTTGCTTGAGTCGCTATTGTTGTGCAATTGCGTAAATAGATTGAATTGTAATTGTTACCTTCACTAATTGGTTACGTGAGTGGGAGGGATGATCACCCAAGTACTCACCACCGATGAAAGAGGCGACGAGAACTAATGGTTTTGTTTTGAGTACTATTTGATTTGGATGTGTTAAGGGCATCTTCACCCTATGTTGTTTCATTTATTTCACTTGTCCAAAATTTTCTCTATATATATACGATGTGGTGAACGTGTTTATTTGTGAAGATGCATATGTTTTCTAAACAAGTAATATGATTGGAAGTTATTTTATCTATGTGTCTTGAATTGTGCTAAGTGTGTGCTAACGAGGTTTAAGATAATTGTCTAATGTTGTAAGTTTTTCTAAATGAGTTTACTGAACTTAAGAATTGAATCTATAAGTACATATGTGAATTGTGCTTGTATCTTCTAACGAGTCTAGAACTCTTATAGGGGCTTACTAGAAATAAACTTGATATATAGGACTGAAGTAAGCTTACTTGTGCCTTGATTTTACACTACGGTGTGTGCGATAACTTGTCTGGTAGGAGTATATGTTTCATTTAACTTCCGTGAAGAATAGTCAAACCACATGCTAACTCACGCTTTACGATAAATAGATTAAAACGATGCCCGAGTATTTAATTAATTTTTTTATTATTATGTGATTATTGTTTTGAGGTTTCATTGTTTAATATGATTAGATCATTGGGTTTCGGGACTATGTGTTGTTTAGCGATACCCTAATTTAATTATGATATGTTAGAAAGATTGTTCTCTTGAATTGCGATGATGCGAGAGTTGATTAGCAAATTCTAGATCTTTTGGTGTGTGTTGCAAATGCGTATGTGTTATTCTATGTGTAGTCCTAGAGGGTAGGAATTCATCTCATACCTTATTTTAGTTGGTGTGTCGTTCTTGAACTGTGGGTGGCGATTTACGCTTAGAATGAAAATGCACAGCTTATGTGACCTAAGAGGTGGAGTCAATATATTAGGTTGAGACCCATGATGAGAAGTAGACGCGCACGTTAGTGTTTCACGGACCAAAGAATAGGGCGTTGAAAGGATTGCGGTGGGTGTACCGAGGTTAACATTAGGATTTAAATCGTGCAAATTTTCAAGAGATTAAGTGCGAACTAGATTCATCTCGTTGTTGGGATTAGCGTGATTTTCGAGGACGAAAATATTCTAAGTGGGGAGAGTTGTAACACCCGATTTTCGTGTGTCGATTCTTTTAATATGTATTTGTTTTATGAACTATTTTATATTGATAAGATTAAACTATTTTAAGTTATAGTGGTTTGAGTTTGAAATTTAGTTGAAATCACGTTAAATTATATCTTAATACGCTATTGGTAATATATGATTATTATCATTATATATATATTTATTTATTTTATTTTTATAAAATATTAGTGTTTGAGATATTATTTCTTTAGAAAATTATTTTTGGTCTATTGAGGTGGTGTTAAAATAATAGTAATAGTGATATTGGGATTTAAAAGTGTTTAAAATGAGTTTTTGGTTATTTTTACTCGCGTGCACCCCCTCCTGGTTGCTAAGCGCACCCCACCACTAAGTGAATTACTTAGCCCAAATGGCAACGGCCCAACGCCTTGCGATCCATGACTGCGACCCGACCCGCGCGCGTCTTCTTCTTCTTCGCGTGAGTTGCTGCGCGAAAACGGCAACCCTCACGCCGTTCCATCTCTCTCCGTCGCGTTCTCACCTTCCTTCCCACGACCAGCTCTGAAATTCCACCCTCCCACTCGAAAATGGCCGCTGAGCATGAATATGGAGTCTGTTTCTTCGATCAAGGTCCCGTTTCCAGCCTCTCTTCACTCACGCACGCGTAGAGCTCGCGGTATTGCTGCGTTTTCTCTCCTAGGCCGAAACGCTCAACCTGGGTAGATGCATGTCTCGTTCTGAATCTCGTGGTCATGTTGCCATTGGAAGCTTGTTCAGATCCAGATTTGAGTCCTTCGGTTTCCGACTTCGAATCTCGTTCGGTTACTTTCCGATAGGTACTCCTTTTCCGAACATTAGTTAGTAATTTGTTAAACGAACGGTTACGTATTTCTAATAAATTGTGATTGGGTAATAAATTGATTGTTTTTGTATCTAATTGTATGTACGTGAGTCAAACATTCTGCCGTTGAAATTAGATCACGCTCGAGAGTTTGTGATTCGTCTCTGCATTGTGTCAAAAGAAAGAGAGAAGGAAGGGAGGGGGCTCGATTCTTGTGTGGTTACATTGGTGACTCAGTGAGAGAGCTCTGCTTTCGGTTTATTCGAGGTATGGGGGCTCTTTCTATACATATAATACTCTTTAGGATTTGTGTTGTATGTGGGCTAGGTGTTGAGGTGTTGAATGATTGATTGTATTTGTGAAACCTATCCTTGTTGTCGTGTTTGATGCCCAATTGGAATGCTATGTCTTCTTGATGATTGGAAGTGGGTATGTGATTAAATTGTGCATGTAAATTGTTTGTGAGAACTCCTCAATAGAGTGAAGTGTGTGAACATGTTAGTTGTAGACTAATCAAAGAAATGTTTGATGATTGTTGGTAGTATGTTGTGGATTAAGTATGAAAATTGTTGGGTAATTGGTGTTGTTGAAGTGTTAAAAGAATTATGCAAGTGGGAAGAGTTGGCTCTGGCCTGGCGCCAATTGCTTAGCAATCTGGCGCCCGTGACGATGCGTGTGTCTTTGGGTGTGCGTTGTGCGAGGCACGAGCGCCAAATGGGCAGCCCGATGCGCTGTGTTCGTTTTAGGTGTCTTTGTGTGTGTTATGCGAGGCACGTGGCGCCAAATGGGCAGCCCAGTGCGTCTCGGCGGCGCCAAAATGTGGCTGCCTGCGTGTGCAGTGTGTGCGCCCGGTTGTGCGGGCGTGTGCGTGTGTGTGAGTGTCTTGGCGCGGCGCCAAATGTGGCGACCTAGTGCGCCCGGTTGAACTGGGCCGTGCATGTGGGTGTGTGAGTGTGTGTGCGCGCGCGCGCCAAATGTGGCTGCCGTGCGCGCTGTGGTGTGTCAAGTGGGTGTGTGTGGCACGGGGCGCCAAAATGGCGTGCAACCTGCGCCTAGTGCAGAGTTTTGGTTGCGTGCTAGGTGGGGCGCCAAAGTGGCTGCCCCGTGGCGCCAAGTGGCGCCTAGTGTGGTTCCTAGGTGTCTTGTGGTCCCTAAGGCGTTAGTTGGTCCAACTCTTGTGTTGTGGAGTAATTGTGAGCTAAAATATTAACGTAAGAGTATAAACTAAATTGTAATTAAGTGGAGTGTGAAAGCGGTGTGGGACTTCGGTCCAAAAGCGATGGGAAGCCCGAGTATAAACTAAATGGTAATTAAGTGGAGTGTGAAAGCGGTGTGGGACTTCGGTCCAAAAGCGATGGGAAGCCCGAGTATAAACTAAATTGTAATTAAGTGGAGTGTGAAAGCGGTGTGGGACTTCGGTCCAAAAAGCGATGGGAAGCCCTCAAGGCTAATTTGTTGGTGAGATGGAGTTGAGGAAATAAATAGAGAGGTGTGCATAATAAAATATTGTGGCATAGGTGTTGTTTGTGGTGCATTGACATAGAGTCACATATTGCATGTGCATAAAGCGGTGTGTAGGCTTCGCCAAAGCGATGTGGGACTCGGTCCAAAGCGGTGGGTGCCTCCGAGCAAATTTCGCGGTGATGAAGGATCCTCATGCATGTTGCACTCATGCATGTACCCATACATATGTTATTGATGTTTCCTTTGGTGGTTATACCTTGTGAATGCACTATAGTTATGATGATGTGTTGATAATGTGGTGAACTAGTGGTGTTTGTTGCCTTGCCAATATGTAATGCCTATCCTATCTATTATTATTTGTATGAAAGACTCACCCTACTGCGTCGTGTTGCTTATGTATCGGCAACTGCGCAGTACCCGCGAGTGAGGGCATCCTTATGCTGTCTACTAGTAGTCGTGTCTCACTCGATATGTAGCACCGGGGGCGTAGTCATCTTTTATTTATTATTTGATGCTTTAGACTTTTATTGATGATGTACTAAGTATAATGTTAAACTTAGTGATTCTTCCATTTGTGTTGGAGACGTTATTTATATTTTGGTCTTTGTAAACTAAAACAGTGTTGTGGGGACCGTCCCTAAACTAATGTCTTTGCGTATCGTATTAAGGTTTTATTGACTTCGTGTTATTTGACTATAAGTTGGATGTTTTTGTAAGCGTTGGAATGTGACATTCCCCTTCAATGATTTTATTTTGAAAACTCTGATAATATAAATATTATATAATAGTTGTTTAGAAAGGGGGTGTTACATTGCGTATCTGGGAGGACGTGTTTGGCAATGAGTGGCGCTTTTAGGGAGCGTTGCCCATTGTTGGAGTGGAATCACCAGCGCCACGTTCAGCAGCGCTTAAAAGCGCTGCCCATGGATGAAAAAAAGCGCTGCCCATCTACTAGATCTGTTGTAGTGGCTTTTTCTTCACCCGTTTTACTTGTTAGAAAAAAAGATGGTAATTGGCGTTTCTGTGTTGATTACCGTGTACTCAATGCTATCACAGTGAAAGATCGTTTTCCTATTCCTTCCACATAATATTTTTCCAAACTTGATTTACGCTCAGGCTACCATAGAAATCGTATGAACCCCCAAGATATTCATAAAACTGCTTTTAGAACTCACTTGGGTCACTACGAATTTTTGGTAATGCCCTTTGGGCTTTGCAATGCTCCCTCCTCTTTTCAAGCAGCAATGAACTTAATTTTTGCTCCCTATCTACGCAAATTTGTCATTGTTTTTTTTTTTTGACGATATTTTGGTTTATAGCAAAAATATGGAAGACCATGTAATTTGAGATTTTCTGTCAAAAAAAAAAAGTAATTTGAAATTTACATGAAATTTGTAAGCTTGGTTTACTAATAACTTATAATTTAATAGTCGGATTGATCAAATTTACCTTCATTATGAAGTTAGTTATTAACATATAAGTAACACTTTAAGCACAAAGCTGAAGTTTCTCTAAGTCATTAAATTAACACCTAGTGAACGAATTCTGAATCTATATAAAATGGAAAAGTATTAAATGCAACTTGCAAGTACGTACTGATACGGGAAAGGAAAAGAGATCATCACCGCGCCACGGTGACCGACATTGAGGTCACCATATGCATGCTAGCTAAATGCCAAAATAACTGAGATAGATCATCAGTTTAGAAGAAAAACCTATTGTGATGTCAGATAAGTACATTTTAAAACTAGTATATATGTCTCACATTGTTTACTTGAATGGCTTCTCCATTGTGAAACTTAACGTACGCGTTTCATTTTTAGAATAAAGACATGCAAGGGTGAATCAAGTATATTACCTCTCCCTAAATAGCGTGATAGTTATGCATGCATGCATGCATAGAGAGAGCTTGCTCCCCAATTCAGTTTACTAAGTTTTTTTTAATAAGCAATTTTAGTGAGAGGAGTACAAGGGGTATCCTAATCCTGACATTGAAATTTGGAGTCTTGTTAAAATCTCTCTAAGCCAAAACCGAGATTAATTGGAAAAAAACACCTAAAGAAGGAAAAAGAATACCCCACCCACAAAGAATATAAATTACACTGATAGTAAAATAAACAGCCCATTCGGCAATTGATCCAATCTGATAACAATACCCCATAATTTCAACCATTCCTAGCTTTATACCATCCACAATCAGTGTAAATTACAGACAACACAATGGCTTTAACATTTACAACTTCCCCTTTAAATAAATAAAATTTTATTTCTGGCAGCCCCATACATTACATACCGTAACAATCCAAATAAACTGCTTAATTCCCCTTTTCTTCTTTCCTTTGAGAAGCTCGCCAAATTGCATGAAGTTTGTCACTACATTGCTCCTGAGTAAATAATTTGTTCCCAGCCAAGCGAAAATTCTACACCATATCTCCTTTGTCACTGTACATGTGCAAAACAAATGTGAGATAGATTCGGTTTCTTTAAAACAAAAGACACAGCAAAGGTGATAAACTTTCCCATGATGAGCGACTCATCTTTTTACCATGGATTTAATAATTAAAATATTCTATGGACTAGATTGAAGATGGACTACTTGAATAGTAAGTTAAGACTATTTGTAAAAAAGGTCTTAGATACATTTAAATAACTGAACAAAAATTAACAGAATATTAATAACTTTTTAGAGCAACTTTAACGGTAGGTTACTATTGAATCAACTATTTATACGAGCCGGCGATTATAAAAATACCCATTGAAATGAATGACGTGCCAAGTTGAATGAACAAATATTAGGCATCGACTACTATTTAGTAAGCGACTACTATCTCATGTTCTTTAATTTTTTAATTAAAAAAATAATAAAATTTACATAAATAAAATGCAAAAAATAAATAAAAAATACAATAAATTACAAGATCCGAAACAACAAGTTCAAGCCAATTAACAAAAAATTACAAATACCCACAAAAATTCAAGCTCAAAATTAAAAATTTTTAAAAAAAAAAGCTGTCGAGATTGAGCAACTAATTTCAAGCTTTGCATGTATTGGATTTTTATGGAGAACCATGAGTGAGGGGTTGGGGATGAGTGGTGAGTGTTGAGAGAAGTGGTGAATGGTGAGTGAGTGAGTGAGAGAGAGAGAGAAGTTGAAAGATCTTGAGTGAGAGGTGGAACTTTGGTGAGTTGATGAGTGGTGAGTGTTGAGAGAAGTGTGGTGAGTGGTGAGGGAGAAAGAAAGAGAGGGGATCTTGAGTAAGAGAAGGAAGCTTCTGGTAGTGAGTGTTTAGATTTGTGAGTGGTGTATGTTGAGAGAAGTGGTTGTTCTAGTGTTCATGAGTGGTGGTGAGTGTTGAGAGAAATTGTTGGTGGTGAGAGAGTCAGAGAGATAATAAGAAATATATAATATTAGAAAATTAATTTAAAATAAAAAATGCATAATAGTAAGCAAGGAATTATATTTTGAGTGGAATAAAAGACAACTAAAACATAAAAATTAGTTTTCTTTATTCTCATTAGGGGTGAGATGGGATGGGTTAGAACGGGTTATAACTAACCCTAACCCGGTCCCAAAATTTGATCGGACCATTTTATTAACCCTAACCATTCCTAAAACCCGAACAAACCCGATAAATTATGGGTTAATTTAGGATTGGGTTTAATCAAGACGGGACCGGGTTGTCCCAAAATACAAACAATATAATTTTTAGAAATGTTGTTAGTACTTCAATTACATATTTTATATAAGACATTGAAATTTAATAGATAAATTCAATAAAACTTCTATAAAAGTAATGTTGGTATGTGTCCAACTTTGTTAAAAATACAAAATTTTAGCATTAAATTACTTGTTTTGAGTCTAAGTTAAGTTTAAGTGTATTAATTATATATTAATATATGTGTATGTATATTAGGGACGGATTGGATAACCCGAGAGTCAACCAAAATGTGACACCCGCTACCCTGTTTGGAAGAAATGATGTAAATAAAAGAATGGATAGAAAATACGTCTTTGTAAAATTTTTGAGTCAAACGAAGTAACAAGTATCGCTAGCAAATGCAGAAAAACAAATCAACCAAATAACAAAAGTAAAGTACAGTAAAAACCCATGGAACCCTTATGTCACATGTCTCAGCATTTACAACTTAATACAACTTTTGAAAAACAAACAAGTAATATAAATAATAACTAAAGTCTTGATCTCACATGAACTAATCATCGGCGTCCACGTTGATAGGTTCGTCATCATCTCCTTGCTCATCACCTAAACGTGTACAATGGCACACGAGTAGCCACAAATAAAGAAAAGTGAGGAAATCACATAATATAGGAAACAATCAACGGTAGTGGATACAACATACATAACACGCATACACAAACAATCATCAACTAACCGTTAACTAACCATCATTAATTACTACAACCTATCGAACAGTCCTAACACTACTACGCCAACGCGATCGTAACTAATCATCATCACTGCGACTTACCGAGCACTCCTAAGACTACTACATCAACACAATCCTAGCACCACTACTCCAACGTCATGCTCAAACCATAACTACTCTGTCAATACATCTGGATCCATCTAACTCTGGGTAAGCGGATGCGAGTTCCTCAACATCCCGAGTCACAAGCGTCTAGTCAAAGTAGCCCAAAGATATCAATAGGGCGCCCCAAGGCAAAAATGTCATCCCCGCTACGTAAGACCCCATCGCACTACCCCCCGCCGAGCATAGCTCCTATGGCGTCACCGCATTGTTCCCTTAATCGTTTGCTTACCACCCCACCTATCGTCATCAATCATTGAGGTACGGCTCGTCCATAATGCGACGAGTCCTTGCCCATACTGCGACAAAGTTCCTCCTACGACTTTTAACCACTGAGGTACGACTCGCCCATACTGCGACAATGTTCCTCAAACGGGAAAGCCCGCTAGTCATCATCATCAACATCAATGTCCCTAATTTCTAGGTCCAATTATATCGTTTCATCACCAAATCTATCAATTGTACAATAGGGTCAACTATCCTAGGGATCATCACTCGTAACTACTCAATTATAACAACAATAACAATCATATCTCCTCTAGGGAGAATAACCATTAGGCCTTAACAACGAGACTCAATTCCATAGAATTGGTCCATTATCATTATCGACAACAATCATGACAACAAATAAAACCACAAAAAAAACAACAACAACATATAAGCATAACTTTCTGGAAAACCGCACATAATATCTACAGATATCATCAACATCATCACGTTATAATAGAGTCCCTGCTCCTACAAGGACATAACCAAATTATAGAATACAAAATATAAGATCCATTGCTCCTACAATGGTTTGCACACAAAAGTGTTGTCAGCGTAAGACGTAGGGATCATGAGACATCCCAGTTATGTCAATTGCATCCTAAACTACCATGTTCCCTAGTTATCATCCCTCCTCTTCTTACCTCGAATTCGAGCGATCACGAACGATGGTACCAAGCAATAACAACAACTTATGTCCTCCTAATAGCATTAAATTCCTCTTATATTATTCCCTTGATGATTTTGGAAGTCACATATAACAAATGACAAAGGTATGGTATTAATTGTTTGACTGTAGGGACTAAAACGACTAAAAATGAGGGCTGAGGGACATACCACGGAATTATAATACAAAAGGCTGAAGACTTGTTTTTATAGCATTAAGAACGTCGCTACGAGCGTGTAGCTTCAAACGGTGTGCGAATCACGAATATAGACTTAAAAACAGCAATGGGAAGGATCCTTAATTTATTTGAACGTATCTTGAGGTCCATGGAATGAAGGAACTGAGAATCACCTTGCGTATTGCTCAACGATAATGAAGAAGAACAACAAAGGACGGGACCCATTTTTGGAACATCTCAGTTTACAAATATGATTGGATAGAATCAAAGTATTCTTCTCGGTGAGTCCAAAGAAAGTTTCGGATATTTAAGATGATCTCCGGTGTAGCCACGAATGAAACCGGAAGTCGATGTAACGGGTAAAACAGGCCGTTTTTCAACTTCACCAAAATAATAAAAGCAGTACCTCTTCCTGAGGTTTTGATGAGGGGAATCTAAAGGCGACGTTCGTTTTTCCAAACGGGGACCGTAGTGGCTGGAATCAACGATATACAGTACGAAATATGGTATAATTTTTGTCTCTGATGACCAAAATAACGTCATAAATGGATTTAGTGGGTGATTTTGTATAGGAGTGTGAAGTTTGGTAATTTTTGCTAATCAACTGATCAAGAATGGGAACTGAGAAGAAATTGAAATAAGAAGAACAATATATTGTTAGACGGCTGCACAAGATAGGGACTATGGAAGAATCACTTACGGCAGGGTTAGCTTGTTTTTGTTCCAAATCGTATTTTTGGTTCATTAATTTTCTGTATTCAAGTTAAACATGAACCAACCTATATTAATAAAAGGTAGATCTATGTGATAACCACTTCTTTCTCTTGACTTTCTTTATAAAGGAAATGACTTCAATGTTTAGATTGTACTTGAAAGTCTTTTTAAACCACCTCAAGGGTATCTTTATTCTTGCATATAAAAGGGCCGGAAGTGCCAATTTAAACATTATTACTATGAGTTGGTTTGGGTTCACATATTTGTTTTTTAAAATCTGCTATCCAACTATATAGATATACTTTTTATTTCGCATTTTTTTTCTTGATTCATTGTCATAGTGCGGTGTTATTGTTGATAGTCGTCTTGGTGCGACGTGTTTGATTTCTCGTATTGTTGCGGTGTACATTTGTTTCAGATCGACAGAAGAACTTCGATCGATTTCAGATTCAACCAATGACTAGGGCCTCAAAGTTACATATTCAGAAGCATGAGTACTCCGGTGACTTTTATTTTGTCACATTTATAGGTATTTTTTCGTTTTACGTTATTAACTTGGGTGTTGTGAGTTTGTTCGTAGATTACTCCTTTGTGTTTTTAGCAATGCTGAATTTGTATTATCATCTGTAGCGACCGAAAAATCCAAGGAAGGATTCTTCGAAAGATTCAAAGGAAGCCGCCACCAAATTTAGTTTAAGGGAAAATTTGGAAAATCCCTTTTAGGTTAGGACAAGGCAAGTTTAGGGTTCGGGAGTCGTTATGCGTGGGGAAGGTATTATTAGCACCCCACGACATCCTTTGTCTAATTATTTATGTTTTATTAATATATTTACCCTTTTTATTTGTAGTGAAAAAAAGACTTAATTAAATTTTAATTTAGTGCTTGACAAGAGTGGACTCTTGCTCCTACGTACCTCCGGATGCAATGGAGGAATCAAAACTACGTAGTTCTTCCTGAAAAAGGTTTGTTGGTTGGTGTTTTTTAGTGTAGGGGTCCTAGGATTCCTTGAACGGTACAACTCACTGATTCATAGGACGCTGGCTTAACCCGATTGTACAACCGACTTAGTCCCCTACTTTTGAAAGTATTTTTGAGGTTTTTTGAAAGAAGTTTGTTTGAGGTGAGGTGAGTTAGTTTTAGAATAGGTATTCTAGAACTCCTGAACTGTACAGCTCATTAGTTCTAGAACGCTGACTAACCCGGTTGTACAACCGACTTAGTCCCCTATTTTTAGGAAAACATAGTTTATTTACATTTTTATAAGTTTTTAGGATTACTGAATTGTACAGCTCATTGGTCCTAGGATGATGACTAACCCGGTTGTACAACCGACTTAGCCTTTTTGACTTTGGGGTAGAAAAATATTTAATTATTGTTTTCGATTTAATGAGAAAACATTTGAGTTAAAAAAAACAAAAAGGGAGAAAAGGGGGGAGAATTGTAAAAATGTGGTATTGTTAGTTGCAGGATGTGGTATAATTAAATAAGGGGTGTAAAAAGAAGCTCACTTCGTATAGGAGAGCCCAGTATGTGAAAATGGGCTTAAGTGGGGGGAGGTGTGCGCATGAATTGAAGGGGTGTCAACAGGAATCTGAATATTAAAAATAAAATTAAAACAAAATAATTAATGGAGACACTATATAAGCCTAAGATAGGAAACCCTAAACCTTATTTTCATTCTTCCATTCCCTTCGACATAGCAGCCGCCGCTGCCAAGAGAGAGAGAGATTTTGGGCGAAAATTGCGTCGGTTTCCATGGAGAGAGAGAGAGCCAGCGATGCTTCAGCGAGAGGAAAGGAATAGTGGGTGCGTGAACGGACACCACCCTACCGGCGGTAGCGAAGAGGACTCTGCGGCCGTGCTCACGGTCTGGACGGTGACATGGGGTTTACGGTGAGGTTTTATTTTTTTGGGGATTGCTTCGGTTTATGGTGATTCACGGCCAACGGCCGCCGTCTACGGTGGCCGGAACTAATAAAGTGAGTTTTCGGTTCCCCTTTCGTATTATTTGGTTCTGTCCCTCTTCTCTACTACCCCTTTCTTCCTATTTCCATTCTATTTGATGTTTCTCTGGTTTCAATGTTACCCTATTATTACTAGATTCAGTTTCTCTCAATTAAAATGAAGAGAAGGAAAAAAGGGTCTAGCTTGGTTCTAAAACAGCACACATATCAACCATATTCTTAAAAAAGGCATAATTTTAAGACAACCAGATCGCTCCGTTATTTTTTATACATATGTTTTTTTTAGGCAAACCCTAACCAGAACATACACTTATATTTTGAGGCAAAATCTGATCAACAACTTATTTTTGATCAAGCCTAATCTGATTTTTGTCTTTTAGGGTGTGTTTGGCCTTTTGACATACTTACGGTATTTATCATTCATATCAAAACTCACGAATTAATGATGATGGTGATAAAAAACAGATTCGTTAAGTCTATAAGGTTTGAGTATTAACACATCTATTTTCGGATTTATGAATGTATATGACAAAACCAACCTACACTCGGCTTGATTAGGTCTTCTGATTGCTTGTTGTTTGAACTGCTACTCTTTCTCGCCTTCGATGACTCTTACGTGATTGCCGATCGGGTTCCCGCTCGCTCTCGCTTCTCTTTTGACGCTCAAAAACTCAGAACCGTGTTTAATGGATTAGGGTTTCGATGTGAAACTCTAATCCTATTTTTGGGTGATTTTCGCAGTAGTTTTCTGTCTTGGTTTCTGTGTGTTTAGACTCTAGGTTAATTAACTGTTTATTTATAGGTAGAAATTAGGTTTAGCATTAATTGCTGTTTTGACTATTTTTTGACTGGGCTTTTGCATATCTGATAATGTGGGCTTGCAGAGCAAGAACAGACCCCACAGATTACTGATGCTGCTCCTTTATTTAATTTTCGTTTTTTTTTAATATTTTTTGTATTTTTGATTATTTTTTTTTTGTATTTTAGAGATTGAGACATTTTGGATACTCCTAAATTGTAATAAAAATTAAATTAGCTTTTTTTGACACTTTTGGACCATACCTTAAAATACATTAAACGACTAAAACAAAAAAAGAAGACGGACAAAATTGGGGTATAACAGCTGCCCCTCTTTATTTATATTTTACTAGAAAAGATGAAATGTATTCAAATTTTTGTAGTAGAAATAGAAATAAAGATAGAATAGACGTCAATTTTGTCCGTTTAAGAGGAAGCAAAAGGTTTGAGAATGGAGGAGGAACGATTAACACTTGGCGCATTAACCGAAAAAAAAATGAAGGATCGCTCGGGTCCAAGGAGAGCACTACTAAAGCTCAAGGGCCACTTGGGGCCTTAAAGGAGAACTAAGGCTCAATGACCACTCGGGGTCTAGAAGGTCATCTCTAGGCCTTAATAGAGGACCATCGTGGTGCAAGGAGCGCTACTAGCTACGATGCTAGTAAAACGATCCGAGGGCCTTTATATTCGAGCGGCGGGGTCAAGATCGATTCGGGCGATATGTTGACCAATAGAGGACGTCCACTATGTCTTAGGTGACCAAAATTGTCCGAAGGACCACGCGGGTCTGAGAAGGTCCGTCGGGCTCGACTTTACGACGTTGCGACACAGCCACTTTGGGCACTGAAAAAGCGTAGTGCTCTGAAGGACCACTTGGGGTCTAAAGGATCAGCTTCGTGATCCGTAATATGATACGGGATTAATATGGGAATGAAATATAGGGACCGACACTTAGCGTGTCAATCTGAACACTTAGTAAGTGCATCAAAATGAAAAGGCAATCTCCATTTGGCGTATTTAATAATGCAATGAAATTGATATGCTTGTATGTGATGTATGCACATGTAATGATTGACATGTGGTGGGATGATGAATGAAATGCGGGATGACACTTCTCTTTTGCTTTTCCTTTCTTTTGCCTTTTGATTCTTTTCGGCATTCTCTCTCTTTTTTTTTTTGACATTCTTTTTTGACAATCTCTTTTTGACTGGTTTCATCAACTCGTGGAACTTCCGGTGTGAGAGATGAAACCTTCTTATTTTAGTTGCATGATCATGTTAGATATAAGACAACAATTCCACTTTTTAGTGACACATGTACGATTCATTGGTCATTATTACTTTCTAATTTATAATATATATATATATATATATATATATATATATATATATATATATATATTAATTTGTATTTTTTTCTGAAAACAAAAAAATACTATTTTAATACAGTTCCAATAATTATATATATATCTTAAATAAATAATATATATATATATATATATATTTATATAAATATATATATATATATATATATATATATATATGATTATATATAACTATATATAAATATATAATATATAATCTATATATAAATATAATATATAATCTCTCTCTATATATATAATCCAATATAAATATTTATAGTTATAAAAAATTACGTCTTTTTTATTTTACTTTTTATTAATATAAATATTTTTTTATTTAAGTTATTGTTAGTTAGTTTAAGGCTATTCAAGTTATTGTTAATGGATGGATTGGATATCCATCCATAAAAAAGTTGTTAATGGATTGGATTGAATTTTTTGGTACAATGCTAATGGATATAAATTTTTAAATAGATTTCTCCAATCCATCCATTATAATCCAAATCCATATTCATTCAATCCATCCATTTTGACACCTTTAGGTTCCATGTCTCATCTTGTATATGGGTTAATTAGGACACTCCTAGTGTTCTAGTTTTGATATTAATTAATATACACACGCTCTTTTGCTAATTTAAAAAAAAACGCTTCAAATAAGATTTTTTTTTGACAATCCAATAAGAAGTTAATGATAGTAGTTTTTTGCAAAAACAACCTTAAAAAGAAATGACATCTATTATTTGACTCAAAAAAGAAATGATATCTAATAACAACAGATCCTATACCTATAATAACGTAAGGTAAACACCTAGCTAGGTGACTGGTGCTTTTCTTTTCACAAGAATAAATTAATATGGGGAATAGGCTAAACTTTAAAATAAATAATTAGCTACAAAACTAAAATAAGTATAAACTAAAAAAAGGTAACCTTAATGAAACATGCAACTAAAAGTATCTTTACCAAAACAAACAAGTAAAATATTATAAAATTTTACTTTTGACAGAGAAACAAAAAAATGATCGGCTTTAAGTATAAACATACATAACTTTTCTTGCTGTATTAATGTTTGGGAATAGAAAGTTCTATTTTTTCAACAAAAAAAACAGAAAGACTATATTTTATTGTTTTTTTGACAAATAGTATTGACTTAAATACCTGTTGACGAAAATAAAAAGAAAAGACTAAAACAAGGTTCATACTAGCTCCGGATGGCAACTCATGAACATGCCAAGTAATCCATATAGATGCTTATATAAAGCACCTCCTATAATGCAATGCACAAACATCCATTTTGCTAAGCCAAAAAAAAAAAAACCTGCAAACCAAACCATGGAGATTGAAATTCCTGTGGTGATTGTTGGTGCAGGACCTGCTGGCTTAGCAACATCTGGATGCCTTAATAAACTTTCAATCCCCAACATCATCTTAGAAAAGATGATTGTCATGCATCTCTTTGGAAGAAAAGAACCTATGATCGTTTAAAACTTCACTTAGGAAAAGAATTTTGTAACCTACCTCATAAGCCTTTTTCATCTAATTTACCAACCTTTGTTCCAAGGATTGAGTTCCTTCGTTATTTAGACAGTTATGTGAAAGAATTTAACATCTGTATAAACTACAATAGGAACGTGGAAACTGCTTCTTCTTTTAATGGGAAATGGAGGGTTAGTGTGAAGGACACAACAACAAATGTTAATGAGGTTTATGTTGCTGATTATTTAGTTGTTGCAACTGGGGAGAATTCTATACCTTTTATTCCTTCTGTCAATGGCCTTGAAAAATTTGAAGGTGAATCTTTGCATTGTAGCGAATATTTGAATGGTAGACCATGGTATGATAAGAATGTCTTGGTTGTTGGTTGTGGAAATTCTGGCATGGAGATTGCTTATGATCTCTCAACTTGGGGTGCAAATACCTCAATTGTTGTTAGAAGTCCTGTAAGTCTCTCCCCAACTTACATTTTTTAATCAAATTAATTAAAGGTCGTGATCGATGTTCTAAATTGCGGTCGCGTCTGCAATTTAAAACAATGATCTCATAGATAGTCTAATTTTTTTTAATGTTTAAATGGGTGCATATAATATATGAGGGCATACACTCAATTATCATAATTTGTTGACCATCACAAATCTTTATGTTGTGTTTAGGTACATTTTTTTAGTAAAGAAATGGTGTATGTGGGAATGACTTTGTTGAAATACCTTAAAATTGATAAAGTGGACAATATCATGGTACTTATGAGCAAAATGGTGTACGGAGATGTGTCAAACTATGGCTTGATCAGACCTAAGGATGGACCCTTTGCCCTAAAAATCAAGACTGGTCGTACACCTACCATTGATGTTGGTTGTGTCAAAAGAATCAAGAAAGGACAAATAAAGGTAAATACTCTCTTCAATGCGATATATAAGAGAAAATGGTAATTTTAGGTTCAATGAATAACATATCTATTGTAAAGAAAGAATAACGTATATGATCGATTTATAAATTTAGATATAAATAGCTGGTACACTTGATTATATATTTGGAAGCAACATTTTAACTTCATTATTAATTCCTTAATAATTAATGAGGTCTACCTATTTTTTTTGTTTTGACCAAGGACTAATTTAATTATTATATATCATTGTTTATATTCAGGTTTTCCCAGGTATTTCAAGCATAAGAGAGGATAAGATAGTTGAATTTGAAGATGGACGATTTGGTCTTTTTGATGTTATAATCTTTGCTACAGGATACAGAAACAATGTGCTGAATTGGCTTCAGGTGCATCATAATATATATATTAATTAAAAAGTTAAATTTTAGATTTTATTTTTTTTTGAGATTTAAATTTTAGATTTTAGGATGTACGTGTGGCTTGACTCTGAAACTAATTACTTTTTATGTTACTTAATTCCATGCTGCAGGATTATAAAAATCTATTCAATGACAACGGAATGCCTAAACCAAGTTATCCAAATCACTGGAAAGGAGAAAATGGCATCTACTGTGCTGGATTCTCAAAAAGAGGATTAGAAGGCATTGCTTTTGATGCACGAAAAATAGCAAATGATATCGCTCTCACTATTAGATCAAGGGACTCAAAGTTTTAGATAAATAACTCTTTTTTTTGACAAAAAATGAATAAGTTCTATATATACCAATATATAACTAATATTGTATTGAATGATTAGGCCATTTACATCCGAGATAATTACATTATCAGCCTTGTATCTTTTAAAGTTAAAAGATATATATACAATAAAGAATATGTTAATTTTTTTATTGACAATAAGAATATATGTTAATCAATTAAAGCTAATATAAAATGTTGTTTCTTCTATGTTTCTCTTTTATATAGATAGTAGTAATAGTATTCATTAAGAAAATGGTTGTAACACCAATATTCAAACCCACTATACAACAACATCATATGAGTTCTCCAAGCATTATTTTTTGTTTGGAACAGCCAAAAAATTTCATTTTCTGTCAATTATGTAAAACCTCGTATACATAAGAAAAGATCGCGATTCACGACAGTCACACTGCCTGCGGTTACTGAAGTCAAATCATTTATTAATAGAGTGTTTGCTGCAAAATCTTACAGTCAGGTGTGTAATATGAATCACTCAGGAACTAAGTTGGACCAAACCCCTTCCTCTACAACTCGCAATAAATTAGCGGTCATTTGGTGTTGTCTTGTTGGCTTTTTGGCGGTGACAATATTGTGGCGATCAATGAACATATATACGAGTGGTATAATTTTTTTTTTTAAAAATACGTTTTGTTAAGGGTATTTTGGGGTTTCACTATTATGTGGGGGTATAAGAGGATATGGTGGGGGTATGAAAAAAACAGCCCAAAAAAAAACTTAATGGATTGGATTGGATCCATCCATTTGATTTTGTGGATGGTTGTCATCCATCCATTATATTTTTTAGATCCATTGGATTACAATAACTAAAAAAACAATATCCATTGGATAAATATAAAAAATATTTTTTTACCAAAAAAAACTTTTTTTAAAAAATTCAGTTTAAAATGTTTTTAGTTACAAAAAATCCAATTTTTTTTTAAAAAAATCAGAAATCAGAAACTAGATTATATATATATAAAAAATATAATATAATATAATTATATAATATATAAGCCACCACGGGCCACCAGCACCCACATAAACCACACTTGAAACCACCGCCGGTGATAGGAGCTCCGCCGTCGGCCGCCGGAGCTCCGCCGCCACCTACAGCTACCAAATATATATATATATATTTATTTTTTGACAATATATATATATATATATATATATATATAAATATTATATATGTATATATATATATATAAATTTATATATTTTTTTGACCAAATAAATTTTAAAAAATATATGTTTAAATAAATTTATACTAATTTATATATTTATAATTTTATATAATTATAAATATAAAAAAAATTGTTAAGAGTATAAAAAATATATGTTTTTTTCTAAAAATGTTTTTTATTAAAAGATATTTTTAAGTTTTAAAGGTATTAGTGGATGGATTGGATATCCATCCATGAAAAAGTTGTCAATGGATGAATTGGATGGACTTTTCTAGTTAATGGATGGATTTGATTGGATTGAATTTTTTTTACAATCCTAATAGATTTTAATTTTTAAATGGATTTCTCCAGTCCATCCATTATAATCCAAATCTATATCCATCCAATCTATCTATTTTGACACCTCTACACCGGTTAAGAATTTTTTTGAGTTTCTGGTATAAAAAAGAGTATGTTTTTGAGTTTACAATATATTTTTTATGATTGAATTTCACAAAAGTATGTATTTAATTTATTTTTCTATATAATTAATTTTTAATATTTGAGAACTATAAAAAAGCATATGCTTATGAGTAACGCAAATACTTCATTCAGCATATTTTTATTTATAAACATATGATAGTGTTCTTCATCAAAAAAATGATAGAACACCGTTTGATTTGCAAAAAATTTAAGGGATGATTGGACATGAAAACTCTAGTTGTATTCTGTTTCACTGTTTCACAAAATCACAGTGCAGTTTACCGTCACACAATACAACTTTTTGTGCACCAAAAAATAATAACAAAATACTATTTTTATTTTCTACTCAATATATCTCTCTCTCTCTCCCTCCCTCCTATCTCATTCTTCTCCCTCTCTCTCTATTGTGTGTCTAAACAAAATAAATGCAAGTACATAGCAGATAAAGGAAATTGGTACTGTTATATTGAAAATGAGTTGATACACAGCTTTCAATACACTTGAATTGGAAGAAGGCAGCAGTTTCAGAAGGAATAATAAGAGAGAAGGAAGAGAAAATTCAGTTAGAGCAGAGAGACAATTGTCATAAATAATTAAATATTCAATACCCCTCGCACTCACTACTTAATGTGTTTATTTTGTCGTGCGTTCTTGATTTGTTGAGTCGTCGTGTGCTCTTGATTTGTTATTCAGTCGTTCTTGCGTTTTTTTTACTTGAGTTGTTGTTGAGCTTGAAATCAGGAGTAATTGGTTACAAACTTCCTAAAACTATAAATGCCATTATTAAAATAAATCTATACAAATACACTAATGCCCTCATTGGCTCATAGCCATTAATTAGATTGCAATTAAAGAAAAAAATAGGAATCCAACGGTTACTAGTAATTTAGTAACAATTACTAAGTAAAAGGTTTAGTGACATAAGTCTTGGCCTCCACTGTGGTCCCCTGTGTGTCTAATTCAATTCTGTGTTGCTCACTTGGCGCCTTGCCGTTAGGCTCCCGCGTCTACTTGGCACATTCGTCACAATACCATCCCCTTTCAATTGAATCTTGTGCTCAAGATAAAAAAGAGGGTAGTGAGTCTTAAACTCCTCAACATCCTCCCATGTAGCAACGGCCACATCTTCATCGATCATCCAAAGAATCAAAGCCATGGCTTTTTTAGCAATTTGGTTCGCAACACAACTTTAGGATTCAGAACTGGCCTAACTCTGTTGTTTTTAGAGGTAGTGGTAGATATGATTCAGACTGACACTGCACCATGGAAAGCCTTTAATTGAGAAACATGAAAACACCGGGTACATCTTGGCTTGGTCAGAGAATTGTATAACTTGTAAGCGACTGTTCCAATCTTCTACACAACTGGAAATGGACTAAAGTATCTCATAGCCAACTTGTTATTCTTTCTTAGAGCAAATGAGTTGTCTATACGATTGTAGCTTTACTAAAACTGTATCACCCACATGAAATTTCACATCTTGTCTTCTCTTGTCTGCTTGCCATTTCATTCTATGTAGAGCCCTTAATTTCAAATTACTCTTCAACTGTTGTAATATTATTTCTCTGTCAACATGGTCTGGACCAGTGTAATTTGGTCTCACCAATGTAGGAGGATCCCTTCCATATAAATATAAAGCTTAATTTGAATGGAGTCATGCCTAGGCTTCTACACAAATATCTGAATAATATATATCATATAATGACATTTGACTTAGCATAGATACATTTAATTATTTAATTTAATGAAACTATGATCAGACATGGTATTGCTCCAGCTGAACATCTTTATAAGCCTTCAAAGGCTCATACTCTCCATTTTGATACACTTCCAGATGTTCCGACAAAGCAGACTTATCAATATTCTGATGATGATACGACTTACAAACAAAATACAATACAGTTTGAATAACAAGTCCAAACAAAAACAAATGTGACAACAACAAAAAACATAGTATACCATACACTGTTTTCTCCACCGAATCCACCTTCCATCCTTGTACAACAACCTTAGTAAACAAAAACTGTATTGCAAAAAATGAAACATTCAACTTCAAAAATACATTCATCGACAAACCCATCTTCCCTTTTAACAATTCCTTGCTCTTCATCATTGCTTCAATTCCATATGATTCTTCTAACACTGTCACAACCGTTGCTAATTGCCAAATTACTGTTAGATACATAAGCCCAACAAAATATAATACCACCATGATTACTAAAATTGGAACCCCACCGTTCTTCATTCCAGAAGATGTAAGACATGTAAGGTAAAATATGATTAAAAATATAACTGATACAACGTTGTAAACAAAAAAAGCTAGAAAGGTGCAAAGGAAAGTGATCATGAGTCTTTTCCATACCCTAGGAACAACGCTCATGATGTTAGTAAAAGTTACCTCTCTTGAAGAGTAAATAGAAGCGATGGTGTAAACAACTGCAGAGGTTGAGAGGAGAGAGAAGATGAGGAGGAAAGTGAAGTAAATGAGTTTGAAGAGAAAGAATATGGCCCATTCAGAAGAGATCATGGAAGAGAGTTTTTGGTATTGAGGTGTTCCTTGTGGGGTTTCGATTATTTCTTGTGTGTTGATCATAATCTTTTTGAAGAGGACATTGGAGAGTTTTATGTGAATAAGGAAGATGAAAGAAAGAGGGAGGATTAGAGTTAAGGTTATTTGGCTGAAGATCTTTTTCCATGCAACTATGATCTTGTAGGATTCTTTGTAGATGCTAAAGAGACCCAGAAATTGCATCTCTTCTTGTTCTCTCTCCATCTCTCTGTTTTTTCTTAGTGCCTATTTTGGTTTGCAAGAGGAGGATGCTAAATGGCTAGATAGATAATGTAATGAATGTTTGTGATCATATAATATCTAGACCTATGTATAAAAGAGAATTTCCTTAGATAACTAAATTTTGGTTTTTTAATTTATTATTACCTTTATTTAATAGTTGAGAATTTAAATTTAAAGCTAACTTAAATTTAGTAAAGAGAAAACTTAGATGTGGTTGGTACTGGTTTCTTATTACACCACGATCCGTGTACTAGTTATTTATATTACTTTTTATCTTTTATTTTTTTCAAAAAACTAATCCACGTGTCATGGTGTGATTAGAAAAAAAAACTGCTCAAATATGAAGGTGAAAAAAGGAGAGGTACTAGGAAATTGTGTTTTAATTATGTAGATAGCTGACTTGATTAAATTTTATACACAATGATGCATAATAAAAAAATTCAAAAAGACAGACAGAGTGATACAAGTCTTTCTCCTAGTAATGATATAATAATTATAAATTTATAAGGAAATCAAATTAGACTCAGCCGTTCTATTATGCCCCATGCCCAACCTACCCCTACTTATAAAATGAATATTTGGTTATCTTCCTTATTTTTTATTCCTCTAATTAGAGATGTCCAGGACCTGGCCCAACCCGTCAACATGTCTCGGCCAACTAGTTTAGATCGAGTTGAATCCAATCACGTCTCACAAAAAATTGATAAATGAGATCTCCCGAGTAGGAAGCCGGCTTCGGGTTAGGACCGGTCCGATACTTGTGAATTGTGATAATTTAGTCATATGCTAAGTTCAAAACAATTAGTTTGATGTTAAAATTTAACAGTTTGAAACGTTAACCTTATACTCGTACCATCGATGTTTTAATTTTAATAAAGTTGGACATATATTAACATTACATTTTAGTTGAAATAATATTTAATTATAGTTGAAATAAAAAATATTTTATTAAATTTACCCATTAAACTTTATTATCAAATAAAAAATATTTAATTATAGTTGAAATAATATTTTTTAAAACTATATTATTTATATTTTAGTACATCCCGGTTGTGTCTTGAATAAACTCGGTCTTAAATTGACCCATAACTTATAAGATTTGTTCGGGTTTAATGACAAATTAGGGTCTACAAAATGATTTGATCAAAATATGAGATCGAATTAGGATTAATTAAAACTCGTCCCATGGTCCAACCCGTCCTATGCTCACCCATTCCTCTAATAATGTCTAACAATATATAAATAAACATATACAAATTCTGTCTTCTTCTTTTCATTTTGCAAGTGGTGAAGGATTGACTTTCTTTTATTTATTTTATCTATTTGCAAGACACGGTTTTATTGAGAAAAAGTAAGTCCGCGGTCTAAATTTTCTAGAAGTTCAATGTTACATAAACTAGTGTCGTGATAAGTGCGATGCACGGTCAAAGCTTTAGGTTCTAGGAAGAATTATAAGAGAAATATTAGATTGATAGTAATTGAAGCCAAAGTTTAAGGACAATGGACAACAAATTGTCGAACACAAAAATAATTTGTGTTAAAGTTAGAGTAAATTGTTAGCCCATATTAAACAATATTACCATAGAATAGACACGTTTAATCAAATATGTTAAAATAGAAGCAGTCTGAGATGAATATTGTAACATTTTATTGAGCATTTGAACAATTAGTTTTTTCTCGAATGTTAAAGTAACTCGAAACACACCACTTAGCATCACACTTTACGTATTTCGTAATGAAACTATTTTTTCCCCAACAAACCAGGTATTGAGGAACAAACTTTACATATTTTGACAGTTACAATTTTTCCGATCGCTAAAGTAACGTGAAACACACTACCTAATGTGGTACTTTACGTTTTTTAACAGAATTTTTTTTTTGGTTTGACCAAACCAATTACTTAGAAACAAACTCCGTATGTTTGTACAATCTAAATTTAGTGCCCAAAAAGACACTGCATAACGTTACATTGTATATAATTTGTTATGAAATTAATGTTTGATTCCAAAATTTTGATTATGAAGGAACAAATTTCGCCTATTTAAACAATCAAATTTTCTATTGAATCGTAAAGTACCACTAAAATATAAAACATGAAGGAATAGAGAGAGAGAGAGAGAGAGAGAGAGGAGTCGGAGAGAGGAAAAAAAGGGAATAAAAATATGAAGAAAAAAAAAGACGGGGAGAGAGAGTTTGGAGGAGAAAAAAAGAGGGTGAAGGGGAGGGGTATAGGGGTAGAGTTGTTCATGGTTCGATTCAAGAGGAGAAGCTGCATCGAATCAATGAATCGATTAAACAGATTCGCGAATCAACTGAATCAGAGTAATAATGTGATTCTCGAATCGACCGAATTGCACTAACAGTTCGATTCGTAGTTTTATCCGAACTTAAACTGTTAGTGAACTTTTCAAACTTTTACCCGAATCTGTAGTGAACTTTGCCCAAATCATAGTAGTGAACTTTTACCCAAACCGTTTGTTAGTGAACTTTTATTTTAACTTTTACCGAACTATTAGTGAACTTTTCAAACTTTTACCAAACTCTTAGTGAACCTTCCGAACTTCATTCTTTGCATAATAACCCAAAAATTTCTACTGCACTCATCCAAAACCGAGGTAAAAACAATACATCTATTTCCAAATGATTAATGAACATTACCATTCTAGCAACACTAGTCTCAACAGAATTTCCATTACCTAACTTCACCGATATAGGCTAAATCTTCTTATAAGAAACAAACTAAGGAACAATATGATAGATATGGAGTGTAGATCCAGTGTCCGCTATCCAATTTGATTTAGCAAACTTTGAAACAAAATTAAGATAACTAAAAAAATAAGAGTAACATCTTACATGCTGCTTGTGCAGAAGAGTGACAGAACTCTCTAAAGATCTGTGCATTGCGAAGTGGAGTAGGCATTGACAGTCAGGGATGGTCTTATGGGTGTCTTTGGTATGTGCTAGTGCACGGGCCTCACCCCAATAGATTTTTTTAGGGCTCCAATTTTTTACTCCATCCGGTTTTTATAAGCAAAGGTGACCAACAAAAGTTTATGTATTAGTCGGATCGTTTCCTCAATATTTTAGTTAAGATTGACCACAATTTAGTCGAGATAGTTCTTTTAAGTAGCTAGAAAATTTATATTGAGATGTTATTTACAATTTAAATAATGAAGTTTGAGTTTTTGATAAAATTATGATTAGGGCCTGCGTTTTAGGATTTGAACAGGGGCTCCAAATTGTTTGGTGACCCTTTTCACAGTTCATGCAATTAAGCGCAAGTTAAAATAACAATTCTTAAAAGTTCGATTCGTTTCTTCGAATCGAACTTACCTAATGATTCGATTCTCAGATTGAACTTAAAATAACAATTCGATTCTAAAAACTGCTTGTAGCATTCGGTTAGTTTTAGTTGATTCGATTCGGTTTATCAATTCAGTTTAATTTTTCGAGAACTATGAATAGCCCTAGGTGGGGGGTAGGGGAGGGGGGAGAAATGGCACCAAAATTGGGGAGGGAGGGGGGAAGATTGGAGCCAAAATTGGAGACGGCCCACATGGATGATGACATCATACTACCTTTGGGTGTAAATATAAAACAATTTTAAGGACAAAGTTTATCATAGAATTAAAAGAGGAAAAGTTATAAGAGGAAGATTAGATTAATAATAATTGAAGTCAAAGTTTAAGGACAATGGATAGCAAATTGTCGAACAAAAAAATGATTTGTGTTAAAGTTAGAGTAAATGGTTAGCCTATATTAAACAATTTTATCATAGAATAGACAAGTTTAATTAAATATGTTAAAGTAACTCAAACTTTACATATTTAGATAGTTACAATTTTTCTGAAAGCTAAAGTAACTCAAGCACACTATCTAATGTCAGATTTTTTACATTTTTGAGAGGAAATTATTTTTGGTTTGACCAAACCAATTACTTAGAAACAAATTTTTATTTCTGAATCCTAAGTCGCCCCCAAAAAGAAACACTACTTAGTGTAACACTTTACATATTTTGACACAAAATTAATTTTATATTTTGTTACAAAATTAACTCTTTTAAATAAAATTGGTTACTAAGGAACAAACTTCACATATTTTAACAATTAATTTTTTGGGCACCAAAGTACCCACTGAATAGTGTTATACTTTATATAATTTGTTACGAAATTAATGTTCAATTCCAAAAATTTGATTATGGAGGAGCAAATTTTGCTTATTTAAACAATTAAATTTTCTATTTAATCATAAATTAGCACTAAAATATAAAACAATAAAGAAGAGAGAGAGAGAGAGAGAGAGAGAAAAAAGGGGAATAAAAATATGAAGGAAAAAAAGAAAAAAGAGGGGGAGAGAGAGTTTGGAGAAGGAAAAATAAAGGAGTGTGTGTGGGGAGGGGGAGAATTTGGCGCGGATCTCATCAGAGATCTGACGTGGAGACTACCTCCGAATGTAAATTTTAAGATACACCTACAACTTTTTTATTTAGAAAGTGCAAGTTATTGAGAAAAGTTTAATAATTACACATTTTTTATAAGCAATTTGGGTAATACAAAGAGTACTTCAATTCATCATATAAAACAGAGATTTAACAGACATTGTAACCATTATAGTGAATTTGCTAGACCACAACACTACTAGAGAGAAAGGTCTTTAACAACGGTTATTTTTTTATATTTTAACAGCACTTACAAGCACTACCTATTCACCCACTGCTAAAAGGGAGCGAGAAACAGTAGCACGTATTTAGCATTACTAAAAGTTCAGAATACGTCCTAGGAGGTTTGGCCCTAGGAGGTTATAATGAGACCTCTTGTAGATGAACCGGTTGGGGTGCCCGTTTACATCCCCAATTAATATAATTTTTGCTTATATTAGCGAGGGAATTTGAGGGAATGTGAAATGTCGTTCCAGCTCCAGGTTAGCGACGGACCAGTCCCTCGCTAAGTGGGGCGAGAATTTGAAAATTTTAGCACGAAAAACAAAGTCATTAGCAACGGAGTTGGTCTCTCGCTAACGTGAATCTGACCATTGCGCAGTCCTTGGGAAGTGATATTTGTTGTTAGCGACGGAACTAAGTCCCTCTATGTTTTGTGCCAAATGAGAAAAATACTTTGGGTCCGTTTGATTTGCAAACAGACAAGATCTTGGGCCGACGATATTGGACATGATAGCACTGGACAAACTTTTGTCTAGTACATTGTTTGGTGAACAATGGACAACACAAGCAAAAAAATGTAAATTTTACTATAATTCTCTTTATAATGTTTATAATGATTTTATATAACATAAATTATATTGTATTAAAAAATTATAAAGAAAAACGCGTCACGATGGAAGATAGAAGAGAGAGAGAGAGAGAGAATGAGGAGAGAGGTCATGAGATGAGAAGATACAAAAGAGATGAGAGGTAAAGAGGGTGGAGAGAAAGAGAGATGAAAGAGATAGGTCATGAGATGAGAACAAATGTTTTAAAGAGGTAGAGAAAATGATAGAGAAGAATTAGATGAGAGAGAGATAGAGAGGAACGAGATAGGAGAGGAGAATAGAGGAGAGAAAAAATTATTGAATAGGAAATAAAAATAATATTTGGTATTTTTTTTTGAGTGATCGATCATGGGACAGAAAGTTGTCTTGTAGTTTAAGTAAGATTTTTCTTTGTAAAATAAACTACCAACTACGAAGAATAATAAATTATAAATTGCCCGAGAATGATAGATTCAAATTGAAACAGTCATTTTTTGATGAGTTAAAATTATATTTCTGGATGCAAAAAAAATTATACTTCTTTTGATCTCGTTTATAAGTAAAAATTTGTCGATAGAGATTGATGTATATTTACTAATTTTTGCTTATAAAAAAGACCAAAGAGTATTATATTAGTAATTATCTACCTTTTGGATAAGAATTATCCATTTTTCTTATGAGAATTTTTTAATGGCAAAACATACTATATAATAAAGCATGTTACAAAGAGTACTCAACCTATATACATAAGTGGTTAATCGAGACCCCTCTCAAAATCTATATATGTATTAATTAAAATCTAATCTATATTTTTTTCTTGAAAGGCAAAATATTATATTAAAAAATAAAGGAGCACAAGAGAGATATTTGTATTAATTTTATATAAAACTAGCAGAAAGATCGTTATAGTTTTTCCACTTTTTCTTTTGCAGCTTTGTTTTGTAAAAATTATCGAATATTGAATAAATTAGCGCAGATAAGCTAACGATAAAAAATTATGTGTTTGGTAAAACTAACTAATAATTGTATATTGACATAAAAGGACATAGAACTTGACAAAATGCTTATAAATTGTTATTTCTGTTATGAATATTATTATATTGGATGTCCACTAGTCTCCCTCCATCAACTCATTAGTGGATTTTTATTATTGACTAATCACTTTCCATATTCTTACCCTATACATAGGGCTATCTCTTATGTGTATGGACACTTGAAGTGAATGGAAATGCTCTTATCTTTCCTATTTGTTCATGTTCTTATCTTCTTCATCTTTCTCCTTCTATAGTTTTGGTTATTTTCATAACACGTTATCAGCACGAAGCTCTACCATATGATTGATGGCATAATCATCTTGAGGATCTATTACAAGAATAAGTTTTCTTCTTGATCTATCTTCTCCTAAGGTAATACGTATCAACACATATCCTTTATAACACATTATCTTCTTCTTGATCTAGCTTCCTCTTCCTCTTGTTCTTCTCCTTCTTCTTCTCACTATCTTTTAATCATGATCTTTTTTGCCATTTTTTTTATTTTGATCTTGTTTATTTTATCTCTTTTTATGTTATATCTCATTTTATATTTATTTACCATTGTTGATAAATTTGTGATATTATAGTTCCTGAAGAACAATAAATCCATTATCCAAGCATCCCTGAAGGATTGCACAAATAATTGTTTCTCTGTATCATTGTTTATGATATAGTTCCTAAATAACTTTGAAATTTAATATCGAAACATCCCTGAAGGATTGGTCATAGTATAGTTTTTTCTTGATAATCATTGAAGAAGTATTGTGTTATAGTTCTTGAAGAACTAATGATTTGGTAATAGTATCCTTGTAGGATTGCATAAAGATTTGTTTTCTTTATCATTGTTTATGAAGATTTGTGATAGTTCTTGAAGAACTCAAAGAAAAATAACTTTGTATTAAAGCATCCCTGCAGGATTACCCTAAGCACGATTCTTTTTCGTCAATGTTTAAAATTTGTGGTATAGTTCTTAAAGAACAATTGATTAGAAAGTATATTTTCCTTTGATCATCATATATGAGAGATTTGTCATCGAGTTCATGAAAAACTCGACTTTTACACGATGATTGTAATCTATAAGAACTATTTGACCTTAGTATGTTTTGAAGACAAGGAAATATAGAATTGACATATAATTTATGTCTCAAATATTCTCATGAATTAGCAAAATGAGAAAATATTTTCAGAAAAATATTATGAATCAAGATTATGTGATATGGTGATTGTAAAGAATACGCACAAACCACTCAATGAATTGAAGTTCATTCCCAGAAGTGAATACGCACAAACCACTCAAAGAAAAATTGTGGTGATGATCATTGATGTGGTAAATGTTATCGTTATTTTATTTAAGTGCCGTTTGTATCATTTGTGATTGTGACATTTGTTATTCCTGATAGTGGTTTAGTATCTTATGGAAAAATGTAATTTTTCTTCTTTCTTTTGCTTGGAATTCCAAATAAAAATGTTGCATGAAAAAAAAAGGGAATAAGAAAAATTTATTGTATGACTAGATCCTAAAAAGCTAGACACTTTTATGTTTAAAAGAATTTGTATATTTTCTTAGAAAATATAGTTTTCTGCTGAGAGAGACTTCCTATGTTTTTTATTTTTCTTATTTTTGAGTAGCAAATATAGTTTTCGACTAATATATTTTTCTTCGAGAAATTATATTTTATGCAAGATACCTAAAGTTTGATCTTTGTAGGAATATATAATGTAGAGACTTAATTTTCCCATGCCAATATTTTATCATATTTATTTTATTTTAGGATAGAATGAGTATTGACTCTAGCATCAATAATTGAGAAACGTGTTGATTGATTGTAGAACTACCCATATTATTTTAAAGGATAAAAAAATATTTCTCCTATTTAGTGAAGCGAGAAACAAAGTTATAGTACTATATCTGGCTCTTCAAATATCATTGAAGGTTCCAAAAGAGCTAATATACTGTTATCCGGGGGAACAAATTTACAGATTGAGAATGCATTATATTCCACTAAGTCTCGTAGAAATTTATTAAGTTTCAAATATATGCATATAAATAGAAATCATATTGAAATGAGAGATGAAGGAGATATGGAATATTTTTAAATAACGAGACATACTTTGATAAAATAAATGTAGTGGAAAAATTGTCTACTTTTTCCTCCGATTTGTACTACACACTTATATATGTGCAATTGAAACACATGTTATTGTAAACCAGAAGTTTACATATCATAATAATTTGGTTGTTGGCAAGATCGGTTGGGGCATCCGAGTATATTATGATGCGAATAATGGTTAAAATTTCTATGTGAACTTGTATTGAAGAGCCCGTAGTTTCTTCAATCTACTAATTTTTTTGTTCACTAATTCCCAAAGGAAATTGGCAACTTGAGAATAATAAGTCTCTCATATTTCAAGAGCTGATATAAGGTGATATTTGTAAACAAGTACACTTATCACGTGGACCATTTAGATATTTGTGGTTTTAATTGATGCATCAACTAGACGACCACATATATATTATATATTTGTCGTCAACTCACAACCGAAAGTTTGTGAGATTGTTTGCTCAACTAATTTGAGTAAGAGGTCATTATGTGAATCACCTTGTAAGCATATGATAAGTATTGTATGACTATTATAATTGATATTGGATATCAAATGTCATACGTTCATTCATAAAATGGTCTTGAAGAACCATTCTTTAGACATCTAAAGTTAATTACATGACCAATACTTATGAGATAAGAAGTTCTAATTTCTACTTGGGAACATGCAATTTTACATGCTGTAATATTGATTCGCATCAAGCCAACAAGTTATCACAACTCTTCCCCTTTACATTTGGTTTTTGGTCACGAACTTAATATTTCCCATCTTAATATTTTTGGATGTGCAATGCAATATGATGGGTTCTAAAAGAATTTTGGAAATATATATTAGATATAAATCTTCATGTATAATATAGTATCTTGAGCCAACAATTGGAGACTTGTTTATAGTCCAGTCTGATGATTATCATTTGAAGAATTAGATTTCCCAACATTAGGGGGTGAGAATAAGCAGTTGAAAAAAAAAAAGGAGATCAGTTGGAATGAATTATCATTATCTCATATTGATCCTCAAACTAAACAATGTGAACTAGAAGTCAAAAGATAATTCAATTGCAAAGCTTAGCAAATTGTCTACCAAATGCTTTTACTGATCCAAAAGGTGTGACCAAATCATATATATCAGCTGCTAATGCTCCAATAGAATGGATGTCCTCATTGGACAATCTAATATTGCAAATGAGTCTCAACCACGCTTTGAGCGTGGTAGACCAATCGGTTCCAAAGATAAAAATCCTCGAACAACAAAAGGAGCTAAAAAAATGGTCTAAGCGAGGATATAGAAACTCTAAAAGAGTATTCAGACATAATTGACATTACAGTTTCAGAAGAACTGATCAGGTACCTGAAAAGTTATGAAATTAAAGAGATCTCAATGAATTATGTCAAGAATGAAATACAATGGAACCAAAACGAAGTTGACGTTGTTTTTACTAAATATAGCGCTAAATGTGATAAATAATAGTGAGGATCATTACTAAAGATTGTAGACAATGTGAATTGGCCAAAATTGAAAGATGAAATTGAAGCAGAATGAATGATTAAATTGTGAGATACAAAGCTCGACATGTTTCTCAAGGGTGGATGAGAGTACTTTTTCAGTACTTAATTAGCCTTGTAGCACATGAAGAGCTCAATTTTCACAAGTTGCTACAACTTATTTGTTAATGGTCATAATTATTTGGCTAAAAGGTACTTTTAGTCCCTGCAAATGTCAAGAAAATCCAGTTTAGTCCCTGCAATTCCAAAATTTTTAAAATAGTCCCTGCAATTAGTAAACGTTACTACTTTAGTCCCTGCTGTTAATACTTTAGTCCCTGCAATTCCATTTAAAAGGTACTTTTAGTCCCTACAAATGTCAAGAAAATCCAGTTTAGTCCCTCCTTTGTTAAGAGTAAAGTAACAGCAGGGACTAAAGTAGTAACGTTTACTAATTGCAGGGACTATTTTAAAAATTTTGGAATTGTAGGGACTAAACTGGATTTTCTTGACATTTGCAGGGGCTAAAAGTACCTTTTAGCCTAATTATTTAAAGATCTCTGAAAGATTTAATATTCTAGAGAACACTTTTTTGATTCTCGAGATGATTACTCAAATTGAATCAGTACCTCCATGAGATGATATAATTTGAACATGTGGTATAATCGTCTCAATTTATATTCTAAACGAATGATATAAAAATGATACCACTGGTCCATAGATCTCTATGAAAAGATCAATACATGAATTTTCTATAGTTTGCTATTATTGGAACTCCCCTGAAGAGCTTTCCAAAATTATAGATTACTCAAAGAAATAGTTCTATATGAATGACCTCAAATTATAAAATGGGTTTTTAAGGTTGAACTCATGGATCGATCTCTACATCGAAATCCTGAAGGATTCAAGATATAAAGAAATATCTTCAAATAATTTTTTTTGAAAACTGAGTCTCGTCTTGATCTGGAGACTGAACAATTAGCTAGTTAAATTTTTGTTTAACAAGTTAGAAAGAACTAATTTTTAATTGACTCATTATATATTTAATTTTTATTTTGAGTACATGAGTTGCGTGGCAAGCAAATAACAAATACCTCAGTCCTGAAGACTATAAAAGCATGCATGCATATCACAAACTAAAATGCATCAGAAAATGGGTAAGATGGATATTTATGTTTAGTTATTGTAATGAATAAATCATTTTATGTATGTTACACAAGTTAACCATGCAGATATACAGTATTTTTCTGATCTAGATCAAGTCAGATTACAAGTCAGCTATTATCTACATAAGGCGACACTGAAATATCTTTTTGATCTACAAAACAAGCTATGGTTCTTGCTTCTTCATTTCATGCTCAAATGCCTACAATTCAAGGAATATATGTTTTGAAGATAATACTGACTGCAACGCTCCATTAAAAGAGGATACAATCACAAGTGACAGTGGAGTAGATTGTTCCATATGCACTCAGAGAGAAACTCTAAATGTTAAATTCATAATCTGAAGTGATGCTTCATTCAGGAGTAGAAAAGCTGCACTCTTTTTTCCTTTTCCATGGTTTTGTCCCACGGGGTTTTCCTGGAAATGTTTTTAACGAGGCAGTTCCCTCTGGTAGGATATTGTACTCTTTTTCTTTCACTAGATTTTTTCCCACTGGGTTTTTTCTAGTAAGGTTTTTAATGAGGCATATCCTCGATTGACATCCAAATGGGAGTGTTATGAATATTATTATATTGGATGTCCACTAGTCTCCCTCCATCAACTCATTAGTATATTTTTATTATTGACTAATCACTTTCCATATTCTCACCCTATAAATAGGGCTATCTCTTATGTGTATGGACACTTGAAGTGAATGGAAATGCTCTCATCTTTCCTATTTGTTCATGTTCTTATCTTCTTACATCCTGCAATATAATAACCGACATATAACATTTTTTTTTGGCTTAATTACAGTTTTGGTCCCCTTATTTTCACTAACTCACGATTTTTATCCCTCAAGAAATTTTTTCACGAATTTAGTCCCCCTATTTTCAGTAACTCACGATTTTAGTCCCCTAAGAATTTTTCTCACAAATTTAGTCCCCCTATTTTCACCAACTCACGATTTTAGTCCCCTTATTTTCGCAAACTCACGATTTTAGTCCCCCCATTTTTCCTAGAGGGGGACTTTGATTTTATAAATTGGAAAAATAGGGGGACTAAAATCATGAATTGGCGAAAATAGGGGACTAAATTGTGAGAAAAAATTCTGAGAGACTAAAATCGTGAGCTAATGAAAATAGGGGACCAAATTGTGAAAAAAAAAATTGAGGACAAAATCGTGAGTTAGTGAAAATAGGGGGACAAAACTGTAATTAAGCCTTTTTTTTTTTGACAAAAACCGACATATAACATTTGTAAACTCCTTTTAAAGTTAAAAGAGTAATGATACTTGGACAAATTTTTTTAGACAAATAGAGCCAAAACCAACTCACAACACCAATTAACTAAGTTTTTAGGTTATTAATCAAGTAACCAATTAACCAAGTTTTTAGTTAATGGCTTAAAAACTCTGAAAATGCAGATTAGTTAATAACCTAAAAAACTTGGTTAATTGATGTTGTGAATTAGTTTTTGGCTATATTTGTATGAACTTTCATGTCCATATAATATTACTCAAGTTAAAAATAGTATGCCTCACATAGTATCTTCTCTCTAAAGAACACCCAAATGGCTTGGGACGTTGTTTTGGATCCGCGGTAAAAAATGTATAAACGTGGGTTGGTTGATTTTTTTCAGGGCACACACACACACACACATATTTGACCTTTTCCTCTTTCCTGCAACTTGTCATTGTTGTTAACAACCCATGACATGTGACACAAGATTTAGAGTCATATGTGCTCATCTTTCTTTTTTATTTATTTTAGTAATTGAAAATAAATTAAAATATAATAAATATTTCATCTGGTTTGTGTAAATTCTGAGATCAATTGGCAAGAATAAAAACAGCAAAATCCAAAAAAATTTAGTATTTGAGTAAGTAGAGCAAGAGCAACTGAGCAAGCATTGGCGAGTCTGAGAAATGAAAATTGGGGGTTTTGACATGTGACATAAAAAAGAAAGAAAAAAATAAGCTAAGCAATTCTATGATGAATAGAGAGAGATAAAGAGAATCAAGAAAGATTTGGACTTTAAAGAACATAAAATATATTAAATTACAATTTTATCCAATTCTTTAAATTGTTTTCAAAAAGAAAAGGTTGGTTTTATTGTCCAAAAGAAAAAGTGTAGGTTGCTAACATACACTTTCATATTTATATTTTTAAGTGGGTTATATATAATATCAACTATAACTTTATCAACTATAATCAATCAATCAATAATCAACTATAATCATCAATTATAATAATAATAATTTTATATAAAACAACCACTACTAAAATTATCAATCTACCATTTTTTTAAACTCAATTTTTGAGAACAAATATGTCATTTCTAAATATTCTATTTCACTTTTTGCTCTCACTTTCTCACATCATCTATTAACCTTTTAATCTCATATTTAAAACTCACTTTTCTCTTTCCTCTTCAACTATCAACTATGAACCATAACTTTAATCAATCTATAATAATTTTAATCAAAATACCCACTACTAATATTTTTATTTTTCTTTCTCCTATTTAACCTTAATAATCGGTCAACTATTAACTCTCAACTCTCAACTCTGTATGTAGATGGGTTGGTACCCCTTGTACCACTTATGAAGGAAATCTTTGACTTATCAAAAAAAAACTATTAACTATCACCAATCAATTATATCTTTAATTAAAACAACCACTACCAAAAATACCAAATTAGCCTTATCTAAAACCAATTTTTGAGAACAAATATGTCAATTTCCAATTATTTAATCTCACTTTTTATATTTTGTGGGTCTCACTTTCTCACATCGTCTCTTAACTTTTTTATCTCACGTTTAAAACACATTTTTCTATTTCATCTCCCATTCTTATCTTTCTCAATTTTCTCTCTATCTCTCTCCCCTCTATTCCCCCCTCACTCTGTTCAAATTTCTAATTTTATTATTTTACTTTTGAGTTACAACGGGAAAATGTTGTATGTTATTTTATTATTACTGATAAAATAAATTTCGTGTTATTCGCCATGGGGTTGCATTATTACTACATGATTGGTAATTACCTAACGATTAAAAATGTCAATTGAAGAAAATATTCTAAAGTTATGAAACTTCCCAATACATCTACTTTAATTTAATCTACATGTCTTATTCTTTTTAATATTCCATTTTTTCTATCGATAAGTTTTATTTAGTCTCTACGGGAATATTACAATTTAGAAAATTTGAAACTTTAATACAACTTTGTTTTCTAATATCTTCTGAAAATATTATATATTGCTTTGGTAAATATTTACTGAGTAGTAGTGTTTTGACCTAACTCAATTACTATTTGAAACTTTTTGTTTATCTACTTTAAATTAGTTTTGATTTTCACAGGGTAATGTTCGGACTAATTAAATTAGGTCTAAGTCTATTAATAAAAATAATACGACAACACCCGTGCGTATGCACGGGTATACTGCTAGTTCAAGTATAATAGATACTCAAACCATATACAAAAGAAAAGTCAAACTCCACAACGGAGAAAATAACCAAAGCTAGAATTGTAACTTGTCACAAAAGAAACTTTTAAATTTAAAGGTGAGTTTTAATACTTCAACGTGTATTCAAAAGACAGTGTAAGAAATTTTTAAATTTACACATTTTCTGAGTATGGCAGTGTTGTAGCTAGAGCGTGCAATATACCAGCTATAAAAGCTGTCTTAAACGTTGGATAAGTGTGAGTTTGGAGAAGAAGGTTCAAGAAGCATATAATAATATACACTAACAGCTAAATAGCTACAGTATTATGCATGATTGCATGTTTTTAAAATCCAGGTTGTGCATCCCACCATCACAACCAATTATAGGTCCGCCAATAATAATACCTGTTAATACAATACTGTTTCTCGTGGTAATCCGCGTGGGTCTTAAGTACTCTTAATTTGTACCTAAACTAAATTAATACAATACTCTAAATTAGGCGCAACAAAAATATTTTGGTGTTGGGTTCTCCTCCAGCTTAATGAAAGTATTGAGTTCGAATTCATCTTTGGATATGCAGTAGCATTAAATCTTTTGAAGGAGAGTTTTGCTGCCCATTATAGTGTTACCCGACTCAGGAGATTAGTATGCGCAGTTGCACGTAGAAGACACCCAATTTATAGCCTATTTGGTGCTCACAAGCTAGCTAACGTAATGCTCCACTGTAAAGGTTGGGGAGTTTAAGGCAGTATAGTAGGCTGGGTGTTGGATCTCCAAACGGTTGGTAGGGAACACATGCAAAGGCACCCGTATCCTCGTAAAAAGTTTTAAAATAATAGTGTACAAATACATAATATAGGTAGTAAAAATGTTGAAAATAATTCAAATTTTAAATTTAAAAATTGATTAATTTAAGAAAAATAAATCAAGTTTGTAATAAAAATTAATATAATTTTTTTAAGTAGTTATTTTGAAAGGATTGAAATTTAGAAGCTTTTAAATTTTTAAAGAATTATACAATAATACTTGAAAAAAATTAAAAGTATAAAAATATATATGTACAAATCAACTATATGAATTCACTTGTCAATGTCATAATAAAAACTCATATATTAAATTTAAGTCCTAACTAATGAATTTGAATGTCTACTATTTTTCAAAATTTTATCTATTTTTAAAATGTTCTTGCTCGAATTTATTCAATTATAAATTTTTAGATTTCAGTATAAAAAGTATTCATAATTATAATTAAGAATTTGAAGTTCATACACAAATGATATATATCTCAATTTATTTTGGTAAAGAAAAATATATGTATAGGTCTGTCTATGGACATTGTTTGTAATTAATTTTAATTCATGAAAATAACTTCTGGTTATGGCTAAATTGGGCCAATACATTTTCTATAAATGATTTTTTTATAAGAAATTGATATTATTAAGGGAGAGTACTGAGAGTCTTCAACCTTTACATTAACTCGAGCACAGAAAACCTTCCTGAGTTAAAACTCAGTGGAAAAAAGACCCAATGAAGAAAAAAAGTACCCATAGGAGAACAATGCGACAAAGCCAACTGTAATATGATACAAAAGTTAAAATAGTAGAAACAAAACAACAAAAAGTACTGCGCGCTGTATATAGAGGACAACATAATAGAAACCAACAACAACTAAGAAAAATACCTATGCATAAAAATCGCATAGCAGCATGATAGCAATCGTCAGCAATTGCGACAACAAGTCATCAAAAAACAATGTTTTGGCAACGAAACGGAAATTGAACCAGGTGAGTCATTCGCGCCATGGTTCATCGGCTTAAAACGCTTCAATTTGGATAAAACCACTTTGAACCTGTTGAAATATAACCGAACCGTATAAGGTGTCGGGTCATGATTTAACCAAATCAACCGCTCCGATTGGTTCGATTTTTAAAACACTGCATCAAAGACCATTGTGACACACATCAACATTAAAACTGCGCTCAACAAGAAGCAAATCAGATTGCTTGCAAACATTTGATGGGATTTGACCATCATGCAGCAACTGAGAGATTTAGATTTCTCCCAATATTACAAATGAACCAGCCACGAGCTGAAGTTTTGAACCTGTTTGATCAAATGAAATAAAAAAAATACATCCATTGAAAAGGACAGGCACAACAAACTTGCTAACCATGTACTATTATTGTTCACACGATTAGATTTTCCCCCCTCAATTAACAAGATTAGTAAAATAATTAAAATGAGTCAGTCCTGATGCGGGTACCTCTTGAATCCCAACCACCTACATATGTCCTTCCACATAGCAACGACTTCCTTACACTTGAAAACAAATGAGAAAAGATTCCTCCTGATTGAAATAAATCGGACAAGCAGTCTCATGAGCACCACCAATATGTCACCTCTAGTAACTAACGCGTCTCTATTAGGAAGCCTACCAAGAAGAAGGTGCCACCCAAAAATACAGACCTTAATTACCGATAGGCGCCACATGGATTTCAGAACATCTTTTAGAATAACATCGCCAAGGCTTTTATTTTTCGCACCCCCTCCTTCTCTATCTCACCCCATAAATCCTTTCTTTCCGCTTTTACCCCGCTTTTTTAAAAAAATTAGAAATTTCGGAATTACCTCTAAAAAGGTAATTCGGTTCAAAAAATTAAAAATTTGAATTACCTTCCGAAAGATTTTGAATTACTCGAGAAATGAGGTAATTCCTGGTTCACATTTATGAACCGGAATTACCTATTTACGAGGTAATTCAAAGTTACAATTTTTTTTTCAATTATTAATATTTTTATTTCAACGAATAATTTAAATTTAAAAAATCGGTTTTGGACAACATACTCACGTAGTAATGAAACCACACCATTAGAAGCGAAAAAAATCAAGAATCAAGACTCCCGTAGAAGGGGCTTCTTACGGGACTACGGCCTCAAAATCCCAAATTCCATCGTTTACTATTTTTTACGATTTTTTTAATTTTTCATAGTCTCCAAAAAATCTAAAAATTTTGTATAGCCTTATTTTGGTTTTGTTAGATTTTTAGTGGTGTTTTTATATTTTTTAGAGTAGTTTTGACTATTTTTAGTAGCCTTTTTAGTAATAAAAATTAAAACAAATCGTATATATACGCACCGTGCGTCCCGATTGGCCCGGATGCTTGGATGTCGCCTGCTCACCTACTTCACGTGCTTATTTTCAGTCATTTTTAGACATTTTGGACACATAGTTGTATTTGTACTCCTATTTTATGTTAGTCATTTTATATATTTTGACGTATTGTTATTAAATCGTAAATCGTTCGTATCATATTTCCAATAAAACGCGTTTAAATCTTAAGACCAAAATATAAACTTTTAAAAAAAAAAATTAAAAATTTTGGAATTACCTTTTTTAGAGGTAATTTCGAAATTTTTCATGATTTATGAACCGGAATTACCTTTTTTAGAGGTAATTCCGAAATTTTAATTTTTTTTTGAACCGGAATTACCTAATTTTGAGGTAATTCCGAAAATTTTAAATTTTTTTATTTTATTTTAAAAAAGGCAGGGGTAGTATTAGGTTTTTTTAAATATGGGGGTGGGATAGATGATGAGGGGGGTGAAAAAAATAAAACCCCATCGCCAATACCAGTTGGCCGAAACACCTAATCAAGAAAAGTATAACAAGATATGACACTATAAGTGTGAGAAGTTTGGTAAGTTTCCAGTTCCACTTGTCCATAGAATCAAAAACTGGACAAAAATCACACAATATGTTAGATAAAATGTATCTCTAGAAAATTATATATAAAAAAAATATCTCTAGAAAATATAAGTTTTAAGCCACATAGTTTTTGCTAGTCTCTAGCTAGATGTAATTTTTATGATTCGGTGTTATTGTTCTGTTAATTTTATATTCCACCTGACTCCTTTATATAGTTACAAAAATGTTATTTAGACATAGATTTTTAGACAAAAATCGACATAAATAACTAATTTTATAACATCAATTAATAAAGTTTTTTAGACTATTAATGCAACCTGCTTTTTTCACGATTTTTGGCGTTGTTAAAAACTTTGGTTAATTGATCACTTACTAATAATAGTCTAAAAACTTGGTTAATTGGTGTTGTAAGTTGGTTTTTGTCAATTTTGGTCTAAAAATATATGTCTATATAACATAACCGATATAGTTATTTGTTGGAAAGGTGTTGGGTACCTTTCATACTAGCTATTAATCAAATATTTTTCTTGTTGAAAAATAAAATTTATGTACCATTTAATTATAGTGTGCTTGTTCAACTTGAATTCACATGTCAATCTCATAGCAAAAACAACTCATAAACACTAAATTTAAGTCCTTACTGTTGAATGGGAATCTTTATTGTTGCATAGACTCTTAGGGTATGTTTGGGAGGGGGTTATGAGAGGGGAAGGGAGAGAATGACTTATTTTTCAATTTTAAATTGAGTAATAAGCTATAAATTGTTAATAAGCATAAATGAAGTGTGATTAAAATTGTTATATTGTTATCTATCATGTTATTCTTTTACTTTTTTAAAATCTCAAATACACATTAAAATATAGATTAATCTTTTCTAAGCTTTTCCCTCCCCTCCTCTCCGAAAACCCTCTCCCAAACATACCCATAGTCTATCTCCGGGAAAAAAAACTTATTAATAAGACATGTGGCTTTTGCTACTCTCAAGTATGAGAAAAAGCGAGTTTATAATACAAAAAATTGTCATATCACTTTATTTTTCTAAAAAAATTTCACTTGAGAGGATCAATTCCTCGGTATGATTATTTGTTGTAAAAGTTTCAAGTATCCTAATTTTTTTCCTTCTAGTATCTTTAATGCTTAGCATTAATAAAATGGTTTGCTTGTTCAAAAAAAAAACTTTATGCTTATCTATCATTTTAAAACCCACCAAACAATATAGATTACTACTAGCTAGCTACTATATCATGTTGACATGCATTATTCTTAAAATTTGAAAATAAAGTGCAACACGTGCGTGATAGAACTGAGATATGCTGATAACGTGATATAATTGTTAGTTCTATATAAATGGCAACTTGGTGCCATGGTTTCATCAACTCAAAATTTGCTTTGCTTAAACACAAAACAATAGCAACAATAATGATGATTTCAATATTCTCTACCCAAATGCTGGCACTTCCAAGCATCCCAATAAGAGGACACCTTGAGATGAAAGCCTCACCCAAAAAAACCTCAAGATCCCAAAAAACACACTCAGTACTACAACAAGAAAAAATAGAAGTTTTCAAGTCACTAGAGAATTGGGCATTACAAAGTATTCTACCACTAGCCAAACCAGTAGAAGAAAGTTGGCAACCCCATGATTTTTTACCAGATTCATCATTATCAACAGATGAGTTCACTGATCAAGTGAGAGCCTTAAGAGAAAGAACGAAAGATCTTCCAGATGATTATTTGGTGGTTTTGGTGGGTGACATGATCACTGAGGAACAATTGCCTGTATTTTTGACATGGATAAACAAGCATGATGGGATTGGAGATCAAACTGGTTCAAGCAACACCCCATGGTCTATGTGGTCACGTTCTTGGGCTGCTGAGGAGAATAGACATGGAGATTTACTCAAAAGCTATCTCTATCTCACTGGTCGTGTTGATATGCTCATGATCGAGAAGACCATCCAATACATGATTCGAGCTGGCATGGTAATTGATATACAATATAAATATAAATAAATAATATTTTTTTTTGTTTAAGAATATAAAAGTTTATTAAATAATAGATAAACAGTATAATATATATTATTAATATTTTTCAAATAATTGACATTGTTTAACTGTTTCATTGCATTATTATTGATTTTTCATTCTATGAAAAATTAAATTTAATTATAAAATGTTTTAGAATATATAATTAACATAATACATTTTTATATAGTTGTAACTATAAAAACTATTATTTATTATATTCTCTATCTTTTGGTTATTTTAGCAAAAATGTGGGAGAAAAGTTTTACCGAAGAAAAAAATAAAAATAAATTATTTTTTTAATCTATCCTTTATTTTGTATTGTATATTTGTTATGAAAAAGTATTCTTATTATTAAATCTTATATAAAACTTCTTTAAGTTTAAAATTATGATTATAATACCAACGATGGCTGGTCCAAGTGGTAACTGTGTTCGGATCTCACTCCAAGGTCTTGAATTCAAATCTTGGGTGTGGCAAAAACTTTGTTGGAAGAGGAAAACCACACATGCCAGCACAGATACTCATTGCCAGTCAGGTTCACCGACTTAGATTAATCAATGACAAAGTGAGTGGAAATTGTGCCCAATGCCATGCTAAAAAAAATTACAATTACAATATAGCAAAATTAGTAAGCCATTATTTTGTGAGACACTCGAAAATAAACTAACTATATATAGAAAGAATTTAACTCATGACACAAACTTTAAAAAGTCATGTATTTTGACCGGATCCTCCATATACAGTGGCGAAGCCAGGATTTTTCTAGAGCCTGGGCAAGAAAATTTCCCGCCAATTGACATATGACATAATATATAATAAAGTGTGCTAAATAGGAGAGATGAAATCTAACCTGTCAATAGAGTGCTAAATAAAATTAGAGCAAAAACCCTAACTCCAAAATACTACCCAAAGAGAGGAATGAGTTGGTTTTCCTTAAAATAGAGCTCAAATGTAAATGATTTAAGCTTGGATTGGACTACTTGAAGTGAAAAGAAGAAGAAAAATGGAGGAGGGCATGGTGGAAGAGAAGAGAAGAAAGTGAGAAAAGGAGAGGGAGAGTGTCGTGAGAGAAGAGAGGAAATTGGGGTTCATTTAGTTTTTGGGTTTTACTTTTTTTTACATTGGGCTGGACCAATTGAAGTTATTTGTAAAAAATAATTTTAAATTTATTTGATTCTAAATTTAAAATGCTAAAGATATTTTTTTTAAAAATCATCAACCATCTATATTCATAATTTCTAGTTCTAATATAAGAGATGTGGTAATATTAAAAATATGAATAAAATTTATACTCCAAAAAATATAGAAAATATCATACATTTATTCTATATATATATATATATATATATATAGTGTTACATATTACCTATACATTTTAATAAAAATAATATGATGACTGTAAAATAAAAGTTACCTATACATTAAGTAAAAAAAATATTGTTAGTGCATAAAAAACATATTTTGTTAATATATGTTTCTATATTAAAGTTGTAAAAGTAAATTAAATAACAATTGTTGGCTTAGTGGTAAAGTGACATTTAGGTAACTTCTTGGTTGTGGGTTCAACACTCATTGTAATCTTTTTGGCGAAAATAAAAATAAACTAAGCCAGCTTTTATTTAAAGAAGACAAAACGGAAAAAAAATAAATAGAAAACGCCTTCCACAGGAATCGAACACGGATTTAATGAGTTAAAAAAGAGAAATTAAACCGCTTCGCGTTTTAAACAATATTTAATTGCGAAATGATGTATATATTTAATAACTTATTTTTAAAAAACAGGGGATATTATAGTAATTTACATAGGATTTTGAGCCCGTGACTTCTGCATTCATACAATTTAAACTAAAATCGCCCCTATCCATATATACAATGGTTGACGTACACACCTCCAAAAGTATATCATTGTGCCATATTCTCTTGTTTATAAGTTCGGGGACCTGGTTGATATATAAATTAAATTTATTACGTGTGCTTTAAAATAAATGAATTGATTGTTTCATTCATTGTGGTGTAGGATCTAGGTACCCAAAACAATCCATACATGGGATTTGTGTACACATCCTTCCAAGAAAGAGCTGCATTTGTATCACATGGCAATACAGCTCGATTAGCTAAAGAGAGAGGTGATCTAGTACTTGCACGCATATGTGGTACCATTGCTGCAGACGAAAAGCGCCACGAGAACGCATATGTGAGAATTGTTGAGAAGCTTCTAGAAGTGGACCCCACAGAAGCCATGGTGGCTATAGCAAATGTAATTCGTCGAAATATTGTGATGCCTGGGCACATGATGCATGATGGGAATGACCAAAACCTCTTCGATCATTTCGCTGCAGTGGCACAAAGCATTGGTGTCTACACCGCTGGTGATTATGCTGATATCTTAGAGTTCTTAGTTGGACGGTGGAGATTGGAGAAGCTTGAGGATTTGAGGGGTGAAGGAAAACATGCACAGGAGTATGTGTGTGGGCTTGCGCCTAGAATTAGAAGATTGCAAGAACGTGTTGATAATCGACCACGCAAGACTAATGACCAGAAATTCTCTTGGATTTTCAATAAAGAGGTTTCCTTCTGAAATAACATCCTCAATGTTTGTTTATTTGTTTGTGATCCTGAACTGTAGAGACTCATATGCAAGAGTTCAACACTAAAGTTATTTACTATTTTTTAAAATAATATTTTTATCAATTCAATGTGAAGTTGTTCATTATTGTCAAAAAGAAATGTGAAGTTGTTCATCAATTTGTAGTGTGAGAACATTAAATTGGAAAAAATATTGTAAAAACTTTTGTTATTTTTCTTCTATAAATTATTTTCTTAATGTTGCAAAGATATTATATTGGTCCACCACTGCTCGCTTGTGGCTGTTTGGTTCAGCGATAGGAATTCCGTGTCAACCCAAAACCACGACAAGAACCACGTCCACGCTGAAGCTACAAATTCGAACTTCGTTTTTGCCGCAATAAATCACAGTCAAAACAGTGCTAGACGTGCGTTTGATGATGCTACCGCCCATCCAAACATGCAATAAGAGTCTCATCTCGATCATACTTGGGCAACTAAGCAACACTGCACATGGGTAGAGAACTTGAGGAAGTAAAACGGATTTGGATTAGTAGTTTTAAGAGACCATGTCCGCGATTTCTTTTTGACCTTAGGCTAGTTTTTTTTTTGGTTGAGACTTTTAGGCTAATTATGAGACAAGGTGACCCACTCTCACCTTACCTTTTCATTCTAGTGTTTGATGTCCTGTCTAGACTAATCACTTCAGCTCAACAAGCATCTCTAATTTCAGGCATCGAACAAGAAAGAAATGCCCCTTCACTACAACAGAATTAGTATATAGGCAGCGCTTTTTTCATCAATAGCGCGCTTCGCTTTTTTTCATCAATGGCGCGCTTTTGGCCACTAACGAGCGTGTGTTGAGTAATCCACTCCAACAATGGGTAGCGCTTCCTAAAAAGCGCCACCCATTGCCCAAACACGTCCTCAAATAGGCGCGCTTCCTAAAAAGCGCTGCCCATTGCCCAAACACGTCCTCAAATAGGCGCTTCCTAAAAACGCCCATTGCCCAAACACGTCCTCAAATAGGCAAATGACTTCCTAAAAAGCGCGCCCATTGCCCAAACTTGTCCCCATATAGGCAACAGACTTCCTTAAAAGCGCCGCCATTGTTTAATTTTTTTTCTTTTGTGTATTTTCCTTTTTATATTTGCAACAAAAAAAAAATTAAATCATACATCCAAAATATTTTTAATAGTGATATCTATGAATTTGTTGTATTTAAACCTGAATTAAATCATACATCATAAAAAAATTAAATCATACATCCAAAATACATCTAAAAAATTAAATCATACATCTAAAATTAAATCATACATCCAAAAATTAAATCATACATCCAAAATAACAAAGAAATCCATTTTTTCTTCAATAGAAAATCAACTTCTAATCTTCAATGGCGCCATATCTCCAAAAGCAATCCATGTTTTCTTCAATCTCTCCATTCTGATCACATGGAACCTCAGCTTTGTGATCACATGTATACAATTTAAATTTGAAATTATTTCTGGTGTACATGTAGGACTACATGAACATTATAAAGATACAGTGTAGGACCATGGGAATGTAAATACATAGGGGAAAGATAACATCAAAATAAATAATTTCCTTTTCCTATTAAATACAGTAAGGGACCATTGAAATACAAAATCAAATATTGGTTAGACACCAAATATTAGAAATTGAGGTAGAACATGATTACCTAACAAGTACAACTTGATTCATCTCAGAAAATGAACATAACATATATATGTTCCCAAAGTAATTAAATAGTTCCACCCACACACTCTGATACACAGATGCAATGTGTATTTGACAAGTTTGAATCTTCATAGTAACACAAAAGGTTGAACCTGTTCCAATATGTTTCTAAATCTTTTTTATACTCTCAACAAAAACTGTAGAATCATATGAGAAGGCTCAGAGCAACAGGTAATATAAATTACATTGCCAATTACTTACTTACATTTTTGGCTACGAAGAGGACAATAAGTAGAGCAGCTATAAAACAACCAGCAGCAGCTATTGTAGCAGTGAGAAGTTTTGTTGATGCAAGTATCAATATCATACCCCAGAAAGGTGAACCCAGATCTGATTTGCCACCACAATGATAGATAGAATCAATAATTATATGATAGAGTTCAACTAAACTGAGGGGAAAAGAGACAAAGAATAATGAATACATACATCCAACTGGCAAGATTAAGCACTAGTGTGTGCGTGTGTGAGTGAGGACCATAACTATACATTACACATATGTATATGATCAGCTCAGGGTTTCATACTTACATGACCGACCACAAGTAAGTTTACAAGCAAAATAGCATGGCTAGCCTCGTGAATCTTCTCTTATAGCTACATGCGCAGCAAATCGCTTAGATCTGTTGGTATCGACGTCGGTGTCAAAACACAAAGTGAGCGGCTTGAACTTTTATCCAAAGTTTCAGAACATCATAGTCGCAAACAATTTCTTCGCGCTTTACTTCCATCTCTTTGATCCAACTAGAGGAAAAATGCATCTTAAATCAAGTCGCCATTACCACAACCACCAAATTCTGTAGGAGGGCATGATGCCTTTTCATTATCATTACAATTTGTCTGCTCAGGCAAGAACTTTTTCCATCCAGGTTTCTTCTGTGAAATTGCATGCATCATCAAGTTTAATCATACAAATGCATCAAAAAAGAATATGAAAAACTACCATCACTTACTATCTAATTATCTATCTATCTCAAGACAAAGTTCAAACCAAAAGCCAAATTCAAGTCAATTCAAAACACTTTGTTAGGGATTTTAGGGCGAAATTAGATTACCAAGAGAGAATGAAGAAGATGACGGCGGTGGTGGTGGAGCAACCAGAAACGAGACCTTTACCGCAACAAAAGCATCCGGTGATACCGCTTGAGGACGGCCCGGGTGAGGCGGGAGTGCAAAGCGGCAAGGCCGTAAACGGTGGAAGCGTCGGTGGTGTAAACGCAGAAAATGCGATCGTCGTACTCATCCGGGGACCACTTTAGCTTTGAAAAAGGAAAAAGAGGAAGCGATTTGAGAGGTGGATTGCGGAAAGAGAATAAGAGTAGTGTGAGATAGATAGATAGGGTTACCTCGCTACGACGTCGTTCTCTCCTCCAATGGCGAAGACAAAGGCTAAGAGATGCAAATAACACACGATTCAACATTCACAACAAGAACATGGAAGCGCTGCATGCGTGGAGGGAGAGAGCGAGAGATGCGTTGTGAGTGTGAGTGAGAGAGAGAGAGATGCGTTGTGAGAGAGAAAACGATTGGCCTAAAAAAATTAAAACAAATACTCGGTGTTTTTTTAAACGCTCGAATATGTGGTTTTTCGTTCTAATATCGCAGCGTTTTCTAAAAAACGCTGATTATTTGGCTTTCTCGTCCTCTCTATACGCATCGTTTCTTCAAAAACGCTGATTATTTGGCTTTCTCCTCCTCTCTATACGCAGCGTTTCCTCAAAAACGCTGATTATTTGGCTTTCTCGTCCTCTCTATACGCAGCGCTTTTTGAAAAAACGCCGGTATTTTCCTATCTCGCCCTCTCTATACGCAACGTTTATTAAAAAACGCTGGTTATGTGCAATCTCTTCCTCTCTATACGCAGCGTTTATTAAAAAACGCTGGGTATGTGGCGCTCTTTTTTAGCCATTCTGGCGTAGTGCTTGTTTGATCCACCTCTTCTTTGCGAATGATGCAATTTTATTTTGTAAAGCCAATAATAACTCTGAGATATACCAAATTGTTTATATCCTTAATGTGTTTGCTGCTGCCTCTGGGCATATGATTAACCTCACTAAATTTGGCCTTACCTTTGCAGCCGGTATTGCTAACCCAACCAAAGAAGCTCTTGCCTCAATCATTCAAGTTCCTATTTGGGATTCTCTAGGAAACTACCTAGGCATTACTGCTCAATGGGGTAGAGCCAAGGAAGTTCCTATTTGGGATTGCTAACTAATAGATTACTTAGCAAATCTATTATCCAAGCAATGCCCTCTTACATCATGTCAATACTAAGACTTCCAAATAACTTCTGCAAATCTATTTCCTCACCTATAGGCAAACTCTGGTGGAGTAATAGTAACATGAGAAGAGGAATACATTAGAAGAACAGGGATCTAATGTGTAGTCCTAAAAGAAAAGAAGGAATGGGGTTTAAGAATTTCCAATATCACAACTCCTCCTTATTCTCTAAACATGCTTGGAGGTTTCGTCAGAACCCAGATGCTTATTGGGATCACACTCTTAGAAATATCTACTATGATGAGATGATTTCTGGTTGACTAGAGTCAAGAATGGTGGTTCATGGGTTTGGCAAAGCCTTCTAAATGGTAGAGACCAACTCATTCAGTCTAGTAGATGGGCTATTGGTAGAAACTACTCTATGCCAATAGAGAGAATGGTGTGGTTGGCCTCAAGATACAAAACAGTATTATTATCAACTGTTAATGCATCTTATTGGAGACCTAATGGATGAGGACCAACCAGGCTGGAACATTGGCAAACTTAGAAGTAATTTGACACCTACATATGCTATTGAGGCTATCAAGATTCCTATTAGTTGGTCCCTAACTAATGTTGAAATTTATTGGCCTTACACCAAAGGCGGGCTATATATTGTGAGGTATGGTTATAACAGAATTTGTGAAGCGAGCACGATCCCTCGTCTCTAGGCCACTCCACTTCTAATGTAACTGATCCTGATGTGTGAAAACGATTGTAGCATATTCATACCCCTGAGAAGATTAAGCATTTTCTATCGCGACCCTATCATAACTCCCTGGCCACTAGAGCTAATTTGGCCCTAAAGAGGATTGCTCACAATGAATTAATGATTTATGCCCAATTTGTCTTAAGGAACCATAAACTATTGAGCACATTTTCTTATTGTGCCCATGGACAAAACCCATCTGGTTTGGACTCAACTGCTGCCCAGTACCAAATCCCTACTCAGTCACAAACTTCACAGATTGGGTGAGTGTCATGATCTCGTAGAAACATGTCAAGGGAATTTGATAAGACACCCGTTAATCAAATCATTTCAGACATTAAGGATATTAAATCAATAACTCCAAGTTGTGGTATTACCTGAATGGCGAGGGAGGGTATAACAATGTCGCTTATCACGCTGATAATCATCGCCTCCCCTAGTCTTGGATCCATTGTCCCCACACTACAAGAAAATCGCTGATTTGCCACGGACATTTCCGTGGCAAATGTACAAATTTCCGTGGCAAAACAACATTTGTCACGGATTTGCCACGGACAAAAATTGGTGGCAAAAACGCTCGTCGCAAATCGTTTGCCACGGATTTTCTGTGGCAAATGTTTCTGTCGCAAATCCGCTGCTAATCCGTCGCAAATATCCGTGGCAAAGTTGTCGCGAATTTCATTCGCAAATCCGTGGCAAATCCGTCGCAAAAATAAAAAAAAAATTAAAAAAATTTAAATCTTCAAGATGGAACAATACTGAACTACTTATAGACCAAACAATAAAATATCAGAACAAATGTAGATAATCATTCAATTAGAGTAACACCATTGTTTCACGATATAATAAAATCCATGTGTTACAAAGTATAAAGCAATCGCTTCTTTCCATAAAAAGAGAAGCTTTCAAAATGACGATCCTTCGGCTAAATAGATGAAATAAAAGGAATTACATTAGTGGTTTGTTATATATTCACTTTGTTCTACAGAGCAGAGCTAAATTATTTTTAACTAGTAATCTAATCATGAGGAGCCAGCCATCACCACCAAAATGTACGAGAAACTTACGCTGCACAATAAGCCAAAGTTGCAACGGCCAAAAGAAGGGTAGAGATCACAACAAATGCAGGGTCATCACGCGCCCATTGGTTCTTCGTTTCTAATATCAAATAAGAAACAATCAATTAAAAAGTCTGTTGAAACTATCAAATGCATCAAGTATATAATAAGACTGACAACTTTTTCCCCCTTTAAACATTGCATATTTACATTAAACCAAATTAAGTTGATGCATAAACCTAATAATTCAAAGTTCCTCTTAGATCATGTTTAATAGCAGCTCATTGTGAAAATAATTAACTGCCACAATCAAGGGCACTTTTTTCTTGAAAGAAAGGTGAACTATGTCAAGCTATTGAATTCTACCCCATCATTGGTTGTATCTGTTAACCAATGATAGGAAATATAAACCTACAAACACTACGCCAGCGTACAAGGTTTGTCAGCGTTTTTTTTGGGCATTGGTAGCGTTTTAAAACGCTAGAGAAGCTGACGCTACTAATGCGTACACCCCATTAGTAGCGTTTTAAGAAACGCTAGCCATTTACCCAGCGTGTTTTAGACATACGTGGCGTTTTATATAAAACGCTAGCCATTGACCCAAATGCTTTTTACAATTCCTAGCGTTTTAGAAACGCTAGGGATCCCATAGCTCATTTTACTACCATTCCTAGCGTTTTAAATAAAAACGCTAGGGATCCCATAGCTCCTTTTTACTACCATTCCTAGCGTTTTAAATTAAAACGCTAGGGATACTATAGCCCTTTTTACTACCATACCTAGCGTTTTATAGAAAAACGCTAGGGATGCTATAAAGCACCTTTTACTAGCATTCCTAGCGTTTTATATAAAACGCTAGGGATGCTATAACACCTTTATTAGCATTCCTAGCGTTTTTACGTAAAAACGCTAGGGATCCTCTAGCTCCTCTTTACAATTCCTAGCGTTTTATCTTTAAAACGCTAGGTATTGAATGAATTTTTAACTTCATTTCTAGCGTTTTCACTCTAAAACGCTACCTATTGACTGAATTTTTTTAAATATTTTTTTATTTTGGTTTGTTCTCCATTTTAATTACAACCTATAAATTCATTCCCTTTTCAACAAATTCAGAAAATACATTCCAATCCAATATATCATTCAAACAAAATTCATCAACAAAATTCATCAAATAATATTTCCAATCCAATATATATCATTCTAAGAAGTACTTACAACATAATATAAATCCAATATATACAACATAAATAATAACTAAACTATTATGAATCTCAAAACTTGCTACAAAAAGCTAGAAACAAAATGACACCACTCCCACATTGTGCTGTAAGTTGTTCAAATGAGTAATTCTGGATTTTTTTGAAGTCGGGAAAATATTGAAAAAAAATGAAATAAAATTAGAATTAAAATGTTTATTAAATGTGAGTAAGTATTATAATATCAATATAAAAATAAATCTAAGTAGTTACCTTGGTTGGGATTGTTACTTTGTCATGAGTGATAATCTCTTTCATATACCTCATAACATAGTACCCACAATCATTGCTATTTGGTTGTTTAGGACACTACAAAGCAAAAGATTATAACTTAATTGTCACATTTTTATGACCAAAAATCAATTAAAATTATAAGAATGATTCTTAAAAAGCTTACAGCTTATGGGTAGCCATCTTGTTTTAGTCGTAGATAATCCCAAGTATTCTTTCAAAGCAATCAGAACGTCATACATATATATATATATATATATATATATATATATATATATATATATATATATATATATATATATATATATATATATATATAACGTTAAGTTGAACAAAATACATATATTAAATTATACAAATTAAAATGAGAGGGTTACACATACACACCTCTCAACCATCCTGCATCTGAAGTCTTCGTAGACGTTGTAATGGCCTTGAAGTGAATCCAGATAATAGACAACATTTTGCTTAGGGTTTATTGCAAAGAGTACCCAATGTTGTCTGCAAGTAAATGAAGAACGAATGAGTACACATTAATTTACACTATAATACAATCCTCAAAATAATTAAACAAGTGATTGAAGACTAAATTTCTCACCCATTATTGAGTGGTGCCAAAAATAAAGAGTCGCCCTTCAAATGCTTGGCTTCCATGAAGCGTGAATGGATATAACTTTGTACTTCACTCTTAATCACAATGTACGTTCCTCTGTATTACCTTGCTTAAACACAACGATACACGCTGGACACAAGAAGAAATACTTCGTGTCCGTTGAAAAGGGACCGAAAGACGATTGTACAAAAACCTATAAATAATATATATACAACTTTCGATCCTCATATATATACTCTAATATAAACAACTATTGTGTACAAATAATTTAATACATACCTCTGGTATACTCTAATATCGATGGCGATGGCCCAATCCATCTCAACTATAGCTTTCATATCCTCGATGTTGATCATTACCAATCGCTCTGTGCCCACAATGTTATCGGGCGGTAAAAAAATTTGGTCGTCTGGTTCATTTTTGAATGTGGACCTTTAGAGAATCGATGTAGTTCTGGAATTCATCATTGGGAAATTGACCAACATGTTGGACTGGGTGTATAGAAGATGGTCGGGAGAGTTTGGTAGTGGAAGGGGAAGGTTGGGACACTTTCATGGAAGGGAAGGTCGGGACACATGGGGTACCTAGTATATATTAAAAAAATGATTAATTAGCTAGTTAGTTAACACACATTATAGTCATTTAATTATTAACAAAAATATTGTCACTTACAACGACAAGTTGTTCGTGCCATGCCACAAAAGTACTAAGTGCTTGATCCACAATAAATATATCCGCATTAGCAATTGGAATGAGCAATGGTGCACCCTCTATTGAATAGTCTACCCTAACTCTCAAATGGTTTTCGGCATGGCCTGATTGTGCGATGTGGCACTCAATTGGTTACATATCAAACCCATCTGCAACCTTTCGATGTGGGTTTGCAATATATAGCTCACATTCACGCTTATCCTAAATCAATTATAAAGAAAAATAAATATACATGATAATTTTATCAAATACATATGTACAAAAAAGCAGCCGAGTTTTTTGTTAAATACCCGTGTTGAAGGGATGGTGCAGCTATCTCTCGGCGCTATATGGGTGCAGCGAGCTCAATAGGTTCAGCAGGGGTGGTGCAGCGGGGATGGTGCACCAATCCTTTGTGCCAAGAGTCGCTTAAACATCCTGCCTCTTCCATTAGCACAAAGAACATTCTTGGATAGCTCGTCATACTTTTCCGCCATGACTTTACAATCCCGCACCCTTGCTTTGGCTCTTCTTTGGCCCAAACACGGTTGTCGGAGGAATCCCATATCCATAACCTCTAATCCGACCCTGTCTCTCTTCCCTTCCCAAGGCACGAGCAAGGACATCTTGGTGACCATCACAATCATTAAATCTCCTTGTGATACAGATTGTGATATGCTTTGCGATGCACAAACATAAATAACGGATAAAATTAATAAACAAGTGTCAAGTGAAATTTAATCGACAATAAAAAAATATGTCCACGTGTCAAAAAAATCGAGTAACGGATAGAAATAATAAACAAGTGTCAACGAAATTTAATCGACAATAAAAATATGTTCACGTGTCAAAAAAAAAAATCGAGTAACGTTAAAAAATATAGTCGACACAAATTCCAACTTGCAATTTTTTCATGAATTTTGGAATACTTACAATTTTGTCCTTGACCTCCTTAGTTTTCGGATCCACAATCTCCCCATCCTTGTTTTGTCGGACCTCTAACCGCATACAATCGTGCGATCAAGAGGATTCTTGAGTTGGATCTTTCCCCTCTTCCAAAGAACTATTTAAGTTTAATAATTGTTAATCAATCGTAAATTAAAAGATTCATTAAATCATAATAAATTAAACTAATTGTGTCTTACCAATCTTTCTTCGAGAATTTGATATCCACTAGAACCTCCTCTATAAAAATTACTTCTCGGATTAGAAGCTCTTTCTTTATTCGCTTTGCTCTTTTCTATTTAAAAAGATAAGTATACATTAATGAATGATATCTACTTGTGAAATATATATATAACTTAAATAATTAATATACTAACCAGAAATCCGGATCTCAGAGTGCGTATATCTACAAATTTGGTCCAATCCTCCTTAGTTATAATTCCAGGCATACGATCTTTGGAGGCTCTGTCCTGATGGTCCCATCGGACGCGTTTGAATACTTTTTCCCCACATCGATTCGTAAGCCCTATGCAACCTTCCCGCTTCCTTCAAAGATCCAATCTCTTCGGGACTCATCGACATCAAAGTGTTTCTAGTTATACATAAAAATGGATTAAATAAATATAACTAAAAATCACTAAATAAGATTATTAAAGAGGTCTAAAATTATATACCGTATTAAGTCCCAAAAATCATCTTTCGCTTTAGGCAAAACTCGATTATCTTTCTCATTCCAACTTTTAATTGAAATTGGAAAGATTTGCTTCACCTTAGTACCAATAAAGCTAATTAAATTTGTGCCGTTGTCTCCAATTGGCAAACCTTTAACACTTCATCGGACCTTAAATAATTAAATCATTAAATAATTAGATAACTTGGAAAGGTAGAGAACAACATTAATAATTAGTAATTAACTTACCTTATATTTCTCGTGTCCTTTACTTATCCGATTGACGATATTCTTTTTCGATGTAATTCCTCGGGAGTGAACTTCTTTGTGTTTCTATCACCCCATCACCACCACCGACTACTCTCGTGATCACTATGTGATGCCATCCGACTTGCAATGACCCAAATGAAATAGACTCAAAGTGAGTTTTAGCTTTAAAATTGTTTAGAACCAACAAACACTTAACAAAATATAGAAGAAGCCATGCACTAAGTAACAGTGAAAGCCATGCACTAAGTAACCTAGAGTAAACATATAGAGGAAAGCCATGCACTAAGTATATAACCTAGAGTACTAAACATATATAGGAAAGCCATGCACTAAACAGAGAAAGTCATGCACTAAGTAACCTAGAGTAAACAGAGAAAGCCATACACTAGGAAAGCCATGCACTAGTCAAGTTAATAATGCTATCTAAGCTAGACTAATCTAACAACTAATTAGATACAACATTGAGCTAAGTAACAGAGAAAGCCATACAAAAGATACATAACAAACCATAAAAAAACCATAACAAATAGTCATTGCAGTGAGAGAGGTGGAGAGTACGTGAGTGCAGAAATACCTTTTGAAAGGGAGAGAGAGTGCGAAAAAGGAAACAAATGGGAGTGAGCTGCGTGGGTAAGATAGCACCAACGAGAGAGAGGATGAACGAAGAGGATAGGTTTCTGCGCTTTTCACGTTTCTGGGTCGCGTTTATGGGTTTCTCGGGTCGTAGCACCAAGAGAGATGAACGAAGATGAACGAAGAGGGTTTCTGGGTCGTGGAGGTTCGCAAAGTGCGATGAACGAAGATGAACGAAGATGAGTTCGGGTTGTTCGTGGAGAAAAGTTAGGTAGATGAGTTCGGGTTGTGCGTGAGTGTGTGAGAGAGAGATGAGAGGCGCGCTTTGTAAAAATTTTAATAGCATTCCTAGCGTTTTTACATAAAACGCTAGGGGATCAACTAGCGCGTGTTTACCATTCCTAGCGTTTTTACGTAAAACGCTAGGAATGCTAGTAAAAGGTGCTATAGCATTCCTAGCGTTTTTAGAAAAACGCTGGGGATGCTATAGCACCTTTACTAGCATTCCTAGCGTTTTATGTAAAACGCCAGCTAGGATGCTATAGCACCTTTTACTAGCATTCCTAGCGTTTTATGTAAAACGCTAGGATCAACTAGCGCGTGTTTACCATTCCTAGCGTTTTACGTAAGAAAAGCTAGGAATGCTAGTAAAAGGTGCTATAGCATTCCTAGCGTTTTGTAAAAACGCTAGGGATGCTATAGCACCTTTTACTAGCATTCCTAGCGTTTTATGTAAAACGCTAGGGATGCTATAGCACCTTTTATTAACATTCCTAGCGTTTTAGAAACGCGCTAGGGATCCTCTAGCTCCTCTTTACAATTCCTAGCGTTTTAACTTTAAACGCTAGGTATTGAATGAATTTTTAACTTCATTTCTAGCGTTTTCACTCTAAAACGCTACCTATTGACTGATTTTTTTAATTATTTTTTTATTTTTGTTTATTCTCCTTTTTAATTACAACCTATTAATTCATTCCTTCAAAGAAAATTCATCAAATATCATTCCAACAAAATTCAGCCAATATCATTACAATCCAATATATAGATACACACAAAATTCAACCTATTAATAGATATTTTTGTTTACAAATCATACAACATAATAAGTAACTTACATTATGAAACTCAAAAGTAGCTACAAATTAAAGCTATACCATATATAACATAAATGACTACTTTGTCTTGACCACTAGATCTCATGATCACTAAGTGATGCCATCCGACTGCAAATATAACATAATCCATGTTATTGTTAAATTTACAAAAACAATATAATAATTATCTATTAATAAAAAAATAACGAGAAATCATTAAGTCTATATTACCTTTTCCTTTTCCTAGATAAAATTTTGTTTGCAATTCGCGTCTTGGTATTTTTTTTTCCGACGAATAAAAATTCCATCATTATGATCTTTTCTAAAATATACAACATCCTCTATAGAAGTATTTTCCCTATTATTGGTTCCGATGTTCGAAGAACGGGTCGTCCTCAACACCAACATCATCGGGTGCTTCATCATCAACGTTGTTATACACAAATTTTTTGTCGATCAATAGAACAATAGACCAATTGATATTAATCGGATCGGTGACATAAAACACTTGTTGAGCTTGCGATGCTAAAATAAAAGGTTCATCTTTATATCCTAACTTGTTGAAATTCACCCGCATGAACCCTAATTCATCAATCAGAAAACCAAGATTATTGTCAACCCATTCACATTTGAACACGGGCTCTCAAAACATATTGTAATCCAACTCCCATATGTGTTCAATGAAGCCAAAGTAAGACATATTCGCATATATGGGATTTCTATCTTTGTACTTTGGATGCATGCATAGAATGAGCTACAAGAGTCACCCCACTATTTTGCATTTTACTCGATCATCTTGTTCTTTTGTATAGAAAGTGCACTCGTTCATTAGATAGTCATTGTAAGAGAAGACATGTATATTTGGACCTTTTGCTAACCATCTCAATCTTTTTGAAATCAAGTAGGATTCAAACACACTCACCATCAATGTGATGTTTTAGCCACACTATGAAACTCCTATTGTGTTCTTTTGCTAACCAAACTTGCTTCTTTCCCGGAATTGACTCTTAAGAATCTCCTTGTGCTTGGCAACATATGAATCAACCTCACTATCATTGTGAAGAACGTACAAGTGTGCTTGCTCTAGTTCTTTCCTTGATACCATCACTAATTTATTTCCTGTCATCCCTTTACTAATCCTTCCTGCATGACGAGACCTTGCAAATTCCCACGAAATATTCAAGACTAGATAGATAGCCCGCAAAACTCAATAGCCTCTTCAACTATGTAGCGCTCAACAATACAACCCTCAGGTCGTGATCGATTTTTCACATATCCTTTTAATATCTTCATGTAACGCTCAAACGGATACATCCATCTCATGTAACATGGGCCACACAATTGTGTCTCTCTAACCAGATGAACTATTAGATGAATCATTATGTCGAAAAAGGAAGGTGGGAAATACATCTCAAGCTCACACAAAGTGACGATAATTTCTCTTTGCAATGTTGGCAACTTTCCGTGGTCAATCACTCTACTACAAATCGCCTTAAAGAATAAACAAAGTTTGGTTAAGGTCCGACGCACTTTCTTAGGCAAAATGGATCGTATACCAATGGGTAGCAAATTCTCCATGAGAACATGACAATCGTGGGACTTTAGAGACTTTAACTTGAGGTCTTTAATCGATACAAGAGTCGCCACATTTGAAGAGTATCCTCTGGAACTTTAACTCCATGAAGAAACTCACAAAAGACAGTCTTCTCCTTTCTAGATAGAGTATGAAATTGCGGAGGTAGATATGTACGTGTACCCTTCTTTACTGGGACCCAATTCAGTCTCAAACCCATACTAACCAAATCCAACCTTGAGTTGATGGTATCTTTAGTCTTACCCGGCATATTGAGTAAGGTACCAATGACACTTTCAAGACATTCTTTTCAACATGCATCACATCAATGAAATGCCTTACATATAATGACTTCCAAAGATGGCAACTCAAAGAAAATCGACTTTTTCTTCCACCCCGTTTGGCAATCTCTCCAAAAAGGCTTCCCAAATTTAATGTTCAAATCTTCCACCTTTTCAAATACACTGTCGCCACAAAGGCGGGGGAGCTCTACGTGTTTCTGTATTCCCATCAAATGCCTTTCTCCACAATCGATAGTGATGAGTTGATGGCAAAAATCTACGATGACCAAGATAGATATTCTTCTTACCATGTTCCAACCACATCCAATGTGTTATCTTCACATATAGGGCATGCACACTGCCTTTTTGTTCTTGTGCTGCAGATAGATTGCCGTATGCAGAAAGTCGTTAATTGTGCCAAAGATCATAGCCCTCGGGTGAAACTTTCTTCTCTGAACCCATCATACACCTCTACCCTAGTCACCCACATTTGCTTCAAGTCTTCAATTAAAGGAGCCAAGTATACATCAATATCATTTCCTGGTTGTTTGGGCCCAGAAATTAACAAAGACAGCATCATATATTTGCGTTTCATGCAAAGCCACGGCGGTAAGTTATAAATCGCCAAAATCACGGGCCATGTATCTTGTGGGAGCTACTCGATACCGTCTGGTTAAATCCATCACAGACAATGCAAGGCGTAGGTTTCTCGGGTCATCCCCAAATTAGGATACTCAATATTGATTTTTTCCATTGCGGAGAATCTGTAGGGTGTCGTAGCATACCATCTTTAATCCTTTCATCCTCATGCCATGTCAAGTGTTTTGCATCTTCCGAACTACGATACATGCGCCTAAATCGAGGAATTATAGGAAAATACCACAACACCTTTTGTGGAGCGGACTCTTTCTTCTTATACTGCGGTGCATTACATTTAGGACACGACTTTAACAACACATGTTCATTCCAAATAAAATGCAATCATTCGGACAAGCGTGTATCTTCTCATAGTTCAAGCCAATAGACCCCAACATTTGCTTTGCATCATACGTCCGAAAGAAGCACATTATCATTCGCAACATTTCTTTCGTAAGTGAGAGTAAATCGGAAAGCTCTTATCCGTCCATCCGTGGCGAGTTTTCAAGTTATACAACTTGATCACGACCAATAATTTTGTGAATTCATTACAACCCGCATACAATGGTGTCTCTCGCATCGCTTATCAACTTCTCAAACATTTCGGGACAATCATTAAGATCCTCTTCAACCACCTTTGCCATCTCTTCAAATTCGTTCGCATCAAATGAATGTGTTCCGTGTCAACCGTGGCGCATATCTCTTACTAATATCATTCATATTTGAAGATTCACCTTTTTCTCTCACGTGCATTATCCAACAAGTGTAACTTTGATCAATTCCATTCGCCTTTAAATGTCGTACCAACTCCTCTGCGAATCGATTTTACATAACAACACCTTAAACAAGGACATTTCATACCACTAGAAGTCCCTAAACGTTCAACAAAGACAAACTCACAAAATAATCCACTCCAATGGTATACTCCTTGGATAGACGATTGGCGGACATCCAATTTCTATCCATAATTGCCAAATATTTATAATAAAATCCCGAGAAGAGAACTTTAACATATGACCCATCAAGCAATTCGAATATAATGAAGAATCAATTCATATAAAAAAACAAAGGAATCATATAATCTAGTCTTCCAAATAATTAATTTATGTGTAACAAGAAGAGGCTAGTGGTGAAAAAAATAAGAAGAGTCTAGTGTGCACAAGTGACAAAACTAATATATTTCTAAACTAGCTAGAACCCACAATTAATATCTAACAAGAAACAGAGAGAAAGGAGACAAAAAACTCACCAATGTTGTCCGAGTGAGAGAGATGATGTTCACTGAGAGAGATGATTTTCGTTGAGAGAGATGATGTTAATTTGAGTTAGGGTGTTAGGGTTTTGCGCTTTACGGGTGAGTGATTTTGCGTTTACGGGTAAGAGTGTTAATTTGAAAGAGGGAAGTAGCTCAATGGGAAACAAAAAAATTATTTAACCATACCTAGCGTTTTTAAAAAAACGCTGGGGATCTATCTAGCGTGTTTTCTAAATACCTAGCGCTTTGAGTAAAAGCGCTAGGATATGTCTAGAGTGTTTACTAAATACCTAGCGTTTTATAAAAACGCTAGGATCTATCTAGCGTGTTTTCTAATTGGCTAGCGTTTTGAATAAAAGCGCTAGGATCTGTCTCTAGCGTGTTTTCTAAATAGCTAGCGCTTTCTAAAAAAACGCTAGGATCTATCTAGCGTGTTTTCTAATTGGCTAGTGTTTTGAATAAAAGCGCTAGGATCCGTCTAGCGTGTTTTTTCTAATTTGCTAGCGTTTTAAGCAAAAGCGCTAGGGATCCGTCTAGCGTGTTACCTAATTGGTAGCGTTTTTTTTAAACGCTACTAATGGTGTAGCGTGTTATTAAAATGGCTAGCGTTTTTTTATAAACGCTACTAAAGGTGGCGATCTCTTTTTACAATTCTGGCGTAGTGAAAATTGCCAAAATGGATTCATAATAAAAATACATGAATAAGGACTCCAAGTTACCAAATTGAAAACTTCAAGGATTCTTATATCTGATTCCTTTTGATTTGAAGTTGTTGTCAAGGATTCTTCACTTGCAATTGATTAGTCACCCACTTCACATGATGAAAGTTGGGACAGACTTTGATTACAGTTTGTCTGAAATATGAGTTTTTTTATTTATGTTAATAGCAACATATCATCTCATAGTATCTGAACTAAAGAAGGATAAAACATATAAGAATGATTTTATTAAATACCTGTTGTGAGTTGTGACTTGCATCTCTGGTCCTGCATGCAGGGCTTGAATTGTTAATCTATTCTCCAAATGTGACATGCTAAGCTATAAAATATACACCAAGGTTTTGCAAATTATTTCTTTTATTTACCTTTTTGGGCCAGACTTTGAGTGCTCCTGGTCTCATCTCCTCAAAATGATACTCGTTTTCACATAATTAAAGAGTACTGTAAAATGGAAGTTGTGTAGGAATCAGAATATTAAAATTTTGACTAGTTGAAAGTTTATGCTTATAATGCAGGTCACATAATGTCCAATACATGTTCACCATTTGATAGGAACCAGAAATCAGATAAGAGTTAGTAGCAGAAAAGAAAGAGGAAAATTATGAACAGAGAATATCTCTGCATCCAGATTTTGTTTAACTGATAGCATATGAAATCAGAAAGAAATTAAACTATCCATTTTTTTAAAAGAAGAGTAAGTACCTCTTATGACTTGCAAATCCTTTAATTTTCTGTAATTTCTGTTTTCTTTTGATTTGAAGTAATTTCTGATTCCTTTTGTTTTGAAAGTGTTGTCAAAGATTCTTTACTTGCAATGTTGGACTTGAATTGGCAATATATGATCCAAATGTTGAGATGCTAAACGGAAAAATACAATGCAAAAAGACACATAGTTAATTTCAATTTTTTTTCTACTTATAAGTATTACATAAAGAATGTAGATAAAATTAAGGGTATTTACTTCATATGTGTAACTCTCCAAAACATTTGATTCAATTTTTTGCTGTTACTGCTGCTACTGCTTCCTTTTGATTTGAAGTTGTTGTCTAGGATTCTTCACTTGCAATTGATGTGTCATCAACTTCACATTATGAAAGTTGGGACAGACTTTGATTGCGGTTTGTCCGATCCAATCTCAAAATGATATCACTTGTAGTAGCTGAAAGATGGATTTTCTTCACAGGGATTGATTGACCCTAATTGATTTTAGAGAGAGAGAGCAGATATGTCTTCATTAATATTCAATAATGGACAATTTGATATTAGAAAGAAATTAAACAAGCTGAACCTTCTTTTTGAATAATATTGAAAAGTAGAAAATACCTGTCGTGACATGCAGATGCTTTGTAACTTCGAGAGTCCTTTTAATTTGAATTTTCACTTTTAATTGCATCTATGATCCTGCATGAATGACTTGATTTGTTAATCTATTCTCCAAAATGTTGACATGCTAAGCTATAAAATACAATTGGTCCAAAAAAAAGCTATAAAATTCAATGCATATAAACACATAGTTAAGTTTTACTTAAAGAATGTCAGATAAAATTAAAGGTACAATATAATATAATAAGATGGATCTAACATCAAGAAACATACATACCCCATTAAATACTGCTGGAGAAGGGAAGTTTACTAGTGAACCAATAGAGTCACTAAGAAGATCAACACTTATAAACTCATCCTCCATGTACTGTTTTGGTCCTTTTTCAGCACAGCTTCCAGATCTTAACATAAGTGAAAACTCCGATTTTTCTTCTGTGTTTAATATTTGATTCCTAGACAGAATAGAATAAGGCTTGGATGTTAAGACAAAACTAACAAAATATGTGTTAAAAAGCATACCACATATTGAACAAAAATAAATAAACAACCCTTATATAATTTTGATTACACTAACCATGAAAAGCTGCTGGTGCAATGGCGCAACATTCTGATCAAAGTCCCTTGGAGGTTTCTCAATCGCGCCTGATTCAAATTCCGAACAGTATCCTCCATAAACCTATGAACACCAAAACAAAACCAAAATCAGCTTTAAGAGAAACAGAGGAAGCAATATACCATATTGAAGAAGTAGAAATGAGAAATAGAGAAAGCGAAATACCTTTGTTGAGCGATTTGTATCGGTCACTTCTAAATCTGAGGTTGTTAGGTTTCGCACAAACTGAGGATGACGATTTTGAGGTTGGGTTCCATTGATGCAAGCTTTGGAGTGGAGAAGATGAGGGGTCTAGGGTTTGTTGGTGAGAGAGAGAGAGAGAGAAGTGAGAGTGAGGAGAGTGCAGTGGAGGTTGAGGGAGGGCGGAGGTGAGGAGAGTGAAAGGTGGAGAGTGAGCGTGAGAACGATCGAAGGAGGGCGGAGGGAGAAGGTCGGAGGGAGAACGAAGGTGGAGAGTGAAAGGAAGAGACGTTTTGAACGTTCTGATTTTATGTATCAGGCTCTTTTTATTTTGACAAATGGGTTGCCACGGATTTGCCACGACATCTCCGTGGCAAATGTCTGTCCTTTCACATGTCTGTGGCAAACCCGTGGCAAACACCAGCGGGAAATTTCGCGCCTCTATTTATTACTCATGCCGTCGCAAATCCGTGACAAATTACTGACGGAATAAGCTCCGTGGCAATTGCTGGTGGCTAAAACAAGCTTTTCTTGTAGTGCCATGACCCTCTGCAGCATGCTGCATGTTATAGAAGATCGCCGCTTCGCTCCCGAGATCGCTTGGAGTGTAATGAAAGCTTGAGGGAGCGCAAGGGTTTTTGCCAAATTTGGGTTGCTGTCGCTTTCTAGTTGTTATTTCATTTATGTCTAGCCTTAATTAGTGCATATGTCTTTTTGCTATTTTGGTTGTAATTATTGGACCCGTACAGTAGGACTGTTGCTTGTCGGTTTATGTTACATTGTGATGGGCAAAGTCATGTAAGTCCCAAGTTTAGTGTGATGTGGTGGTTTGGACTGCTTCTTTGTAAAACCCTTCCCCATTGTAGTTGTTCACCCTCAGGGTGTTTGGTTTGGGCCTTGTCTGTTTAATGAAATCAATGGATTCTGGACCAGAAAAAAAAAGACAAGATATTACCAAAACAAAAATAAAACAGACAAGTTGTACTCTCACCAACACACTCACTTTACAAAATTCTTAAGAGGTGATTATTAATATTACTGATCGATATAACAAAGTACACACCTAATCAAACACAAATTAAACGCTTTTATTTTTTGTAAAGAGATCGAGATCCCTAACTAAATGACCATTAGTCTTTTGTTGGTCAGTGCGAAATTTGATCCTAAGCACGAACAGAGATTAGTCTTTCGTTGAAAACGTTAAAACACTCTGCGGGCAGGCGCCGACAATGGTCCAAACCAAAAAGCCTAACCATTAACTAATTAACATATACAGTGGCGGAGTTAACCAAATTTTTATGTGGTGTGGCCTACAAAGAACAAATATTTATTTGAAACTTAGTCAATAAAAAAATCACAATGATTTTTACTTATACAAAATGTAAGTAGAAATAGCAATAAAGAATGACAATAGTTATTTAAGAAGGTGAACGACACGACGCTTTAAAGAGTCAAATTCATCTATAATTGATATCGTACTAAATAAACTAGGTAATATATTTTTCAATGTAAACAAAAAAGCTAATTGTAACACATCATTCATTTTGTTTGAGTTTGGTCGTGACAATTTTTTTGCCGAAAAAGCCCTCTCCGTAAATGCTATAGAAATTTAGAAGTGTCAAAATAAGACGAACTAATCTATCAATCAAGTAAATACTTGTTTAACTTTCATGTTTCTACTAATTTTTAAGTACAACCCATAAAATATTGTTACATTTAGAAAGTTTGACATTGCTTTTAAATTATTTTAATTAATATAATCATCGGCTTATGAGACAATATTTGTTTGAGCTATAACAGAGTAATTAATAAGTCTTGTCAAAAAAAAACCAGAGTAATAAACTTATTATTATTATTATTCATATATCTCCTTGGATCAACAAGGTTATTTGGGGTAGATAATATAGTATACTATTGGGGTGACTAAATATAATTTTTTTTTTGACCAATAAATATAAATATATTTGTCTATTTATAACATTGAAAATTTGGCATCGATGGCCATCTTCATCCCACCTTCACAGTGACCAGGAAAGTTGCATATAAAGTAGTTCATTCCTTCTAGTAGTCTGAGCCAGTCATTCCCTGAACTGAACGCTACAGAACCCGCAGGAGTCGTGCAGCTGTTGTATCCCTTTTCGTCCACAACAACCACATTGTGCATTTTTGGATTGTATCTGAACACTGCAACAATTAATTAGCTAGCATTAATTAAGCATATATATATGAATAATATACACTTGCAACTTTAGATTTACAAATTTTTCATGGAATGTGTAAATTAAAGATATATGTAAATATTGATGACTAATTAAACTTCTTAGCGTATCAATAGATAAAAACTCTTTTCTAGTGGGCCATTTTTCAATGTTGAAGGTCCATCCTTTTCGTCCTCCTACCATGTAAGTACTTGCATTAGCAGCTTTCGCCAGAAGCAACAAGCAAACTAGTGAAAACATAGTGACCATGTTCATAGCTGAAAATGCACTGCCTCTTCCCTCTGCAGACATTTTATCTATTTGTGTAAATTGTACTTAATTGCCTTTAATTGATTGTGTGAGCTATGAGATTTAAAAGTGTTTCTAATACTAGTACGTAACCCGTGTGATGCACGGGAAGCAATTTTCTTACAAAGTATTAAAGAAATTAATTTTGTTAAAAAACAATATAATTAATAAATAAAAGAAGTAAAGAAAAGTATATCTTTTTTGTCTACTTAGATGAAATGACAAATAAACACCACACGCACGCTACCACTACTTACACTCGAGTTCGTACTCGAGAGCTGACGTCCTAATGTCACTAAAATTACCAAGGCAACCAACAGTGAAGGACAAAGAAAAGTGTATCTAAATTTAATAAAGTGTAATAACAACAAATAATGTTTTTGTTTCTACAATAAAAAACAATGAATCATGTTAATTGATTTTAATTTAGTGTATATATAATTAATATTTATGAAAAATAAAGATAAAATACGATTAGTAACTTAAGGTATGAGTAAAAAAGCAACTAATTAATGTGTCAATTGACAAAATTATAATTAAATATAATATTTTGATAAGCAATCAAAATAAATAAACTTAATTTATATTTAGATTGTAAAAAAAAGTTCTTACAACGATTTGCACGTTGAAACAGTAATGATTTATATTTTGACAATGAGAACAACGATTTTCACGTTGAAACAGTAAATCCGAGTTGATCGGGCTTCAGTGGTCTTCTACGACGAAGCGATGGAGCGTGGATCATCGGATTTGTTGGGAATTTGGGAATTACAGAGATCCTTCAAGCAGAATTAATGGCGATCTACAAAGGGTTTCTTATTGCCTGGGATTTATGATTTTGTAACTTGGTTTGCTATAGCGACTCTCAGTTGGCGATGGATCTTATCGAGAGGAACAACAACCTGTTTCATTTGTATGATGCGTTGATTCAATCGATTAAGGAGCGATGATGAAAGAGTGGGCGGTGATGCTTTGATTCATAGCTAGAGGAGGGTAATGTTGCGTGAGATCTATTCGCAAAGTTTGGAGCTTAAATGGACTCTCCATGGCGAACCTTTGAATCTCTGTTGCAATTATCGTGCCGAAAGTACCCTTGCTCTCGATGCAAGCGGTACAGAGTACTTTAGATATTAATTTTCCCTTTTTTCCCTTTTGTTTTTTTCTTTTTCCTCTCGATGCTAGTATGCTCCATTGTCAACGAAATGTATAAACATTTTCAGCATCTCCATAACTCGATACTTTATTTCATATTCATTTTTTATGTATTATTATTGATCTATTAATTTGTAAATAAAAAAAATTAATAGAACTATATTTATAAGGGAAAAGGTATTACAAAAGCAAGAATTATGGGATAACATTGAGAAGCAAAACATTTGTCTTTCGCACACTTAAAATTAGTGAAGTTCTACATTTTGAATTTTAGATCAAAAATTGAAAGTGACAAAAGATTTAACGGCTTTTTGTTTTGTCCACACTGCTTCCACCGAGAAATTATTCAAAATTTATATATTTGAGATATGACTCTTCACCCAACATAAGATTAATTTGATTTTTGCAAGTGACTTGAGACATGAATAACAAAGAACATGTGTCAGAGCTTAGAAGCAAATGAGTGTTACATGTTATGCATATAGATATAAATAGGCAAAATAGCATATGGGGTCCTTTAACTTATTTTCTGTTTTCGCTTAGGTCCCTTAACTTTAAAAGCTAACGTTTAGGTCCCTTAACTTTTAAAAACGTGTCATCGTAGTCCCATTTAACGTTTTTAAACTAACAATAACTGGGACTTGAACGTTAGCTTTTAACGTTAAATAGGACTATGATGAAACGTTTTTAAAAGTTAAGGGACTTAAATGTTAGCTTTTAACGTTAAATGGGACTACGATGAAACATTTTTAAAAGTTAAGGGACCTAAACATTAGCTTTTAAAGTTAAGGGACCTAAGCGAAAATGGAAAATAAGTTAAGGGACCCAGATGCTATTTTGCCATATAAATACTTATAAATATGATGATGAAATTGATTCAAAAAAATGAAAAGAGGCATACATTTTTTTTTGTGATGAAGATCGGATAGTGTTCAGTTGTCATTTAGAAACAAAAACTCATCAAATTTGTATGCAGATACATCCATTCTGACCAAGAAATGCAACGATTAAAAATTCTGGAATTATGTGAGGGGCTATGTAGAATGGATTTCGCGATCGAATATGAAGATATTTATAGTGAAATAAAGGTTAAAAATAGTGGGAAAGCAAAATGAGTTTGAAATTTGAATTTGGTAAATAAATGAAATTTTGAAAAGTTTTTTACGGTTTAGCATTCGAAAAAATAATATAATTAGTGGATAGCAAGAGCTTCCACGTTTTAAGGTTATGAATTGAATTGTAAGGATTTTTTTTTGACAGCGAATTTAATTGTAAGCAATAAATAGTGTAGGAATTGAATGATCTGTTTCTAAACGCGTTTTCATTTTTTTTTTGTTTCATAGAGATGGACCAATGAAATTGCTGCTGATAATGGGCCACATTGTATTAACATTAATGATTTTTTCCTTAAATTACTCTGGTTGTGACACTTCAGATATTTGGTTTTAATGATAATGAGGTGGCATTTTAAGTTGGTAATGGGGTGGACACCTTAGCTGATTGACATCTAAGCAATTAGGCCCCTCGTTTTATTTTCTTTTGTATATATTTGATTAGATTAGATATTAGATTAGATATATTAGATATTAGATTAGATATAGATCATAGGGCCACAGCCAGAGACAGATATTGGTGGCTCTTCTTCAACATTTAAGGTCAATTAAATATTTGGTTAACTAAAGTTGGGTGCAATTACCACATGATAACTACCATCTTCCACCTTTTAATCATGTCTAACGGGTGACAACCAACTGCAATTCAAAAAAAATACTCATTCCATTTCATAGTATTTGATGTTTTAGCTTTTTAACTAGTGATATACTCGTGCATACGCACGGGGGTAACATCGTTTTTGTATAAATATACTCGGATAAAATTCAATTACAACACATCTTTCAAGTTGATAAGAAATGTAGTTTAATAACTTTAAAATATTTTCTTCAATTGAAATTTTTTATCGATAGGTAATTATCAATCATCTAAAAATAATGTAGCTCCAATGGCGAATAAATATACGAAATACATTTTATCAGTAATAAAATTATACCAACATGTAACATTTTCCCGTTGTAACTCAAAAGTAGAATATAAAACAATTAGTCAAACAATGTGTAATGTTTACCCGTTAACATGTAATGTTTTCCTGTAAGAAATTAAAAGTAATGAAATTATACTAACCACATGTAATGTTTACCTGTTAACACACAAAAGATTAGATAAAAAATTATAAAAATTAAAATATTCATTTATAAAAATAAAGATGTTTTCCCGTCTAATATTTTATCAAAATTAAATAGAAGAAAAAATAGAGATATTTAATATTGTGTGTTTTGATTAAAAAGATTTAAACAAGTTTAAAAAAATAGAAATGTGAAGAGAGAGAGAGATAGAGAGAATAGAAGGGAGAGAGATAGAGTTTCTGCCAGTAAACGTTTATATACCATTTATAATGAAAGAAAACAACTCTTCAAAAGAATTTCTGCCAGTAAACGTTTATATACCATTTGTGGTCACATTATTTAACAAGCACTACAATGGTCTAGTCCGCAGTGCCTCCTCGCCGTGGTGTCTCAAGTTCAAATCGTTCGCACCATTTTGTTTTATTAAGCCAAGCAAAAACCAAAACTTTCACTTCACGATTCAAACTCAACTAGTCCAACCACTCGTGCGCTGCACGGGACGCGATAATAAGAATATTGTTCATCTAAAGCAGAGAGATAAAATTAGATAATTTTATTCATCAGCATCACCTTCTAATGTTCTTTTACTCTTATATCCCTATTAATTAAGACAACTTTTTAACTCCAATAAAAAGTTCACATTTATCTAGGTAGAGAGATAAAGGGTTAAATGGTAAATTAGACAAAACTTTTTAAAGAATCTAGACCTCGTAATCATTTTTCTTAAAGGGTGTGTCAAAACCTTAAACTGCAAACAAAATAGGACGGAGGGAGTATTAACAGGCCTACAGATGTAGTTTCGAAAAAACATCAACATTATATAAGGGGGGTATAAAAATACGCAACACATATATATAAGACGAAGAGGCAACAATAGCCCTTGGTGGGATGAGGCAACAATGTCGGTCCAAAAATATAGAGTGGGGGTATATTGGTAAACAGTGGGGTACACTTTGATAATAAAAAAAAGTGTTGGACAAATAAAAAATTTGTCAGGGGTATGTCGGTCCAAAAATATAGAGTGGAGGTATATTGGTAAATAGTGATGTACAAAATGAGGGGTATATTGGTAAATGGTGGGGTACAAAATATAGAGTGGGAGTATGTCGGCCAAAAAATATAGAGTGGAAGTATATTGATAAACAGTGAGTACAAATGAGAGGTATATTGGTAAATGGTGGGAATAAAATTTTCCCACCAAAGGATGCGGACTTCGCATGTACTATACCACCACCCAAGATGTAGCATTTAAATTTGAATTAAATGTTGAAAACCGATCTTGTATTAATATAGGGCCGATAACAAGTACACGCAACACACACGTCCAACCATCAGACCACATGCAACTAATGTTGGTTACATTGACAATTTCTGCAATATGGGACACCTGCTCCTAGGTCCAAACTCAGACGTGACCGTGTGATAGTGTGTGTGTTGGTGTTTATTTGTCATTTCTTCGAAGTTGGTAAAAAAACCCACTATTTTCAAAATATTGATTAATTATTGTGGTTAATTGTAATTAATTATAGAGAATACATTTATCAAGGTAAAGTTATGATAAAGTAGTTTAAATGATAACCAACACCGTTGGCCCAGTGACTTATATCTATTCTGGGACACGGGGTCGATCCGGTGTTCCTGGATTCGATTTTTGCAGTGGACAAAATCGATGTTGGCTAGTGCTAAATTTGATCCTAAGCAAGAGTGAAAATTAGTCTTCTGTTAAAAGCGTTAGGTCACTAGCTCCGTAGGTAGCCCAGCAAAGGTCCGACCAAAAATTAGTTTAAATGATTTCATATTCCGTGTGTCAAGAGTCAACACATAAAATATTATTGAAAATGATGCGACACAACATAATTTTAAAAAACTTTTTTAGGGATAAAATTGAAAAAAGAAACAACTAATATTACCTTAAAAATTTAAAATATTACTTCTTCTGAGACTATAATTTTGTAAATATATATGACGCTTGTACTAGGATGGAGGGAGTAATTTTTTGTGAAATTTATCATGATATCATGCTCCACACATTCTGAATGAGAGTTAAAATTATTTGTGCATGATTCTATACGTCTTATTATAAGTTGTTATTACCACATTGAATCTATTTTTTGGGATCTCCGATCTATTAGGTTGGGTTAGCCTTGTAAAAGACAAATTAATGGGCATTAGTTTCATTCCTCTTACTAATCCTTTTGCAAAGGATTAGCCAAACTTTTCTTCAAACATCATATGATATTTTTATTTTTTGTGATAGTCGCGGTTCTTTCACAATAGATCCATTTGGTTCGAATCACCATTACTTATAGGAATATCTTTGATCATCACTGTAGCTTTATATAACAGTGGGAAACTTTATGTAACCTAAGGTCCATGGTCCTTTTAAGGTACATCATGACCCTCTTAATAGTACACAAGTACTCATTACTAGAACTACTAGTAAATCTCTATACTAAACTCACAACACACTATAATTCTAGTGCAATCAGTAGTATTTTGAAGACTGCAAATGATGCTCGCAAACTCCGACTTTTCAACACTCTCATGGTGTTCTTGAGCAACTTGACACTAGGATCATATTGAGTGCTTCGTTTACAACAGAACTAATTTATATTTACTTCATGAACATCCTTCTATTCAAAAAACTTTTACAAAACGTATTTTTGATATTTTTCACAAATATAATATTAGAACTAAAATAATTAAGTCATTCACTGGAGCTACAGATCGATTCTTCTCCACCTCGACGCTTGTTGTTGAAGCCCTTGGAGTTAGATTTGCCTTCCAACTTGAAGGCAATATGCAATTTGAGGAAGTGGCAGTTGATTCTGACTGTCTTGATCTCGTAGAAGCATGTCGAGGGAATTTGATAAGACACCTGTTAATCAGTATTATTTCAGACATTAAGGATCTCAAATCAAGAATATTCCAAGTTGTGGTATTACCTGGATGGCGAGGGGTATAACAATGTCGCTCATCAACTTGCTCATGTCACTGCTAATCATCGCCTCCCCCAATCTTGGATCCATCGTCCCCTTGACCCTCCGCGGCATGATGCATGTTATAAAAGATCGATGCTTCGCTGTGGAGATCTCCGGGAGGTGTAATGAAAGTTTGAGGGAGCACTAGGGTTTTTGCCAAATTTGGGTTGTTGTCGCTTTCTGGTTGTTATTTCATTTATGTCTAGCCTTAATTAGTGCATCTGTCTTTTTTCTATTTTTGTTGTAATTATTGGACCTGTACGGTCTGTTGCTTGTCGGTTTATGTTACATTGTGATGGGCAGTCATGTAAGTCGCAAGTTTTGTGTGATGTGGTGGTTTACTTCTTTGTAAAACCCTTCCCCATTGTAGTTGTTCACCCTTGGGGTGTTTGGTTTGGGCGTTGCCCGTTTAATGAAATCAACAAATGATGGACCAAAAAAAAGACAAGATATCACCAAAAAAAATATAAAACATACAAGTTGTAGTCTCACCAACACACTCACTTTACAAAATTCTTAACAGGTGATTATTAATACTATTGATTAATATAACAAAGTACGCACCTAATCCAACACAAATTAAACACTTTTATATTTTGTAAATAAATCGTGACCCCTAACTAAATGACCATTAGTCTTATGTTGGTCAGTGTGAAATTTGTTCCTAAGCACGAGCGAATATTAGTCTTTCGTTAATAACCATATACAGTGACGGAGTTAGCCAAATATTTGAGTAGTACAAAGAAAGAATATTTATTTTAAAGTTAGTCAATAAATAAATAAATAAAATCACAATGATTTTTACTTATACACAACGTAAGTTGAAATAGCAATAAAGAATGACAATAATTATTTAAGAACGATGAACTACACGACGCTTTAAAGATTTAAGTTCATGTATAATTGATATCGTACTAAATAAACTAGGTAATATCATTTTCAATGTAAACAAAAAAGCTAATTGTAACACATTATTCATTTTGTATGAGTTTAGTCGTGACAATTTTTTTTAACGAAAACACCCTCTCTGTAATTGATGTTGAAATTAGAAGTGTCAAAATAAAACAAATTAATCTATCAATCAAGTGATACTTGTTTAACTTTCATGTTTCTGCTAATTTTTGAATACAACCATAAAATGTTGTTATATCTAGAAAGTTTGACGTTGTTTGTATATTATTTTAGGGCCCGTTTGGATAAACAGCTTAATAAGTACTTATGACATAAGCACTTATCATATAAGTGTTTATCATATAAGTGCTTATGCATAAGTTGTTTATATAATAAATGATGAAATAATGTTTAAACTATTTTTCTATAAGCCATAAGTTGTTACCATAAGCTATTATTTGGAGCATGGAAATTAAGTAAAACAAAACATGAACATGTCATATATATTGTTTTCTATAAGTTCTCCCAAACGGTTTCATAAGTTCTTTTACCAGTAGATAAGCCCAAATAAGCCAATCCAAATAGCCACTTAATATAATCATGGGCTTATGAGACTATATTTGTTTGAGCTAATAAGAGAGTAATAGGTCTTGTCAAAAAGAAAAAACAGAGTAATAGACTTATTATTATTATTCATATATCTCCTTGGATCAACAAGGTTATTTGTGGTAGATAAATTATATAGTATTGAGGTGGCTAAATATAAATATACTTGTTGTCTATATACAAGACTATAAATATACTGTGAGACCCTCCACCCCTGAAGATATATAAAGCATCATCACTGTGCATCAATGGCAATCTTCATGCCTCCTTGACAGTGACCAGGAAAGTTGCATATAAAGTAGTTCAACCCACTTTTTAGTGTGATCTCGTCATTCCCTGAATTGAACACTTCAGCACCCTCAGAAGTCTTGCAATTGTTGTATCCGTTTTCATCCACAACAACCACATTGTGCATTCTTGGACTGTATTTGAAGACTGCAACAATTAATTAATTACCATTAATTAACCATATATATGAATAATATACACTTGCAACTTTAGATTAACAAAGATTGATGACTAATTAAACTTACTTAGCACATCACCAGCTTTAAACTCTTTTCCAGTGGGCCATTTTTTAGTGTTGAAGGTCCATTTTTTTGGTCCTCCTACTGTGTAAGTTTCTGCATTAGCAGCTTCCGCCAGAAGCAATAAGCAAAGTAGTGAAACCATAGTGACCATCTTCATAGCTGAAAATGCACTGCCTCTTCCCTCAGACATTTTATCTCTCTGTGTAAATTGTACTTGCCTTAATTGATTGTGTACGTTGAGCTATGGGATCTGAAGTGTTCTTAATATATAGATCATAGGGCCACAAGCCAGAGATAGATATTGGTGGCTCTACTTCAATATTTAAGGTCAATTAAATAATTGGTTAACTAAAGTTGGGTGCAATTAACATGATAACAACCATCTTCCACCTTTTAATCATGTCTAACGGGTGACAACGAACTGCAATTCAAAAAATACTCACTCCATTTCATAATATTTGATGTTTTAGCCTTTTAATTTAGCGAATAGTCGTTACATTTTATTTTTTTAAAAAAGCCTTTTAATTTTGTGTATTTGGCCGACTAAATTTTTTTCCAAATACTAAAAATATCCCAAAACACACGGTATAGCATCACGTTTTACATATTTTATCATGAAATTTTTAAGAAAATTCCCAACAATGATAATTGAGGAACAAACTCAATGTTTTAAAACTCGGACCGGTCACCGACTCAGTGAAGGTACCGGGTCACTGGGCCAAGGGTCCGATCGAGGGACCGACAGTTGAACCGCATGACTATGACCCGGTCCCAATTAAAAAACTTCCTGAATTTTCAGGACATCTAAATTCCATACCTCTAAAATTTAATTTGCTAAAATTACACATCATGCTTAAAAAAAGTCACCACAAATTTAATAATCGCACAATGTTTCGGTTTACGGTCTCTCTTTTACTCTTAAGATCAGACCCTTTTTTTTTTTACTTTTTCGATAAGCAATGTTTCATTGAAAAATGACACTAGAAGTGCTCAAAACAAAATTACAAATTGTTTATACAAAATATTTGAAATGAGATAGAGAAAGAGACACGTCTCTTCTCATTTCTCTCAGGTTTCTAATTTCATTTTGGCTTAAAGGTACTTTTAGTCCCTGCAATTGTCACAATAATCCAGTTTAGTCCCTGCAATTCCAAAATTTTTAAAATAGTCCCTGCAATTACTAAACGTTACTACTTTTAGTCCCTGCTGTTTGTTAAGGTTAACACTGTTAAAAATTGATGACGTGGCAGCTGACACATCTTGCACATGTGTGTGCCACGTCATTTAATGATCCAGTCAGTAGGCCACGTCATTTCATCTTCATCATCATCATCATCTTCATCTCATCTTCATCATCTTCATCATCATCTCATCTTCATCATCTTATCATCATCATCATCATCTTCATCTCATCTTCATCATCTTCATCATCATCTCATCTTCATCATCTTATCATCATCATCATCATCTTCATCAGCAACATAAAACTAAAACTACAACAACAGCAACACATCTTCATCATCATCTCTTCCCAGCTTCATTTACAAACCCACAATCTTTCTTCTTCTTCAACAACAACAACACAATCTTCTTCAACAACTCTTTCTTCTTGTTGATTTTTCATTATCCCCAAATCCCAAGCCCACTATCCCCATTATCCCCAAATCTTCAACAACAGTAACAACACAAACACAAGGTTGAAGACAACCTTCAAATGACAAAATTCGCAATTCTTCACCAACTTAAACAAATGAGTTCTCCATTTCGTGCGAAATTTCACAAGGAACTCGAATTTATCATCAATTTGCAGAAAAAAGTTGAAGAGCTTACTCAAAACACGAAATTTCAGAAAAACGCGTTTTAGGGCATTGAAATTGGGCAAATGCTCAAAACTCAACCAAAAGCACGAAATCGGTTGCTATAGGTTCGTAATCATAGCGAGAACAAAAACGCAGCAAGAGATTCGAAGGAAAAAATGCAAAATCAGAAACGAAATTGAAAATAAGGTTGCGAAATTGCAATGGTTTTTGGACTCAAAGAGACGCGAATCAAGCTCAAGTCAAGTGAAATAAAAGTGTGTAATGGAAGATTGAAAAAGAAGAGAGAAGATGGAAGAAGAGAGAAGATGGATGAATTGAAGCGATTGAAGGAGAAGAAGAAGAGTGAGAAGATGGATGAAGAAGAGAGTAATGGAAGAACACAATTTCTGGAAATGAGAAAAAAGAGAAGATGACTCAGCCTTTTCATCCTTGTTGGCATCCTTCATGGCATCCACGTCATCAATTTTTAACAGTTTTAACCCTTAACTAACAGCAGGGACTAAAAGTAGTAACGTTTAGTAATTGCAGGGACTATTTTAAAATTTTTGGAATTGCAGGGACTAAACTGGATTATTGTGACAATTGCAGGGACTAAAAGTACCTTTAAGCCTTTCATTTTTTACTTTTTTTTATAAATTAACTGCTTAAAACGGCGTCTTTTTGGTTTTTTGAAAAATTTGCAAAACTCGATCCAGTTTTACCAAAACCCACCGGGTCACCGATTTTCACCAAAACCGGTCGAGTCATGGCAGTTCCTACCGAGTCGCTGCATTTTCGATCCATAGCGTGGCTCGATCCGATGACCCCTCCAGTTCCCAATTTGCCCGGGCCAAACCGATTTTTAAAATATTGAACGAACTTTTCATATTTGAATACCTAAAACTTCTTACAATTTTGAAGTACTCCATAACACACTATTTAATATTAAAATAAGTAAAAAAGAAAAATATTAAAAGGCAATCTCACTTTTAAAGTGGGATAGACTTTTTTGGCTACTGTGTTTTTGGTGTGCGATTTCCACCAGGCCACACGAATGAGTAATCTACGAGGAACTCTGGTCGTACAATTCTGCGGCTTTTGCTTACCTGTATGGGCCTCCTCCCAACAGTAGTTTCTGCACCAAGATTCGAACCCAAAGCGCGCAGGGTGGGATCCAAGTCAGATTCTCACTTGGATCAACCCATGTCGGTAAAGTGCGATAGACTAACATTGGGAAAAAAATAACAAAATTGATCCTTTGGCCTATCGCATTTTGAAACATCAGCAGCCCACTTTTTTAAAAAATGTGGCATTTATAGGGAAATAATGCCACGTACACTTGTGACATTTTAGTATTTTTATTATATTTTTGTGGTTATTAAAAATAAATAATGGTCTGTCAAAAAAAATAATAAATAATGGCAATGGCCAAGTTGTGCACAACAACAAAATCATGAATATAATATCTCGTTTTACAATTAAAGTAACTATATCATCCAATAATTATTTTCATATATAACATCATTTTTACACCTCCTATGTTAAATAATTATTAAAGTAATTATGATTAACTTATGATAGTTATGATTAACGCGTCGGGCATCAACTACTCTCACTGCAGAGCGGTCAACCCCGTCATATGCTCACTACCAACAGACGCTTATAGTGACGGTAAATAAAATCGTAGGTATAGGTTTAAGAACAATTGAAAAACTATGGCTATATGCTTATCAAAATTTGTCGGTATTTGCAATAGTGACAGTTATCGTGGGTATAGACCTATTTTAATTTTTCCATCCAAAATCATTCTCGCAAAATGCTAAATAGTTCCCTCTAACTTGTGGCCAAAAAAAATTCCCTCCCTTTTTCGTGGGTTGCGTAACAAAGAGAAAACAAAACAAAAAGTGTGAAGACAAAACAAAAACGCAAAGACAAGAGGAAAATTGAAACGCAGAGAAATGAGAGAAACCCGAAAATGCAGAGAATAATGCAGCCTCCCTGAGCCACCACAACCAGACATCTGACCATCAGACCATTCCGCTTTCAACTCTCTCTACGCGTGAGTCTTTTTGATTATATTCTTCCCTACTCCTCCTTCTTTAATCTCAGCTAGAGTTTTTTTTAAAATCTCAATTGTTCTAATATATATCAAGTCTGTAATTTTCTTGCATTTAACCAAATAGGTTTGTGCCTCTTTTATTTAGTTTGCCGCATTTTCTTCTCAAATTTTCCTTTTATGAATTTTCCCCTTTCTATGTTGTATTTATCTAACATTTATCACTTTTTAGTCTAAATTTGAGTTTGTTCCTCCTATAAATATAGGCAATGGAAGAGTGATTTAAAGTCAATGACATATGATCCAAGTAAAATGGAAGAAGAAGTTGCATCTGCATTACCCAATGACAGAGTTGAACCTAAACAATATCGTGAATTGGTTCATTAATTATTGGTTTTATAAAGAAGGACAAGTAAGTCATATAGCAAATAGATTCTTGTATATTATGAGTAGTACCAAAGTACGGGCAACGTGTCGGTTTTAGTAAATGGAAGTCCAACCGGAGAATTCATTATGGAGCGCGGGCTTAAGCAAGGAGATCCTTTAGCACCATTTCTTTTCTTGATGGTGGCGGAAGGGCTAACGGGTATGGTGAACAAGTGTGTTGAACAAGGATTATTGGAAGCATTCTCGGTGGGAGAGGGGATCTCCTTTCCGATTCTTCAATTTGCGGACGACACATTATTTTTGGCCTCTAAATCAAGGGAGAATCTATGGTGTCTAAAAGCGGTTCTGAGGATTTTTGAATTAGTATCGGGGCTTAGGGTGAACTTTCATAAGAGTTGCTTGATTGGAATTAGTATGGAAGAGGAGGAGGTAAGCCTAGGGGCTAGATTCTTATATTGCAAGGTAGGAAGCACTCCCTTCAAATTTTTGGGGGTACCGGTGGGAGCAAATCCTAGATTGAGAAGCACTTGGAGACCGGTAGTTAAGAAGATGAAAGATAAGCTTTCCACTTGGAGGAGTAGGCAACTATCTTTGGGGGGGAGGGTGACGCTAGTTAATTCGGTACTTGCTAGTCTTCCACTCTATTATTTCTCTTTTTTCAAGGCTCCAAAAGTAGTTTTGAAAGAATTGGTTAGCATTCAAAGGAATTTTTTATGGGGAGGTAGCAACGAGGCGAAGAAGGTGGCGTGGGTGAGCTGGGGGAGAATATGCCAACCAAAGGGGGGGGGGCCTTGGAATAAGAAACATGGAAGCCTTCAATAAGGCTCTTTTGGGCAAATGGAAATGGAGAATGATAGTTGAGCAAGATAATTTATGGAAGGAGTTGATAGAAGTTTTATATGGCAAGCAAGGGGAATTATCTCAACTTAAAAGATCGGTTTGGTGGAAAGATATTCAATTGATAGACAAATATTTGGAAGGGGAAGGTAATTGGTTTTATGAAAAATTGCGGATAAAATTGGGCAAGGGAGATAAAGCAAGTTTTTGGCATGATAAATGGTGCAGCCATCGGTCTCTAGCAGAATTATTCCCCCAGCTGGTGGAGTTTTCAGTTTCGGCAGAAGGTACAGTGGCTGAATTCGGTTTATGGGAAGGAAATAATTGGAAATGGAACCTACAATGGAAGGAACAAATGGGTGACGAGGTAGCTGGTATAGTAGAAGAGTTGAAGAATGTATTGATGCCAATAAAATTGATAAAAGACTGCGAGGATAGATGGATTTGGCTGGCCTCAAATACGAAGAAATATCTGATAAAAAGACTTATAATACACTTATTCTGCGGTGGAGATCGGTGTTGTCACCGCTGTCGAATGAAATGTAAGTTAAAGGGTCTATGGAAGACAGCAGCCCCGTCCAAATTTCCGGTACATGGTTGGAGAGTTTTAATAGATCGGTTGCCAACAAGATCAGCGCTGGTGCATCGCGGAATAGTGGAAGCTTCACACAACGTCTGCTGCATATTTTGTTTCCAGGCAGAGGAGGACTCAGCGCATCTGTTTTTCGCGTGTGATGTATCGGTTCAACTTTGGAAGCTGTTATGTGACTGGACTGGTATAGAATGGAAGGCCTGTGATGGACCTTGGGATCATTTTTGGTGCAATAGAATTCAGCTTGGAAGGAAGAAAAACAAGAAAATACGGCATCTGATATGGGTTGCTGCATTGTGGGTTTTGTGGATTAATAGAAATAGAGTAATATTTAGAGGGGGTGTCCCATGTGTATCACAAATGCTAGATCATGTAAAGGGTTTATCTTGGGGATGGATAGCACATAGATTGGGAGTAAAACACAATTTAAATTATGAGGAGTGGAATAACAACCCTCAGCATTGTATCAACCGGTTACAATAGTTGTAAACGGATTGAGGCACCCCTAGTGCCCAACTATTAATAAACTTTGACTTATCAAAAAAAAAAAAAAACAAACAAACTCATGCTAAGTTTGAATATCTCCATTTCACGGGTACAAAAAAGTCTCACAAAGCTGATTGATGAAAAAGCTTGTTTATATTTCTACTTTTTACTAAGTAAAGTGTATTTATACAACAAAATACATATAACTTAAATGTTTGGGTTTAGAAAAAAAAAGGCCATAGGAGTATCACCAAAATGTAAAGAGGTTTATTGAAACTCACACACGTAAAGATGAGTCAATTGTAAACTAAAAAGCTGCAAGATTGATTGTAAGATTTTCTTTCACCCATCCTTATTTAAACTACAAGAATAACACGTATTACCGACGGATTTTTTTCCGGCGGATTTTGTTCCTCGGTTTCCTGTTAAGCGATGTCCATCGTGAGTTGAGCGAGAAACGACAGCGTTATGAAGAGAAGGAGCGGTGTCAAGAAGAAGAGCGACATGAGCGTTTTATGGAGATGACTCATTCCCCGATGCTATCTAAGCCATCATCATCATCTTTGTCATCATCATCCATCGTACCAACTACAACAACCTTACAGTGCTTTTTAGTCGTACCAGCAGTATGGTGTCTTACTGTCTTCGTTCTAGAGCTCGTATGATATGAACTCCCAACCAGCTAGGTTCAATCAGCCACTTATCAAGCAGGAGCCTCAACAAAAACTCCAAGAGCAGCCCTAACAACATCAATCAATCCAACACAACTATCGATCTCAACGAAAATGATTTTAGTTATAATACTTGGTTTGATGGGAATGGAGAAGACCAAACTAGAGGCTACTATGACGACTCGATTCAGGTTATTTTAATTTATATTGTTGTATGGATATTTTAATTTGTACTTTGTTGGATATTGTATGCATGTTTATCATTTTGATTTTGATGATCGTAATTATTTTTGTTAGGTATAATTAACATTAATAACCAATTAAATAATAAATATTAGTTTTTATTAAATAATTATAAATATAATTGTAATTAAAATTAAAATTATAATCATAATTATAATTGAAATTAAAAAAGCGAATTTACGGTGGATATTTTTCTAAAAAATAATATATCGGTGGATTTTTTTATAAAAATTTAGGAGTTTTCGATTAAAAACGTTACCTTTGAGCATCTTTTTGGCGGCCAAAATCCGCGGGAAAGTGAGATTTCCAATGGATTTTGGCAGCTTGTAATGTCGTTTTTTCTTGTAATGTTAGTTCTTATGCCTTTGTTTCTATTTTCTTCATGTTATTGAACAAAAACACCCATGTTTGAGAGATTGTGTTATTCTGACACAACATGCTTATGTGGTCTTTGTTTCCATGATGATAGCTGTTTAGATTTTATGTACGTTATATATATTGTTGTGGAGTCCTAGAGAGTGCGGGGAGAATTATCGAGCCTATCTAATGAATCGGATTACTGAAGAGACTGGACACCACATCTCTACCCAAAACCTTAAGGTATTAGGTATATGGGTCCCTCTCATATATGTCCTTCACATAGCTCATTCCTAGCCGATGTGGAACTTAGCTACTCACACTTGAATTTTTCAACAATCTCCCCCTCATGTGAGTCACCCGCATCGCTAGCCGCTCCCCCACAGAGCCGAACCACCAGTCACTCGCATATACGCCACAGAAACGTATATACGAATGCACTAAAATTCCACCACTCGCATATACCCCACCAGCACCCTATATACGATCCTTCTTTTTTTCCCATCGTATATACCCCTTTCCAGACGTATATACGATTACCCATCTACCCACCCACTGCATATACGCCCAACAGACCATATATTCGACGCTTTTAATAGTAAACATCGTATATAGGCCCCTTTTTATGTAAATACGATGTGAATTTTTTTTCTAATTTTTTTCCTTTGCTTGCGGTGTCCGGTAGGAACCGCAATGATAGGGACAGTCGTCTGAGTCAGAGAGGTAGATGGGAGGTAACTCCTATCACAGATAGGCCAGTCATCTCATCGCCCGTCACGAGGACTCGGAGGCATAATCAGCTGCATACTTCAGCTAGGAGACAGACAGGCTGACCCAACTGAGTATCAGCCCGAGCCACCCCGGTATGATGAGCAGCATCACCCAGCTCATTATTAGGATGATGGGGAGTTTTATCTTGGGGATTATCTTCAGCAGACTCAGCAGGAGGATTGATATAGGGGGAGGCTGGCTCCTCAGTATCATTATCAGCCTCCTCCTCAGTATTATCCACATCTAGCGTGACCCTCTCAGAGGTCGTCCGAGTCATACTGAGTGCGTCTTTCAGATCACCCACTTCATGGCACTACTCGGTTTTCTCAGCGGGCGGATGAGACTGTACCTAGGTACTTAGAGTGGTACGTCTATCCATCTATCTCCAGACTATTACCGGCTCCACCATCACTAGTAGCTGAGGACTGGACACCCTCCCCAGAGCTACGATACGACGATGCTGAGTGGGTGAGGGAGATTGTGACCACTTGTAGGGAGGGGATTCGTGATAGCGAGATCACGCGTGGCAGTCGTGCGTATCGGACACTACATAGGCTGGTGGGGATGGCAACCGGATGACATTCACGGGAACTTAGACAGCGGGGGCGAGGACGAGGCGGCGGGAGAGGCGTTAGGGATTTTTATCACTTTTTTGATGTATTTGTACTCATGTTACTTTGATGTTGGCACTTTATTATTACTTTTTTTCGGTAGTTATATTTTACGAGTTTGCATAAATTTTCGATTTCATTGATTCGATAAAACAAAGTTACACAAGCGATAAAACATAAACAACTACAATCAAAATAGACAGATAAAAAAATACAATAGAAACTAATGAGTTGGTGGAGTTAATCGACGAAGGATCTCAGCGACGGTCCTTCTGGTTTCGACGTACAGATGAATGTAACTCTTCCATTTAAACATAATATGATTGGACATCATCTGTCGGAGGTCATCCTCGGTGTTGACATCCACGGCGGACGAAAAGAAAGACCTCCATCGATCCATTCTCGGTTTCCGATAAACGATACAAATTATCTCATGCTCGTGCGTTCTCTCGGTTGAACCATCCGCGATGTTTTACGCTTAAGAGCGAAGAAATGATATGCAGTGTTTTAACCTACACAATACAACATCTCTCCCATCGAAACTAATACCATCATCTTGCAAGACGATGCCCTGATGATCAGCAAACCCCATATTAGAATGAACGAGAGTGAGGGAAGAAGGCTCGTAGTATGACATTAGCGAAGCCTGCATCATCTTCACTTGTGTTGTGTGATAGAAGGTAGTTGAATTATTGGTGTGAAAATAGTGATGGTGGGAGTTGGTATTTATAGTTGAGGTAAAAGATTATCAACCGTTGATTTTGTCGTGCAATCCACAGCGTTGAACAACTTTGAAAGTGAAATCATGTCTGTTAAAAAAAAATTTACAACTAAAAACGCATCGTATATATGTCATTTATTTTTACCACATCGTACATATGCCCTTAAGAGGTACATACGATTGGCCGTGTAGTATGCAATCGTATATACTTCTTAAGGGCATATCTACGATGTGGTAAAAATACGCATCGTATATATGTCCCAAATGACATATATACGATTAGCCTTTTTTAAAAAAAATACATTACAAAGGGCATTTTGGGGTTTTCAATTTTGGTGGGGGTGTATGGGGATTGGGTGGGGGTACCAAAAAAACAACCCAAATCAAAACCCAAATTTTTAGTGGGAGTAGTTTCGGTCCTGATTCGTGGGCCATTGATGAAACAATCCAATTCCAAACAGAATACTCAATAACACATCATTTAGGATACTTTTCCCACACCCCCTCCTACTCAAAACACACCCCATAAGGGTGTGAAATGACTAAAAGACCAGTCAAAACGTCTTTTTTTTCAAGAAATTTCACGTGTTCGAACACGGGGCTTCGAACAGATTCGAATGACATCGTTCGAGTGTGTTGATTTTTGACTTCACACTCTCTTGTGCGTAATTTCATCTGTTCGAACGAGGTCATTCAAACCTGTTCGCATGACCTTGTTCGAACGACATCGTTCGCGTGAGTTAAATATTGACTTCACACCCTCTTGTGCGTAATTTCACCTGTTCGAACGAGGTCATTCGAACCTGTTCGAACAAGGTCGTTCGAACCGTCGTTAAACATATCCTCACAGCGTTTCACGCGAGGTTATTTTTGAAATAAAATTTGTTAATGGGTGTGAAAGAGTAGGAGGGGGAGTGGGAAAAGTAATACCCCATCATTTATAGGAAGTAAAAAAAACTTGACCAAAAAAAAAATTAGGAAGTAAAAAAATACATAATTCCATTTATGAAGCGACAACTCAAAACTCAATCAAACAAGTTGACCAAAAAAAAACTCAATCAAACAAATACATAATTCCATTAAGGACTCGAGACTCGACTATGATTTTTCGTTGTTCCATAAATTCCAATTCTTGCTCAATTTCCTTCATGGAATAAATTGTAGAGGCGTCTATTATGCTTCAATGCAGCACAAATTTGGACATTTAGTTTTATTGTTGTTTAGATAAGTAGCACCATGAGTGAACTGCTCCGTACAGTGAGCTTCTACAAGCACATTATGCTTAACTTAATTGAAATCTTATTTTAGATTAGAATTGTTGATGATCTATCGATTAATATACGGATCCGTACAAATACGGTGGGACCCAATCATAATTTACTTTTAAAATAGCATTGGATCCCACTGTATTTGTACAGATCCGTATATTGGTCAGTATTTTTGTCAACAATTCTGGTCTAAATAGCATTTCTCTTAACTTAAGCTAGCATAAAGTCCACATGGACTGCTCCAATGTTGCTTTTTCTTATTCTGTGGCTTGGAGTAAGGTGTGCAAGCCCTATCTGGAAGGAGGGTTGGGTCTGCGATCTATCAAAGCTATTAATAAAGCAGGTATGCTATAAACTCGGCTGGAACTTTACTTCTACTAATCTGCAGTGGGCTCTTCTTTTGAAAGCTAGAGATTTGAAGAATAATAAGTCAGTGAATTATCATGTTTCCTCTTCTATCTGGCTCGGGTTTAAATATTATATCTCTGATATTATTGAGAATTCGACTTGGAAGCTTGGAAATGGGGTCAACATAAATTTTTGGACTGATACTTGGCTTTCTAAACGTATTGTGGACATTATTGGAATTCCTCCTAGTTTACATAAGGATCTTAATAACCTCAGGACTTTATTGTAGATGGTAGCTGGTACATTCCTGCGGCCCTTTTTTCTCACTTCCCCCAACTTCAATCGGAAATTCAAGCGATCGCTATTCCTTTTGTTTGGACTGAGGATCAGATAATGTGGAATCACTCTATTTCTGGGGATTTGACTTTCAAGGATTCTTTCCTTTTTCGTAACCCCCAGGGCAAGTGGTTCCTTGGACCAATACCATCTGGAAGCCTTTCATCCCGCCTTCTAAATCTTTTATTCTTTGGAGAATTCTTCATAATAAGATGCCAACTGATGACCAACTTTGGTTTGGAGGTTGCACTGTCTCTATCTGCAGCCTTTGTGGTAATGCTTCTGAGACTTCCCATCATCTCTTCCTCGCTTGCCCTTTTGCCCAACGTCTTTGGGGTTGGCTTGGAGGAATCTTGAGTCCCCTTTTGACCTCTCATGGCTGGAGCCCCCAATTGCAGGATATTGTCTCTACTGCGATTGTTAATGTTTTATGGATCATTTGGTATTGTCGGAATCAAGTGAGATTTAACAATTACGTGGTCCCCTTACACTTGGCTATAAATTTAATTATTTCAAATGTCGCTCTTACTGGGAATGCTTCACATTCTCCGATGTCTTCCTCTGTTGCCGAGTTTAAGATCATCAAGACCTTCAATATTACCGGTAATTATAGAAGTTCTGCTAGCATCAAAGAGGTTCATTGGATTCCCCCTGCGCCTTATAGGATTAAGTGTAATACTGATGGTGCTTCCAAGGGTTGCCCGGGGCCTGCCGCTTGTGGTGGTATTTTCAGACACAGACGCGCTGCTATTCTTGGTTGTTTCTCCAACCATTGGCAATAGTTATGCTCTTCATGCCGAGCTTATTGGGGCCATGTTAGCTATTGAAATTGCTTTTGTTAAAGGGTGGCATCATTTGTGGTTGGAATGCGACTCTCAATTAGTGGTTTCTGCCTTCAAGAATTGTAATATAGTTCCTTGGAAGCTCAGAACTCGTTGGAAATTGCGTTTATCTGACAAGACAAATGACCTTCGCCCTGCAATCACATCTGACAGAGAAGGTAACGTCTTTGCTGATAAGCTTCGACGGTATGGTATTAACACGAGTGGTCTTGTCTGGTGGGACCTTCCTCCCAGCTTCATTGCTGATGATTTGTGCAGAAATAGATCTAGTCTTCCTAACTATAGGTTCAATTGAATTTTGTTTATTGCTTTCGGTTTTCTTCTGGATTTATTGTTTTTGGTGTGTTGTAAATGATTGTTAGTGATTTTGGTGTCAACCTGGTTGGGATGAGAGTCACTATAGTGATGTTATTGCACGCCAATTTTTACTTCCTCAGGTCTAGACTCTATGTTATAGGAGTGTTATTTTCTCCTTTTGGTTTGTATTGTTTTTTTTCTGGCTTTTTGCTTTTGATGTGCTGCAAATGATTGTTAGTGACTTTGGTGCCAACCTGGTTGGGATGGGAGTCACTATTGTGATGCTTCTGCATGCCATTTTTCAGTTTCCTAAGTCTAGATTCCTTGTTATAGGAGTGTTACTTTTCCTTTTGGTTGTCTTCACACTTTTCTCATGGGTTTTGGCCTAGTCCCCCCATGTCTCTTGTATATTTTCCACTTTCTATTAATAAATTGTAGGGGGAGTACTCTTTCCTTCATGATGGTTTTTCCCTAAGGAGGGTTTTCCATCAGAAGATTTTAACGAGGCTCCATAATCCCTTCTTTTGTTTAAAAAAAAGTTAAGCATTTCTCCAAACATCAAGCGCTAGAGATGCTCTAAGCTATGTGGTCTCTTCTTTTAGCAAAGAAGATATTTTTGGAAGACAAGTGTCCTAAAGAGAGAACAAAAGACAAACGGGTAAGGGACAACTAGCACTACTATCATTAATGCATCTCCGCTTCTCTCCCCTCTGGTCAAAAGATATTTGTCAGGTGAGATTAAATTTGGACCGTCGCCAAGACTAGTTCTCTGATAGAGTGTCTAACAAGTTGAATGATTTAGCCTCTACTCTTTTTTGGCATAGTGAATGGGTGGGTAACTCTGATGATGGTACTCGGTGTTTAAGTGGTTTGGCGTGTTGTTGGTGATACCGTCAGACCTTCCTAGTCAGGTCTTCATCTTCTATCGTATAAGAAGAGTCTGATTATGATTTGGCAAGCAATCCTCCGGCCGGTTATCTGGAAAGTATGAACAGATTTTTCTCAAATAAAATCCTAGACCTCCCAAAATCATTTTTCTGTAATAAAGTTGTACTCACTAAAATGGTTTCTCACAAAGTCTAAGGCTAACCAATGAATTTTCTGTGAATGGTGTGCACCTAGTGCATTTTCAAAACATAGGAGCTAAAGGTAATGTGTTATCGGTTATTCGCTACTTTTGGAGGCTCTCTAAAATCTCTTGGAAATTTATGTGTCCGATTTCTTTTTTTTCTTTTTTGTAATAATATCTTGACTGGATGTATTAGATTTTGGATATTCAAACACTCAATATTAACAATAATAATTTTTTTTGTGTCCAAAAAAAACGATAATAAATTTGTCTTTACAAGTAAAAACTAACGAAGCATCTACTTTGATATCATCACTTCAACAACAATCAACATTAATTAGTTAACCTAAACCCATTTTTCAGAAATTAAAAAATAAAGCATAGAAAATAATCTTTATTACATATAATATAATTCATACCAACATTAATGGTTGAATTTTTGAGGTGGCAAAAACTTTGTTGAGAGGAGAGTGGATCTGTATTGTACCAATACCACAGAACTAAAAATATAATATAATTTCATAGCTAGGTATTTTTTTTTTTGAAGCAAACATAGCTAGGTATTAATAACTTTACTTTCTAGTGCATGATTTTATTTCATTTTAAATTTTGCTGAATGAAATATCTTAATTAGGCATCGATCTCATACAATCTTGAGCAAGGAAGAAGTTATAAACTGTATTTAGAGGTTATATATCCTTAAAAACTTATTTGAATAAGTCCGAATAAGCTGAAAAGCTCTTCAAAATCTTCTGGCCATGCATATATATAGATAAACATCATCGTAACCCAAATACGAGAGCTTAGGATCAAAGTTACTATATTACATGGACAAAAGAAATTTCAGTGAATGTCTGAAAATTTTCAATACCTCTTATGTTTATAGATAGAGAGCACCAAGCCACGCGTTCATTTCATCAGCACCCAAAGCTTCATCCCTCTCAGACGAAACTAAGAAATAAAAGTTAACCAAAAAAGAAGTTGTAAATTTTCCACTCTATTAATTCCTATCCTTCAGAAAATTAAATGAAGCACCATCCTTGCATATATCGGATCAACAGAAAGTCCACGTCATCACGACCCTTGTGCAGATGGACTAACATTTCTATTTGCTAATATTTAATCTCTAGAATTTATCATGAACTGAAACTAGCTAGCTAGAAAGCTAAAACTACATGAAATATATATATATATGAAATACATGAAGTTAAATAATTATGTACTTCATGAGTTATATATAAATATATATTATGATGATGAAGAGACTCCCACACCAAGAAAATCAATGAAAGGAACTTCTTTGTGCTCAATATTAGGCTCATGATCATCTTCTTGCTCTTTCTCCTTAGAAACCATTAACTTCTTTAATGTGGATGAGTTATCGCAGAAGCTCATACTTATCCTTCCATGATCATCAGAAGAACCAAGGAATCCAAAAGGACTTGGAATTGAAACAACCCTCTTGTAGTTTGGAAGCGTTGGACAAATTCTATAAATAAATCTATCTGAGTCTTTGGAACATTCTGAGAGATAAGTATTATTAGAAAAATGTCCCTTTTTTCTAAATCCTTCATGATCAGCTACAAGAGAAGTAGTACTATTTGTGTTTGCGGTTGTTGGAACAGAAGCAAAATTCCAACAAGGAGTATCAGCACCATCTACAACTATTCTATCTTTATCAAGATTCTGAAATTCATAGAACCTTCCATTCTGATATCCAATTCTTGTGCTGAATAAAAGTTCTTGAGACTGTGATATTTTATTATTCTCATGATTACTATAAACTTGTTGGAAACTTCTCTTCCCACATAACTTTGATTGTTCCCTTTGTTTTCTTGCCATTATAACATGCCAGTGATTCTTCACAGCATTATCAGTTCTACCAGGGAAAAGTCTTGCTATGAGTGCCCACTTGTTACCATGAATACGGTGTGCTGCAAGTAGCCTCTCTTCTTCCTCTTCTGTAAATGGTCTTCTATTTATTCTTGGGTCAAGTTGATTGAACCACCTCAACCTGCAACTTTTCCCTGCAAAAAATGAACAAATTAATTAATTAACAAACCAATCAATACGTACGTTTTTTTTTTAAAAAAAAACCGATCAACATATTAATAAAAATTTAGTAGAGACATAACATAACTTTTATGCAATATATAGATAATTGAATCCTTGGATTAGATCTTCCGATTAGTATATATTTTTTAAAATTTGAACTTCTAAAGAATTGAGATTCAATTCTTGTCGCTTGATCGGTTTTTTTTTTTTTATAAGTCTTCGATTCGTTGTTTAGAAGGTTGAGAGAATATTACAGAACATGAATATTAATTACATGAGACTTGTAAATATAAGTATAGATAGATATATACAAACCTGATCTTCCTTGGAGCTTCTCAGCAATTGAATTCCAATTCTGTGCACCATATTGTTCAACAAGTTGACGGAGCTTTTCATCTTCAGCAGGTCTCCAGTGACCACGTGGACAGCTTTTGGTGTCTTCAGCTGCTGAAGAAGAATCATCCATGGAAATTAAGGTACTGTCTTTAGGCTGAGGCTGAGGCTGAGGCTATAGATATTGTTTAGCTGTGCTAGAGATAATCTTGAAGATCAAGCAGGATAGAGAGAAGTGATGAAGAAGATATATAAGAAAATGAAGGGAGGGGTTGGTTTAGGGTTGTGGATGGCAAGTCACTTTTGTTGTCTTCACACGACAGATTATGCCCTATGTAAATAGACATGTTATATTATGTCATAATTCCCCTTTCATTTCTTTAACAAATTCCTCTAATAATTACTTTTTTTTTCTGACATTCTTTAAAATCTCGACACATGTCTAAAAATTTCGATAAAAAAACTACAAACATATATTCAGTTCTAACGATTTTGTTGGTACCGTTCCTCACTAAAAATTCACCTCAAGTGTCTCTAAATATATGCAACTAAAATTGTTTCTGTCTCTCATTTAAAAAATTGATTTTTTGTGTATAGGACAGTAATAACAGTATTTATTGTACTGAAAATAAGTTTTATAAAAAAAAAAACTATATATTGTTGTTGGATTTATTCCCAAAGTACCGTAGCACACGACGTTATATATTAATCAAATTCCACTAGTTTGGTTACCGTATAGCTTTTACTAAAGGGACATCTCTCCTTGATAGAAGACTGGTTCACTTCTCACATCAGATAATTGTGACCTTAGTAAATTGAAGAAGTTTCTAAGCAATATATCTGCAAAAGTTGTTGGAGAGTTATTATTAGTCTCAAATTACTATTATTATATGCACAATAAAATAGTTCCCAATTTTTTCCATATATATTGTGGAACGCTAATTTTGATCAACAATATATGTGAAGTATTTATTCTTTGGTACAAACTGGGTATCCTATGTAAAGTTTAGAAATGAATAGAACTGAATCTCTTGACTTCATTCATTTAGTTCAAAGATATATATACATCATTGGAGCTCGGTTAGATCCTAACAGAATCAGTTTCTAGCTGAACTGGTTAGTTACAAGTTTGTTATCACACTAACTACATATTACAAGAGCTTATTCAGCTGCCACCTAATCAACCTATGTGGCATGAGACTCAACGTATTGTAGTCAATGTTTGACTCTCTTACACAATTATGTACACTTAGTCTTATTCCCTATTACTCCCCCCTCAAACGAGAGGTGAGGTGAAGCTATCACCTTGAGTTTGTTCTTGAATTCAGCAAAGAGAGGTCCTGCCAAGGGTTTGGTAAGCACATCAGCTATTTGTGCAGCAGCTTGGAGAGAACCTTGTCACGCACAAAGTGAATGTCTAGCTCTAGATGTTTGGTTCTAGAGTGCAGCACGGGGTTGTGTGTAATGGCAACTGCGCTCTGGTTATCACAGAGCAATACTGGAGTTAGATGCTTGACTTTGAGCTCACGTAGCAGTGATTGGATCCACAATATCTCTGCAGTGGCATTTGCCAAACCTCGGTATTCTGCTTCTGCACTTGATCTTGCTACTAACGTTTGTTTCTTTGAACTCCATGACACTAGATTAGGTCCCAAAAATACACACGGGCCCGAAGTGGATCTTTTGTCATCGGGGTCACTGCCCCAATCTAAAACACTGTATGCTCAGAGAGACAGTGCATTGCTGATATTTGCAGGTTGCAGAAGTAGTCCATGGTTTGATGTGCTGCTAAGGTACCGTAGTATTCTCTTTACTGCTTTCCAATGACTTTCCAGTGGTGTTGCCATGAATTGGCACACTTTGTTGACACAGTAAGCTATACTACGCCAGATTGGCTTAAAAAGAGCGCCACCATGAGCAGCGTTTCCTCAAAGAACGCTGCTTATCACAAAAACACGCTAGCTAATAAATAGCGTTTCCCTACAAACGCTGCGCATGACTATACATTACGCCAGGAATAATCAGCGTTTTTATACAAACGCTGCGCATGACCTGGCTCGTTCTCACATATACCCAGCGTTTTTATACAAACGCTGCGCATGACCTGGCTCGTTCTCACATATACTCAGCGTTTTTATACAAACGCCGCTGCGCATGACTGCTCGTTCTCACATATACTCGCGTTTTTATACAAACGCCGCGCATGACTTCGCTCGTTCTCACATATACTCGCGTTTTTACACAAACGCCCGCCCATATGTCACGCTGTTTCACCATATACTCTCGCGTTTCTTTAAAAACGCTGAGTATTGCTTTTTTTTTTTTTTGCCCGCTCGTTTTCTCTCTTTTTCATTTTCTTTCGCGCTTGTCTTCTCTCTCTCTCTCTCTCTCTGCGTCGTTCTCTCCTCTCTCACGGTTCTCTTCTCTCTTCTCCACACCCAAAACCCACAAACCTCTATCTCTCTCGCTCACGTCTCTCTCTCACGGTGGTTCTCTTCTCTCCTCACTCTCATTAGCTCTTCTTCCTCTCTCAACTTTCCCTCATTCTCGCTTCTCTCTATCCACACCCACAAACCCCCAAACCCACAAACCCATAAACCCACAATAACCCCAAACCCACAAACCCCCAAACCCACAATAACCCCAAAACCCACATTGCTTGTCTCAATCCTCTCTAGCACCCATAGTCCTCATTGCTTGTCCTCATCTTCTCTCAAAGGTTAGTTCTCTATTTTGTTTTTTGTTTTTAGGTTTTTTGTTAGGTTGGAGATGAATATGTAGTTTGATTGGAATATGTTGAATGTGTGAAAAAAATATTTGATAAGAGAGGAATATGTTGAATGTATTTGTATGTGTTTGATATGTGTAAAATTAGTTGAATGTGTTTGATAGGAGAGAAATTAGTTGATATGTGTTTGTTGCTTGGTTTTGTTGAGATTTTGATTCTCAAATGATAGAGTTTTTAAGCAAAGTGTGTGTCATCTATATTAGTAAAATCAAATATGCCTAAATCGAATATGCAAATTGTTTGTTAGGTTTTGGGAGTTTTTTTGTCTGAGCTTCGCGATCGTTGTTCACAAATGGTTGGATATTTGTCGTTGTTGCTTCCACTTGTTCGTACTTTTTTTGTTCTTTTGTTTATTTTCTATGAAGAATTAATGACTATATAGAAGACATCAAAGTCTTTGATTTGTTTAGTTGAAACTAGCTAGCTAGTTGATTGAATGTCTTAGCTTCAATAAAATTGTAAATTCTCTTATCCGAATTTATTATAGATATTGGGACATTATGGATAGAAAGTGGATGTCTGCCAATCGTCTGTCCAAGGAATATAGAGATGGAGTGGATTATTTTGTGAATCAGTCTTGCTCAACGTTTAGGAGAGATCTAGTAATATGATATGTCCTCGCTTACGTTGTTGCTATGTAAAATCGCTTAATGCGCATTTAGTTGGGGGGACATTTAAAGGGTAATGGAATTGATCAAACTTACACTTGTTGGACAATGCATGGTGAGGAAAGAGTTGAATCTTCGAATATGGGTAATAGTACTGAGAGATGTGCACCGGTTGACACCGAAATACCTACGTTTGTTGGGGATGAATTTGAAGAGATGGCAAAGGCTTTTGAAGACGATCTTAATGACCGTCCTCAAATGTTTGAGAAGTTGATAACGGATGCAGACGCCGTTGTATGAGGGTTGTACTTGAATTCACAAAATTATTGGTCGTGATAAAGTTGTATAACTTGAAAACTTGCCACGGATGGACGGATAAGAGCTTTCTTGAATTACTCACACTATTGAAAGAAATGTTGCCGAAGGATAATGTGCTCCTTTCTCGACGTATGATGCAAAACAAATGTTAGGGTCCATTGGCTTGAACTATGAGAAGATACACGCTTGTCCCAATGATTGCATTCTATTTCGAATGAACATGCATTTTTAAAGTCGTGTCCTAAATGTAATGCATCGCGTATAAAAAGAAAGATTCTGCTCCAGAAAAGGTGTTGTGGTATTTTCCCATAATTCCTCGATTTAGGCGTATGTACCGTAGTTCAGAAGATGCAAAACACTTGACATGGCATGAGGATGAAAGGATTAAAGATGGCATGTTACGACACCCGGCAGATTCTCCGCAATGGAAAAAATTTGATATTGATTATCCTGATTTCGGGTTGGATCCAAGAAACCTACGACTTGCATTGTCTGCCGATGGTTTTAACCCGCACGGTATTCGTGAGTAGCTCCCACGAAGACATAGCCCGTGATATTAGCGATTTATAACTTACCTCCATGGCTTTGCATGAAACGCAAATATATGATGTTGTCTTTGTTAATTTCTCGCCCAAGCAACCGGAAAATGATATTGATGTATACTTGGCTCCTTTAATTGAAGACTTGAAGCTAATGTGGGAGAATGGAGTAGAGGTGTATGATGGGTTCGAGAGAAGAAAGTTTCAACTTGAGGGCTATGATTTTTGGCACAATTAATGACTTTCCAAAGATACGCAATCTATCCGGGTACAAGACGAAAAGTCGTCGCAGTATGCCCTATATGTGAAGATAACACCGATTGGATGTGGTTGGAACATGGTAGGAAGAATATCTACCCCGGTCATCGTAGATTTTTGCCATCTACTCATCAAGATCGATCGTTAAAAAGGCATTCAATGGGAATACCGAACCCGTAAAGCTCCCACGGCTTTGACGGTGAACAATCGTTGAAAAGGTGAAAGATTTGAACATTAAATTTGGGAAGCCATTTGCAGGAGAGGTTGCTAAAGCGGGGTGGAAGAAAAAGTCGATTTTCTTTGACTTGCCATACTTTGAAGTCATTATATGTAAGACACTTCATTGATGTGATGCATGTTGAAAAAATGTCTTTGAAAGTGTCATTGGTACCTTACTCAATATGCCAGAAAGACTAAAGATACCATCAACTCGAGGTTGGACTTGCTTAGTATGGGGTTGAGACCAGGTGGGTCCGATAAAGAAGGGTACACGTGCACATATCTACCTCCCAGCACTCATACTCTATCTAAAAAGGAGAAGACCGTGTTTTGTAAGTTTCTTCATGGAGTAAAAGTTCCAGAGGGGTATTCTTCAAATGTTACAAACCTTGTATCCATGAAAGACCTTAAGTTAAAGTCTTTAAAGTCCCATGATTGTCATGTTCTAATGGAGAATTTGCTCCCAATTGGTATACGATCCATTTTGCCTAAGAAAGTGCGCGCGACGCTAACCAAACTTTGTTACTTCTTTAAGGCGATTTGTAGTAGAGTGATTGACCCTAGAAAGTTGCCATCATTGCAAAGAGAAATTACTCACACTTTGTGTGAGCTTGAGATGTATTTCCCACCTTCATTTTTTGACATAATGATTCATCTAATGATTCATTTGATTAGAGAGACACAATTGTGTGGCCCATGTTACATGAGATGGATGTATCCGTTTGAGCGTTACATGAAGATATTAAAAGGATATGTGAAAAACCGATCACGACCGAGGGTTGTATTGTTGAGCGCTACATAGTTGAAGAAGTCATTGAGTTACGCACCGCCTATCTATCTAGTCTTGAATATTCTCATGGACTTCCAAGGTCTCGCCACTTAGGAAGCATTACTAAAGGGATGTCGATATATAAAATAGTTATGGTGTCAAGGGAAGAACTACATCAAGCACACTTATATGTTTTGCACAATGATAGTGAGGTTGATTCATATGTTGCCAAGCACATGGACATACTTAAGAGTGATTACCCATATAAGAGTGAAGTTTGGTTAACAAAGGAACACAATCGGAGTTTCATAGTGTGGTTAAAAGACCACATTGATTTCGAGTTTGTTATGAATCCTACTTCGATTTCAAAAAGATTGAGATGGTTAGCAAAAGGTCCAAATATGCATGTTTTCTCTTACACCACTATCTAATTAATCTGTTACACGCTCTATACAAAAACCCATGATGATCGAGTAAAATGCAAAATAGTGGGGTGACTCTTGTTGCTCAAGCTATGCATACATCAAGTGCCAAAGACAAATCCCGTATACGCGAATATGTCATACTTCGGGTCATTGAACAAATATGGGAGTTGGATTACACCATGTTTCGAGTCCGTGTTCCAATGTAAGTGGGTTGACAATAATAATGGTTTACTGATTGATGAGTCTGGGGTTCATGCGGGTGAATTTCAAGAAGTTGGGATATAAAGATGAGCCTTTTATTTTGGCATCCCAAGCTCAACAAGTGTTTTATGTCACCGATCCGATTGATATCAATTGGTCTATTGTTTTATCGACACAAAAAAATTAGTGAATTACATTTATGATCAAGAAACCAATGATGATGGTATCGAGGACGACCCTTTCTTGGGGACATCACTAGAAGAGGAAAGTACTTATAGAGAGGATGTTGTGTATGTTAGAAAGGATCATACTGATGGAATTACGATTCAGTCAAAAACAAAGTACCAAGGAGCGAATTGCAAAAAAATTGTATCGAAAAAAGGAAAAGGTAACCGACATAGATGTTATTTTATAGACATGGATCTTATTTTCATCTTCTTTGACTGATTATTTATTTTTTTGTTGGATGTTTTTTAAATGGATAAATATAACAAACAATGATTATGTTTTATTGCGGTAAGATGGCGGATCATAGTGATAGTGGGCATGACACCTGGTGAGGCGTGATCATGATGTTACAAACTATATCGAAGCGTGCTCCTCGTGGAATGACAGCTTAAAAAGGATATCATCAACCGTTAAGTAAGTAAAGGAAAAGAAAAATTAAGTGTAAGATACTAATTAATTGCTAATTAACTTCATTCAATACTAAGTTTTAATTGTTTGTGATCTAATTTACTATTTACATAATGCAGTCCAATGGAATGTTAAGGTCCGCCAATTGAGAAAAACGAGACTCATTTGATTACTTTCCTTGGTAGTAAGGTAAAACAAATGATACCAATAACAATCACTACTTGGGTTCACACAAAGAATCCCGCTTTGGAGAAACAAAAACATGAGTTGTGGGTAACAATACAGTATATAATTTTAGATCTTTTTGGTAATCTTATTTAGTAATTTTGTAGTCCCATATATATATATATATATATATATATATATATATATATATATATATATATATATATAAATTTATTTATATGATTTTCATTTAATGTGCATAAGCAAAGAATATTTTGATGTGGATGATTCTAAAAATGACTGGATAATGAAGGAAGCCGGAAAGTTACATAAAAATTTGAACGACATTAACAAAAACTTGGTTGAAAGATGATAATGGAAACATCAATTGGAATCCTCCACCAATATATAGTGGGTTTATTTCAGAGGAGGATTGGCACACATTTGTTAGGAGACGCATCAAGATCCAAAATTCTTGGTTAGTGCTACTATCTATTAAGTTATAACATAAAATATATTTGACAATTATCTATTATATATTAATGTATACTTATCTCTCTTAATAGAAAGCAAGTGAATGTAATCGAAAGTGTGCTTCTCGGTCGTGAGTATCCTTATAGAGCGCGGTGTGCTACTCCATATCAACATATTGAAGAGAGATTGGTAAGGCACAATAAGCTTGATTTTTTTAGTTTCATGAAACTTTTTATAAATAGTTTCTTAATATTTGGTAAATTTAAATATAGTTGGTGGAGAGTGGGAAAGATCCTACTAAAGAAGGTGTTGAGCGACATGTTTTGTGGGTAGAGGCTCGACTAAACAAAGAAAAGGAGATTGTTGATCCTAAAACTAAGGAGGTGTCGGAAAGAATTGTAAGTATTTCCTAAATTCAAGCTCACCGATTTTAATTGTAACTTTTATGATTTTTATAATGTATTATACTTTTGTTTTGTGAATCAGAAGCCATATCACGATCGATGTCACAGGGAGAGCTCACCGATTGCTCAAAAAGAAATCCTTACACGTGCCTTAGGTAAAGAAGAATACTCTCGGGTCGCACAAGGGGTCTTGGATTTGGAGTAGCACCAACCGAGTACTTTGGACCAAAGCGAAAAGTCTATGATGAGAATCATGACTGCCCACCACCGAGAAAGATGATGGCATTGTATGAAAGTTTGCAAGCTCAACTTAATGATATGCGATCACTTTATGGCCATGTTATGCCACCAAAGACCAACCCCTCGCTACACATAGCGAAAGGTACGAGATAGCCGCACCATGCCGTCAACTAAGGTATTAATTGTTTTTATTATTTTGTGGTTTATAATTGATTTATTGTACATATATATATATATAACATCAAATAATGTCTTTATTATTTTGTGGTTTATAATTGATTTAGGACAACAATGAGTGTGAGTGTGAATTGTATATCTCAAACCCACATGAAATGGTTGCAATTGGCTACACATGTAACGAATTGGGTCCCTTGATGCACAATTTACCCCTACCTCCGAATCATGTTAGAGTCAGAGTTGCGGTACCATTTAGGGAGGATGCACCATTGCCTGTTCCGATTGACGATGATATTGATATCTTGACTGTGTCACAAGCAGCTTGGTACCTTTGTGGCATGGCCATCCGCCTTGTCGTTGTAAGTGACAATATATTTTTAACTAACTAATTATAGTTTTTGTCATATAATTTGTGCTAACTAAGTAATTATTTTTGTTTAAACATAGATGCGCCAAAATGAAAAATCTAAGAAAGTGTCTACCGGCAAGAAAAGGTCTCCTTTGAAAAGTGTTGGCAAGGAAATATCTATTGGCAAGAAAGTGTCTCGATCCACCCCTTCTACAAAAGTGTCTCGACCCACCCCTTATGTAGAAGTTTCACAGCCTGCCTCTCCTCCAAAAGTGACTGATCAACCCTCCTCTTCTCGCCAAGTGACTCATCCCACCCCTTCTCCAATTGTGTCTCAGCCCGCCTCTTCCTCTTCCATTGAAGCTTATATGAAGATTGGTGAGGCCGACGCGTATGAGAAATACATGATGAAAGACAAATTGCTTATCATAAATTTTGATGAAGAAATTTTTGAGCCGCTTTGCCTCATATAGCTCGGACGTGAGGATATCCGTCTTTGTATGTGATGCGGATGAGGCAAACCTGTGATTGTTATGAATATATATGTCGGTACTATGTAATTTATTATTTGACATTGTCGATTAATTTTATTATATCGTTAATTTAATTTATATATATATATATATATATATATATATATATATATTTATATATCTAAATGTAGGTACTTGTGCGAGGACATTGTGGTCCCTTCCAAAGACACATAGATATTTGTTCTTGTGTCCTAAAGTACAACCTTTCATCAAGTGAATCTCACCGCCAAATTATGAATCACTTGTGGAACAAAACCAGTCATTGCTCAAACTTATGTCAATGACCGCTTCATTGAAGCTCAAAATAGAATTGATGATGATGTCTTACTTCTAGCACCTGTTAATTTTGGGTAAGAATTTTTACTCATTAATTCTTATATAAGATGCATTTTTTAATAGTAGTCAATTACTTATTCCTAAATTTATTTTGTAGGAGACATTGGGTTTTGTATGCAATTAATCCTAGGAAAAAACCGTGTATTACCTTGACTCACTTCAAAATCATTACAAAAACCACCTGAGTTTGTGGAGCTTTTTACAGTGTGTTTTATTTTGTGTCATTCTCGCATTTCTTACTTTTACTTATATATGTATATATTGTTATTAATATAGTTATATGACATTCTATTCAAATGGTTTGTTTGTTTGGTGTTTTTAGCAAACAATCACTAGTTTTCAATATTAAGATCATGTGAGATCAAACTAGAAAATCTCTTTGACGATTGCCTAGAAGTTTTGTGTCTTTTAGCGTGCGTAAACAGAAAATAGTAGAAAGAGATAGTTTGAAAGCGTAATGAGAGCAAGAAGTGCAACAAACGTAAAAACAAGTAAAAATTGCATTAAAGTGAAAGATAAAAGAAGTTGGTCCACCAAAGACGCATAATGTAATCTGATTCACTCTTGTTTCTCTTTGACTTGGAAGTTGAGTTTCACAGAGTTTTTGTAAAGATGTGGTGACCCCGTTTTCCTATTACAAGGGAGTATTTATACTCTCAGATACAATCGTGGGCAAGCACGATAACCACTTCCTAAAAACTAGGGAAATAACCGCCCACTAACTGCTGCTCCTTGCGTTTCGACCAGCTTGTTGTCGAAGGATCTGGCGAAGCATTGGACCCAGTTTTGTCGAACAACTGGGCCTTCTCTTGTCGAAAGTTCCTGGCCTTGCCTCGTAGCTTGAAGAACTAAGTCTGTCGAAGTTTGCTTGCATTGTCAGCACTTGTACAACTGTACTGTTGAATTTATGGTATATTGACTTGAACGTTGACCTGCAGCCCACAGAATATTATTAAATGTACAGTCAACACCATTTAAAGCTTAATTTAATGCCCTTGCCGAAATTTTGAGGTAACAGATTGCCCCCCAAAAAATGTTTTTTCGACGGAATAAGGAATGGAGGGAAGAAAAGGCATTTTTTGAATACTGTGCAATAGTCACTTCTACCGCCTTTTTGCGTTTCAACGATGGTCGAAAAGACAACCATCATTACTTGCACAGTAAAACGAACCGCCTTATTGGCACACGCGTTGCATAGTTGGTGGGCCATCACGTCTCTCAAACGTCGCGAACGTGCGAGTTATGGCGAACGTGCCAATAACTGTAGCTTCCCAACATATATAAACGGCTACAACCCTTCATATTCCTCTTTACTCAGTTTGAACTTTTGTGAAACCTCTCCGTATTCTTCTTCACTCTTCGCGCGTTTTGCAAAAATCCCCAAAAAAGTTTCAAACTTTCACTCCTTTCCTTCAACCCTACGTTTGAATTTCGCCTCGCATTTGCTTCTGATCTCTCATGGCTTCCTCATCTGCTGCTGAATGTTCAACGAAGAACGACGACACCAACAGACCTAAAACCCTTGATGGCTTTGTTGATGAGCCTGACCTTCTTGATAGTCGAGCAGTTCAATGGCAAACCCAGGTATTGATTCCCTCTACTAGGGTTTATACTCATGCATATCTAGGTCCTCTTCCTAATACCCTTTTAGAGAACACTGAAGTCTCTGAAATTTTCCCTAGTCATGCCTGTCTTCAGCCCAGAATTTTCACCAAGACCCCTTTTCATTTAGAATTTCTGAATAGTCCTTCTAGGGTCTTTAGGTTCTGCTCCTAGGCTCGACCAACAGATTTACATAGATTGGCTCGACAAGGTGGAGGCCAAAAGGCCGATGTCTGGAAAAAACAAGGTATTTTTGACCTTATTCAAATGCCTGGTATGGGCCTAAGTATGACAAAGACACTTGATATTGGGCGCTATGCGCTTCTGGGATTGTGCCACTCATAGCCTCCACTTGAGATGTGGCATGCTGACTCCCACTTTACTAGATGTTGCTGCCATCACAGGCCTGAAACCCCTAGGTGAGACCTTTGATCCTGCTAATCCTGAGTATGTATACCCATTCACTTTCAATAATGCCACTTTTGCTCCTTACATCACAGAACACCACAACCGTGACAATGACACGATTGTCTCGCTAAAGAACACGTAGCCTTCTTAACCCTTTGGTTATCCTTTTTGTTTTCTCGCACACGCTCACCTGTGTTTCTAAGACCTATATTCCACTGGCCGCCCAACTCCATGAGAAAGAAAACCTTAATCTTGCCAAACTGTTGTTGGGTTCTCTCTATCAGGAGCTTGACAATGCTGTCTTGGAACTGAAAGAAGACGAACCCACCAACAAGTTTTTGGCTTCTGGCCCATTGTGGTTATTGCAATTGTGGCTGTTAGCCACTTTTGAATCTCGACTAGGTCTGTACATCCCTAAGTCTGTTCACCAATCCTTGAAGTCTAGGAGGACTGAAGGGATTCGACTGGCTCAGTTGAAACCCAAACAGATAAATATTCCTCCAGAAGAGTCTTTCGAAATTCACTTCGACATGTTCCTGAAGTGCACAAGCTTCGTAGACTCTATGGCTCCCTTTGTGCAAAGGCCTTTTGGTCCAACTTGGTTTCGACAACCATTTCCCTCTTCTTCTATCGAACAAGCCGAGGAGATTGCCCAAATCTGGCAAGCCTACCTCTCCCCTGCTATTCTTTCTACCAAGCTTACCCCTGGCAAAGCTAAAAATAGCTTCGGAATTAAGAGATACTTCCCAAGTTATTCTCGCTGCATAGTTTGGCCTTTGTCGATTCGACTGCACACGGTATGTTTTTTCATCGGCGAGAATTTTCGAATCCGGACACGGTGGTAGCCTCACAAACACGCCTTCAAGAAATTCCACTATAGGGCCTTGAGTTTCGAGCCCTCAAATTCAACCCCGATTCTCATGCACTAAGGAATTTCATGAATGGTGGACTAATTACTATACCACTCATTGGGAGGCTATTGACACTTTTTCGAAAACATTATGAAGAAATTGGTGGCACCCTTTCCTTCGAACAACCTGTATTTACTTCGATACCCACATCTTTCTCGAGTCTTGAACATCTCAGAATTTAGTTTTATTTCGCTTTTCTTACCAATGTTCTTCGACGTCAGTCAATCTGCACCAAGCCGAAAGCCAAAGTGAACAAGGCTACCACAAAGACCATCTCCTCCAAAGAACCAAGAAAACAAAGGGGACGCGAAGTCTATTCCGGACATTGTCCTAAAGAAGGTATATTGCCATTTGTTCGCCTCAAGTTGCTTTTGATTACGACTTTTACTCATGTCGAGAAACCTTCTTTCCGTAAAACAACTCGTGCAAAATCCCCAACAGGCCCAAAGCTAAAAGGAAAATGGTCCTTCCGGAAGATGAGGTACTATACTCTTGCCTTGTTAATCCGTCGAAATTTCTCTTCCCTTTGTCATTCACTTTCTGACATAACCCAAATTCTCTTTTGCAGACAATCGAAAGTGATGATAACATCCCCTCACTCGCGAGGTCGAAGAAAAGAAACTTTCCTGAGATTCAAAGGGCAGCCCAAGGCATCACTATTGATGAGACTCCTGAACCACCTTCTTCTCCTCCAATCAAGAGACTTAAGGTACAAGAGGTAAACTCCCTTTCGACATTAGATTAGACTTATTTGGTTTCACCTTTCCAATCTTTAACTTAACTGATATACCTTGCTGTGTATAGGTGGGTGGACTGCTCGTGAACAACCCTGAAGTCCAATCTATGGTTGAGGCTGCTGATCTGGAGTTGTCAGCCTCTATGCTCCCTTTTCCTTCGTCTCCTCAAGGTGCAACTGCTGAAGAGATTTTCCAAGCATTGGAGAACTCTGCAATTCCCATTTTCGAGGAGTTTGCGCCAAGTGCTGGAAATGTCGAACAAGAGGCGGTCGTCGAAGAAAATGCTCCTGTTATGGAAGAGGCTATTCCAACTGCTGGCAGCGTCGAACCGGAGACTGTTGTTGGAGAAACTGCTCAAGTTCCAGAACTTACCATTCCAACAACTGAAGGACCAAAAGTAGTGGCTACCTCCGTCGAAATTCCTGAAGCAAATATGGTTGATCAAGAACCAGAGGAGCCTAGAGTAGAGGTAGCTGCAGATCAAGGTGCTTCCGCCAAAGAATCATCCAACAGCGCTGTCAGCGACCAAGAATTGGCTGAGTTAAAGAAGACGGATCCCTTGGCAGCCTTGAAGATTATGTTAAGCCTTAAGAGTTCGTCGAGCCGCTTGATTTGCAGTTCCTCGAACAACTCTTTAAGTTCTATCAACCAAGAGACGGTCGAAAGCTTGCTTAGCCAGTTGAAGACGAAGGTGTTAGAAGGGGACTTGGTGGCCACTATTGAAAATGACTCATCTGTATATCTTGAGGTAAAATCCTCATTCGAAAGATAACCGGTTAGACCCTCCTCAACATGTCCTTTCGTTCTTCATGGAATTTGGCCCTATTTTTGAGCAACTTTCCCTTTTGATCAACCAACGGTCGACCACCTCTAAGCGCAAGGTTCAAGAGACTCAACTCTGCGAGGTGGAACTCGCCTCTCTTAAGGCTGATCAAGACGCCATCGAAGCTCTTGAGACCCAAGCAGCTAATGATGAGAAAGCAATCGCTGAGTGGGATGCAGAGATTGCGCGCATTGAGGAAGAGATAAAGACCCTTCAACTCAAATTGTCTAATGCTAAACATCAGAAGGGTCTGATCGTCGAACGCATGAGTCTTTGCTTCTTCGCCCACCAAAACTACCAAAGCAATGGCAAATTATAGAGCACTTGGAGAAGATTGACAAGCACCAAGCTATTCTCGCGACCTCGACAAAGAGTCAGTATCTTCTTGACACCTCTATTTCTCTAAGTGTTAGCATCATGGAGAGGCACAAGGCTACCTTGTCGACCTTCTAAGACTGTAATATCTTAGCATTCTAAAAATGGCTGTGCAACTTTAACAATTTCTTTATACATTGCCATTTATGAACAACTTTGGTTTATTTATAATTGTTCAATCTTTATTTCGGTTAACGTTGGCTTGTATCGTTTTAAGTACTTGCCATTTATTCTAAAGGTCCTATTTTCGTCACCTAACTCTTCGATTTCATAAGCGCCATTCGAAAAGCAACGCAACACGCGAAATGGGCCTTCCCACCCTGGTGACCATTTGCCTAAAACTCTATCTTTTTTATCCATAGGTAATAGGACTTTCCACACTAACTCCCCTCCTCAAAGGTTTTTAACTTAACCTTTTATTGTAAGCTTTAGCTACTCTTTCTTTCTCATCGAATAAGCATTTCTAAAGCTAACAACCTCTCTTCGTCTACATCAACTAATTCATCAATCATCATATTCCAATAATGATCGAAAGGAATTTCGCATCGCTTTTGAATCCTTGTTGATTGTAAACAAATTTCGACGGGTAACATCGCATCATGTCCAAATGTTAACTTTGTAGGGAGTAGTGTTTATAGACTCCTTAGGTGAAGTTCGACAAGCCCATAACACTTGGTCAAGAGAATCGCCAACTTCTAGGCTTACGCCCAACGTGCTTTTAATCAAATTAATAATGATTTTATTGGCGACCTCTACTTGGCCATTGGCTTGTGCATAGTATGGTGTCGAAGTCAATAACTTGAAACCAATTTCAAGAAATGAAATCTACCATTTTTCGACCGGTGAAAACGGTACCTTGGTCCGTAGTAATGGTTTCTCGAATTCCATATCTATAAATGATATGATTTTGAATAAACCTTATCATCGCTTCTTGATCTACATTGGCTAAAGGTATTGCCTCTACCCACTTAGTAAAGTAATCAATCCCTACTAGAATGTATCTGTGGCCTTTCGATGAAGTTGGTTTTATTTCTCCAATCACATCTAAAGCCCAACCTCGAATGGCCAAGGTTTCACTATAGAATGCAACTCATTTGCAGCACATGTTGTATTCCAAAGATGTTTTTGGCATTCTTGGCAACCTTTGGCAAATTCTATACAATCTTTCAAAGATAGTTGGCCAATACATTCCTTGTCGAAATAACAACCATTTCATTTTGTGGCCTACTTGATGTGAGCCACATGCTCCACTATGTGTATCGAATCGCCAAATATGCCTCGCTTTTCACTAAGACATTTTAGTAGCACCCCTTCCCGGAGTTTGTTTGTACAATTCGTTTCCAATTAACACATAGCTTAGAGCTCAGACTTTACTTTTTGTTAGTGTTCCTGTAGGATTTTGCAAATATTCTACAATGGGTTTTCGCCAATCATCATCAACCATATTGTCAATAGCAAAAATTTCTGCCAAGTCAATATCGTCGAAAATGTGACGTTCTTCGACGCTCACTTCACTTGTATTTATTGCCCCCCAATTTTTGGTGTTGACAATAACGTTGAAGGAGTATTATAGAGAGAGTCTTCGAGATTAATTTATCTTTTATCTCAATTAACTCTTCTAGGCTTTGCTTCGATACTTTGTAACCTAAGCAATTTGTGCGACCATTTGCCACGTGATTTTCAATTCGTGGTAAATGTTCTAGGTGAACGAATGTAAACCTTTTTAACAAAGTATTGGCAATAACGAAATATTTAATAAGGTGTTCATTAATACATTTGTATTCTTTCATCAATTGTTTGACCACTAGTTGAGAATCACCTTTTATTTCGACACAACTTGCCCCAATTCGAGTAAAATTTTAAGGCCTACTATTAAAGCCTCATATTCACTTTCATTATTTGAGCAGAATCTCGAATTTTAAATTTATACTTCGTTGGAGTATTTTCTGGAGAGATAATCAAAATTTCAATGCCTGCTCCATTCTTATGGCTTGAGCCATCGAAGTATAGCTTCCAAGGACGTATGTCTAATGAATGTATCTCACATTCGACAACGGAATGGTCTGCTATAAAATCAGCAACCACTTGTCCTTTAATTGATTTAAGGGGTTGGTAAGTTAAGTTGTACTCTAGCAAAGCTAAAGCCCATTTGCCAATTCGACTATGCAACATTGGTTTTGACAACATATGTTTAATAACATCAAAATGCGAATAAACATAAACATCTGCTGATTTTATATATTGCTTCAATTTTGTACACGAAAAATACAAGCAAAGGCATAGTTTCTCAATTGGACTATACCTAGTTTCAGCATCAATCAAAACCCTACTAAGGTAATAAATGGGTCTTTCGACACCACTATCATCCTCTTGCGCTAGCATGCTACCTATTGTGTTATCAGAAGCTGCTATATACAATTTCAGCAATTTATTTCCAATAACAGGCAATAAAATTGGTGGCTTGACCAAATAAGACTTGATTGCGTCGAAAGCATCTTGGTGAACCTGCTCCCACTTGAATTCATCTTCTTTCTTCAATCTCAGTAATGGCGAAAAAGCTTGTGTTTTGCCACTTAGATTTGAGATGAATCTTCGAAGGAAATTGATTTTTCCCAGTGGTATCGCAGCTTCTTTTTTTAGTCGAAGGAGCCTTCGTTTCCATAATTGCTTTAGTCTTATTTTCGTTGATCTCTATGCCTTTCTTGTGTACTACAAAACCCAAGAATTCACCGCACGCATACGTAAAAGCACATTTGGTTGGATTCATTTTCAATCCATATTTCCTCATTCGTTCGAAAGAACGTCGAAGGTGGTCTAAATGACCACTTTCTGAGGATGACTTAACCACCACATCATCTATGTACACTTGCATAAAATCATCAATAAAATCGTGAAACATAGAATTCATTGCCCTCGATAAGTGGCACCAGCGCTTTTTAAACCAAAAGGCATGACCACCCATTCATAAACACCTAATGCCTCCGGACATCGGTTTTAACACGCCCTCTCTTCGGCAATAAAGATTTGATTATACCCCGAGTAGCCATCTAGCAAATCGAGATAATCAAATCCTCGCTGCCGAATCTATTAGCATTTCTCACGGGCATAGCGTATTCATCTTTAGGTGTTGCATTATTTAAATCCCTAAAGTCTACGCAAACTCTAAGTTTTCCATTCTTTTTCATTCTTTGGAACTATATTAGCTAACCAATCAACGTACTGCGCGATTCGATGAATTTGCTTTTGAACGACCTTTCTATTTCTTCCTTGATTTTAGCCAATATCCGAGGAGCAAATCTTCTTGGCGTTTGCTTCATCGGCTTCTTCCCACGGTCGAATGGGTATTTGTAATTCCACCACTTCTCGACTCAAACCGGGCATTTCATTGTGACTCCCAAGCAAAGCAATCCTTGAACTCCCGCAGAAGTGAAATGACTTGGGTTACGAAGGCGACATCAAGATGTGCACCGATATAGGTTGGCCTTTTGATCAAGCCATCTCCCAAATCCACCTCTTCGATCGATCTTGAGCTTGCATGCGCTCAGAGAATCTCTAGGGTCTTTTCCAAAACCCAATGGTTCGTCGTCATAAATGCAATCCAAATTTGTCATTTATGACTTCACCATTTTCTTCAGATGAAGTTATGGCTTCGGCGACCATTGTTTGTTGATTTAACTCGGCTTCCAAAGCCGCTTTTATTTATTTTCGGCCATATAAGCGTAATTCTATCCCAAGCACCGGCATGACATCTTAAACCTTCTAAGAGTCGGTGTCCCATCCTGTTGGAGGCAAAGACACCCTCGGGATAGACATTGGCACCTTCTATTTCTCTCTTTCCCACACAAAACCATGTGTTGGGTATAAGTGAATGGAGGAAAGCACATTATCTCGAGGAGATGTATGCTTGGCTAGAAGATGTACATGGCGCAATGTTCGCCATTTGCTTCTCAAAATTCTCCCCTGGTGACGTTGTTTACGCCGGCAAGGAAATAACTCGTCCGCTTCGACGTACTCTACCGCACCATCATCCTCCACATTACCGCTTTTGGTGTAGGCTTGAGGAACAGCTCCTACGCCATGTATCCACTCTCTCCCAAGGAGTAGATTGTAGCTTGCTTTTGATGCTATAACAAAGAACGTGGTGGTTCTTCTTACAGCCCTACCACCACCTCTACTTCGACCGCTCCCAACGACTGCGATTTCCCCTCATAATTGGTTAACATAATGTTATGAGGTCTAAGGTCCAGATCGAATGCACTATTGTCTTCAACATGGCCCGAGGCATCAAGTTAACCGCACCCCTCCATCGACCCGAGATCTTGTTAATGCCTACGCCATTAACTTTTGCTTGGACGTATAAGGGCTTCAAATGATGCTTTGCGATACCGTCGCCTCTCTCGAAGTGGCCATTTGTTCCTCTACGCACCATTGTTCATGACATAGTAGCATACTTGGCTTGTGGTTAGCCATATCCCCAATGAAGTCTTCTTCGACGCCATTTGGGGTATCAGAATAAAGATCGCACTCACTCGGCAAGATGGATACGACGTTGCGGATGACGCCGGCTAGCCTCGAGTCGTCGAAATCGATGTGACATCTTCGTCCATGTCGAATGAAGCACTTTTCTTCTTTAAAAGCGTTAATGGAGGAAAATCCTCTCCATAGCAGCCTTCTTGGTTCCTCTATAACAATAGATTTCCGCTTTAGCCTTGTTTCCAACCCTCACTTGATTGGCAGCTCCTATACTTATCTTTGTGTTCCCCCACGGTTTTAGGAGTTACACCTTAACCGCTTTTTGGCGTTGGCTCGTTAGCAACTTTGTGTTGCCTTCTTTTTCGAGCGTACCGTATCGACGCCATTGGGTCTTCGTCATGGGGTTCTTCCCCATAATTATTTTTATAATTATACTTTGAGGCCTCGCCGTGATTGGCTTAGTTGTCCCAAAGATGTTGAGCGGCGTTTTTGTAGTGTCTACATCCAAATGCGTGTATCCACTTCTCATTTGATGGATCTGCTCTTGGAAAGAATGGTTTGGCGAGGGGAGATAGCACAAACTCCTTCTTGGCTACACCTTGCCAAAGAACCGCGGCTTACTTGTCGGGCCTGCTTGAATTCTTTACCTTGTAAGGAAGGTCCCTCTCTCGAAAGTGAAATTTGGCCTCTTACTTGGCCATTTCCTTTTCGGGGTGGTCGAACTTCGCAAAGATTCGACACTCTTAGCCGCTTCTTTGTCAAACACAAAGATCGCACCTTGGACATAACATGACCTCGTGAGCTCAATTTACACCGATTCGTGAAGTCTATCGATCTTCCTCACCCTTAGGGTACACAGATCGCACCTTCTCTTCGTATTCTTCCGGAGTAACCTGTCTCACAAAGATCACTCTTTTGAACAACACTTTTGATTTTTTCAAACAGGAGGTTTGGTAGACTTAGGAGAATCCACCATTTTTACGTCTACCATATTGATACTCATCTCAATTGGTTCCGCATACATCGCTTCCACTTGATGGAGGGGTCGAAGATCAATTTGCATCGGTGCTTTATTCTTTTTATCTCCAAACTTGAGTCTTCCTCTTCAATCGCTTTACAACCATATCCTCGAAAAGAACACAACGGTCAACAGTATGTCCCAAAAAATTATGAAACTTACAATAACCCTTTTTCTTCCTCTGCTCGAGAGGAGGAACTTTCAAACCGCTTGGCACTATTATTTGGCCATCGATTACTAGCAAATCGAAGATCTCATCACATTTGGTAACATCAAAAGTATATGTTTTAGGCACAAATCACATGTTTTTAGGCTCTACTGAGATTATTCCCATTTGCTAGGCCTTAATAATTTGCAAGCATAAGGAGGACCGGGCTTAAGTTCAATACGTCCTATCTCCTCCGATTCGACATCACTAAATGCGAAGTCGAATTGTTCGCCTACATAGGCTATCTTTTCTTTTTGTGAAAACCCACCGAGTTCTCTTTTTTTATTGTACTTATTCACTCTAGCCTTTTCCTCTTTAAGCCTTTCGACTTGTCGAACTCTATCGGCTAGTTGGGCCATGTCTCTCAAATGAGACGTATCCAATTTCTTTTCGAATTGAATAGTCAAGGCCACTGCACCATTTCGACAAGCTCATGTTCGTGCACTTGCGTAAAACATCTTGCCTTCATAACTCTGAATCTATTCAAATAATCATCAATAGCCTCGTGTACTTTACGTCGAACACCGCCAATTCTTTAAGGCTAATCTTCGATCGCCCATGTAGAATTGCTCATGAAACGCCTTTTCTAATTGCCCCCATGTGTATATGGAACCAGGGGCGAGTGGTAAACCACGTAAAGGCATTTTTAGTTAGAGAATTTGGAAAATACTTCATTTTCAAACTCTCATTTTGAGCTATGTCCCCGCCTCGATCATGTACCGGCAATATGTTCGATGATGGACTCGTTGGTATCACCCCAAACTTAGTGAACTTAGGGATTTTCCAACCTCTTGGCAATTCACGCTGCAAGATATACTCACACAGGGGCGATATGAAATTAGGCCTATGTAAACCTACGTTAAGGCCATTTTGCGCCATTATGGTTTCACCAAAGTGGCTATGTTGTCTTGAAAGCAAACGTTATTTCGTTGCACTTGTCGAACAACTTCATCGCGTTTTGGTTTCGATTCACCATAACTACTTCGTGGATGTGATTACCCACCCTTGTTGTTCGCCCATAACCGCTCAAGCTTCGGCGATCGATCGATCTCGTAGGGTGTTAGGCATATTGTTCCCACAATTTGGTAACTGCCTATTGTTTCCCGTAGGAGCCCCAAAGAAATCTGCAATCCTACCCATTTGGTCTGCTAACATCTGATAACTGGTATTTGTGTTCTGAATCAAAGGATTGAACACGGTACCAATTTGTTGAGTCAGCATATTAACCATATCATGATTACTTTCGTCCACTTGTTGTCTTAACGCCAACAAAGACGCATTGGTTAACGCAGTAGGATTTCGACCAAGTACACCCTCAGACGAAACGTGTGAAGGAGAAAAGGTCGACACGTGTGGCATTCCAGTAGGCATGCCATATACCCCAAAAGGGTATGGTGGTAGACTCATATTTTGGAAACGTGTTTCCAAACTATTCCCTGTTGCCACATAAGGACTCGAAGGAAGTCCTACGCTTTGTGGCAAGGCCATAGACGATGTCGAACCAACATTGGTCATTGACATCGTGGGAACGGTTATTGATGTCACTGGGGCCGTAGTCCCTGCAACATTTCCACCGCTTACATTGGCGTAATCTCACCGTTGTTCCTTGCACTTGTGATATCACGGTGGTCGAACTAGAGGCGTTGTTAGAATTGGTACGTACCATTCTACCACCCTCAAGTGCATACAAATTTATACACTTAACGTAAACGACACAAAATAATCGCAAAGGTCCCACCGGTGTGCCAATTTGTTTGTTTGTTTGGTGTTTTTAGCAAACAATCACTAGTTTTCAATATTAAGATCATGAGATCAAACTAGAAAATCTCTTTGACGATTGCCTAGAAGTTTTGTGTCTTTTAGCGTGCGTAAGAACAGAAAAATAGTAGAAAGAGATAGTTTGAAAGCGTAATGAGAGCAAGAAGTGCAACAAACGTAAAAACAAGTAAAAATTGCATTAAAGTGAAAGATAAAAGAAGTTGGTCCACCAAAGACGCATAATGTAATCTGATTCACTCTTGTTTCGCTTTGACTTGGAAGTTGAGTTTCACGAGTTTTTGTAAAGATGTGGTGACCCCGCTTTCCTATTACAAGGGAGTATTTATACTCTCGAGATACAATCGTGGGCAAGCACGATAACCACTTCCTAAAAACTAGGGAAATAACCGCCCACTAACTGCTGCTCCTTGCGTTTCGACCAGCTTGTTGTCGAAGGATCTGGCGAAGCATTGGACCCAGTTTTGTCGAACAACTGGGCCTTCTCTTGTCGAAAGTTCCTGGCCTTGCCTCGTAGCTTGAAGAACTAAGTGCATCCGAAGTTTGCTTGCATTGTCGCGACTTGTACAACTGCATTGTTGAATTTATGGTATATTGACTTGAACGTTGACCTGCAGCCCACAGAATATTATTAAATGTACAGTCAACACCATTTAAAGCTTAATTTAATGCCCTTGCCGAAATTTTGAGGTAACACGGTTTAAGGACATATTGGGGAGTGGATAAATTAACGGTCAAATGGTTACCAATAGTTGTAAGTTTCTAACTTATACATTACATTATTTTGTCAAAAAACTATATTCAACTCAATTTAACAATTAACTAATCTAATTATGTTTTGTAGTGTCCTAAACAATTGAATAACATTGATTGTGGGTATTACGTCATGAAGTATATGAAGGATATTATTACCCGAAAGAAAACGACTATCCCCCGTCAGGTATCTACTTATAATATATTTTTATATGATTTCGATTTAATAGTGGTTCTTTCCAATATTTAACCATTTCAATTCTAATTTTATTTATTTATATAATTTCAGTATTTTAGCGATTGTCAAAGCAACACATACTCTGTTGAGCAGATTGCTGAGCTTAGGGGAGAATGGTGCGATTATCTCTCCGTTTTTTTAAAGTTTCATTTGGATACATATAAGTTAGCCTAGCTAGTTTTTGGTTCATAATATTGTAACTTGATAGCTTGTTTTGGATACATATGAATTAGATAATGAAACTTCTTAGCTATTTTGTTTTGGTTCCTCTTATGTAATTTGTTTCACATTATATGTAATTTGTGTTCCTCTTAGCAAATTGATTCTGTTATGTATTGGATTGGATTGGTACATGCAATTAATTTGTAAATATAAAAAGAAAACACACAAAACAGAAAAAATTAAAAAAATTTAGACAATATTCAGCGCTTTTGATAAAGCTACTGGGTATTTAGTAACACAAATAGGCAATACTCAGTAGCTTTTAATAAAGCGCTGGGTATTTAGTAACACAAATAGGCAATACTCAGCCGCTTTTAATAAAGCGGCTGGTATAAGGGGTAATATTCAGCTTTTTTTAAAAGCGCTAAGTATTAGGGAGGACGCTTATGATATATTCAGCGCTTTTTAAAAAGCGCTAAGTATTAGGGAGGACGCTTATGATATATTCAGCGCTTTTTAAAAAGCGCATAGTATTAGGGAGGACGTGTTTTGCAATGGGTGGCGTTTTTTAGGAAGCGCTACCCATTGTTGGAGTGAATAGCCACGCACCTTCTTGCTAGCTACCAAAAGCGCGCCATGGATAAAAAAACGCCCCCGTCTACTAGATCATTGTATCTGGTCTAGTTAATGTAACATATTGGAGTGCTCCAACAATGGACCTATAGGTGTGAGGATCTTTCATAGTGTCTGTGCCAATCTTGCTCAACTTAGTTGTAGAAGCCATGGGAGTGCCTATACCCTTACAATTAGTCATCACAGCCTTGTTTAAAAGATCTCTGATATACTTATGTTGTGACAGCAGAACAGAGCCTGATGATAAGTACTTTAGTTCAATGCCAAGAAAATACTTAGGCCTACCCATATGCTTTAGAGCAAATTCAGTATTGAGCTTCTTGATTAGGTCCTGAATTAAAGCTGTAGATGATCCTGTAATTAGGATATCATCCACATAAACTAATGCAAAGAGCTGGATGCCTGGAGAGGAGTGCACAAACAAAGAAATGTCACACCTACTAGCTGTGAAGCCAAACTGTCTAAGAGCAAGTTTAAGCCTTTCATGCCAAGCTCTAGGGGCCTGTTTAAGGCCATAAAGAGACCTATTTAACTTGCAAACTTGAGTTTTATCAGCTGTGGCAAAGCCAGGAGCTAGGTTGCAACATAAAGACTTCTTCCTCAAGGTGACCATTGATAAATGCATTGTTAACATCTATCTGTTGGATGTTCCACTTGCAGCTGATGGCCAGAGAAAGGAGAATTCTGATGGTTGTAGGCTTGATCACTGGTGCATAAGTTTTCCCGTAACCTTTCCCAGCTAGTTGTAGCCTTTAGCTACAAGTCGTAGTTGGGCTTTGTACTTGTTTATGGAACCATCTCGATTTTCTTTAATCCTATAAACCCACTTACAACCTATTGCTTTTCTATTAGGAGGTAGAGTTGTAATGGTCCATGTATTATTGTCTTGCAGAGCCTTGATCTCAGTTTCCATGGCTTGTTTCCAATGTGAACTAGCTAGAGCTTGTTTGATGCTATGAGGTTCTACTTCAGTGAGTAATACCTTGGGTTTCAACGAACCAGTTTGTAATCTTGTGATCATGGGGTGTGTCTTGATAGTAGGAGGTGAAGCTTGGAGCACTGGTGCAGGCATAGCAGGCACTTGAGCAGAGTCTGTATCAGCAAGGGAGGCTTCTGAGCTTGTAGTAGCAGGTGTACTAAAAATGGGTGACTCGGGGTGTTCTTGGTGTGGTGGTGATTTTTGTGAGTCACTGGGTGTAGTAGGGGTGTCTTGTAAGGTGTTTGAGGTAACTGTGAAGCTAGGTAAAGATAAGGTGGGGTGAACAAAGGAAGTTGACTGTGTTACAGGGGAGGTCTTTGTAGGAAACAATGTTGGGTAGGGGAAAGTGAGTTCATCAAATGTGACATCTTTGGATATGCCTATTTTGCCCTCAGAAGTTAAGCATTTATAGCCTTTGTGTGATGGAGAGACTCCAAGGTACATTGAGAGCTGTGAAGTTGGAATTTGGCTTTATTGTAGGGTCTTAAATGAGGGTAGCAAGCACAACCAAATGTTCTTAATTGAGTGTAGTTTGGAACGGTGTGGTAGAGAGCCTGAAAAAGAGAGTTAGGAGGGGTCAGGCCAGTGGTAGGTATACTGTTTATGAGGTGAGTTGCTGTTGTAATAGCATGGTCCTAGTATTGGAGGGGTAGGGAAGCATGAGCTAGTATAGTGAGGGCCATTTCTGTGAGATGTTTATGCTTTCTCTCCACAGTTCAATTCTGGTGTGATGTGTACGAGAAAGTGAACCTGTGTAAGATACCTAGACCAGACAGATGCTTGGTGAAGGGTAAGTATTCCCCCCCACCATCAGTTTGAACAGACTTTAGGTTAGCACCAAATTGTGTTTGAATGAGTTTGTGAAACAAAATGAAAGCATCAAGAGCATTAGACTTGTTTTTGAGCAAGTAAACCCAAGTATATTTGGTAAAAGCATCTACAAAAGCTATATAGTAATAGTAACCACCACTAGATGCCATAGGGGAGGGTCCCCACAGGTCTGTATAGACTAATTCAAAGGGATGAGTGTATTGTGATTGTGATGGTGGTGCATGAATTCTATGTGCTTTTCCTAAATGACATGATTTGCAGAAATCAAAAGACATTTTATTGGATCCTTTCAAGTTACATTGTTTCATTACATGAGATACAATGTGAGAGTTTGCATGACCTAAACGAGTGTGCCATAGAGCACTAATAGAAGTACATTTATTTGAAGACAGAGAATTTGAAACAGAATTAACAGATGCAGAATTGTCTACTGTTACATTGTTTGAGCTAGGTGAGACTACATTTGAAACAAGTAAAGTTTTACAAATTGAAACAGAGTTTGGTCTTTTGCTAAGTGGCAAGCCCTTGAAGACATAGAGTCCATCAGAGCCACGAATTCCTTGTAATACAACCTGTTTAGAGACCTGTGATTTCAACAAGCAATAAGGGTCATGAAACTCAAAGTAAACATGATTATCTCTAACAAATTGTGAGACAGAGAGCAGATTCTTGGTAATATTAGGCACATATAGCAGATTATTTAACACAAGATTTATATGTGGATGCAATGGTGATGTGAATTGAGAAGAACCTACTGAGTGAATGAGAGAACTATTGCCATTTCCCATTTTGACTCTAGGGTGACCTTTGTAAGGATGTTTATGGTGTATATTGGAGGAATTGGTTGTGACATGGTGTGAAGCACCAGTGTCACCATACCAGTCCTCATAATCTTCAGGATTAGGTGAAGGATATTGAATGATTTTACTTGTGGCGTCTAGTGGAAGAGCCTCGGCAAGGCACACACTTGGAGTGGCAGCATCCTTTGATGTAGCAAGGGCTGATTCAGTGGAGTTTGTAGTGGCTGTGTTGGCTTGCACCACAGTTGGAGGTGGAACGAATGTTTCGTCAAACCTAAACCAGCAATCGAGCACTGAGTGCCCATAGCGACCACACAATTGACATGTAGGTCGTGATCCCGATGGACGACCACCGCGTGAGCCATCACCACGGCCACGAGCACGACCTTGCCTACCACGGCCTCGAGCATTGGAGTTATTGTTGTAGTTTCCCCTTGCTCCAACACCACGGCCTTGAACTTGAGCGATGTTAACTGTAGCATTGGACACCGCTAATTCTTGACGATATTTGTCAAGTTGAGATTCTTGAACCAAGAGTAAGGATTAAATTTCAGCAAGGGGAGGAGTACCAGGTCGACCAAAGATTATCATCACAAACAGACTGTACTCCTCCGGTAATCCATCCAGAATAACGTCACACAGGTATGAGTCCGAAATAACCTCACCGATTGACGTGAGAGTGTCAGCCAAGGAGTGAATTGCAGTGAGAAACTCTGAAATCGACTTCGAACCTTTCTTTGTGTTCTTGAGTTCGTGACGGAGTTGTCTAGCCTTTGCCTTCAGGTGTGAGAAGTAATGTTGCTGCAATTTCTCCCATAACTGCCAAGAATGCTCGCAAGTAAGCACCCTAGGTAATACAGATTCAAATAGGGTTGATAAGATCCAGGTGAATAGGGTTTGGTCTTGGACCAACCAATTTTCAATCTCATCGGAGGTTTTTCCATTCAATCGATCTTCTTCCGATGAATACTTTTGAGGAATTACTGGATTCACGAGCAATCGCTGTAATTTGTGCATTTTTACGATGCCTTTGATTTGTTTGTTCCAGAGAAGGAAATTCTTCTCATCGAGCTTGATCGCCAATTTGGGACCAGCGAGGAATTTTCTTGAAGAGTCACCACAGGAACTGTGTTGAAACACCGAGACCGGTGCCGAAGGAACAGTGGGAGGACCTTCGGTGCTTTCTCCGGTGAGGTTCGTCATGGTGACGAGAGATGAAGAGAAACAGTGTGAGAACGGAAGCGGCGCGTGAGAGATCGAGTAGCGAATGGTATCAGAGTCTATCCTAGATCTATCGGGCCACCTACCATTAAAAAAACACGCTACAAGCCCAAAAAAAAAAGTGTTGCGCGTGAGGGGGTGTATTAGGGAAAATCCCAAGTCCCACATTAACTAGTGATAAGGTCTCAAGAGGGTTTATAATGAAGAGACAACCCTCACCTTATAAGCCGGTTTTGTAGGGTTGAGTTAGGCTTAAACCACATTCTAAGATCCTATGCATCAACTGTAGAGATTAATCCTTCGAGCCGGACAGAACCACAATGGAGAGCAAACGTCAAGTATGTATTCTAATATTACTGTAATAATGTAATTTACATATTGAACTAATTTTATTGTACGTAATTGAAAATTATATTACAAAGGGAGCGGGGGATTAATATTAATTTTTTTGAAACAAGATCCATGCATGGATGAAATCTTGTAAATAAATATTTCAACCTCCTAACTAATTAAACACTATGTACTAGCTAACATTTGCCTATTAAAAAATTGCGCTCTAAATATTTATTATATTATATTCTACTGAGTTGATTGACGATACAATTTTTTTTTGGCGGTGCTTCATTATTAATTGCATTAACAATTTCAGCGATATAGGTATGCCAACTCCCGAGTTTAAACTCAGGTGTGACCGTGTAATAAGAGTGTGCGTGGTGTGCTGTTTATTTAAACGTATGTTGCTGGCTGGCATTGACATGGCTTCTTTATGCAAGTTTCTTATTAGTTCTTACCGGCCATTTTGGTTTGAATGAAAGCCGTAATTAATTTATGTGTCAAAATCAGTTTAAATTGTCTTAACGATTAATTCGAATGCCGTGTAAATATAGCATCGAGAAAACTACTTCTAAACTGTCTGCCTTTATTTTCTGTTCTTCTATTCCATGCAGATGGGTAGTCAAATAAAACATTGAAACCCACAGTGAAGCAAGTATTATTCTAATGTGTTTCTTAACCGACTGAGATTTCATACCCTACGAAATCGAATACTTATCTTCTCTTCAAAATATATGTCAACAGCTTGTCCATAACAAACATAACACTGTTCTTTTAATAGCAAAAAGTGTCCTCCCTTCATTACACAATATAAACAAAAGTAGATGTATCTGATCCCAAATTTGAACCAGCTATATCAACTTCTGTTGAACTATTAAGAGAGAAAAAGTAATAAGGGACATATTAGGAAAATATAAGATAATTTTCTTGAATTCAATAATATTAATTGTATTAGTTCTTAGTGTACTCGTAACAATTTTCATTGTCAATCAGATGGAGATCAATATGGTTTGGGATCCTTCCTTGAGGAGAGTCTTTGTTATTATTTGTTTGAGAAGAAGAGCTCCTAGGGGAGCTCTTGTCACCATTAGCCCCAGTGGTTCTCTCTTACATGGAGGACAAGTGGTTGAGGCCACAATTGATGGAGTTTACTCTGTTAATCAGCTTTTGAGTTGTTAATATCTAATATTCCTAGTCTGGTTGTTAGGCCCCCCTTGAGTTGTTTGCTTTAAATAATCAGTGGAAGAGTTAAGCACCGCTTAAGGTAGTTGCTTTTGCATGGCGTGCCCTCCTGGATAGGCTCCCAACTCGAGCTAACCTATTCTGTTGGTATGCTATTGCTGACATAGATGGTACGAGTTGTGCCCTTAATTTGCGGAGGGCCTTTAGAATCAGAGGTTCATCTGTTTATGTGGTGTGACTTCTCAGTGGGACTTTGGTACCTAGTGTTTAGGTGGTTAGGATTGGTTGTTCTGCTTCCGTCTGATCTACCTACTTTATTCTCTATCCTGTATGTTGGGGTCAGTCCTAGGAAAGGTAGAAAGGAGCTTATAATGATCTGACATGATGTCCTCTGGGTGATTTGGGAGACTCAAATTGGGGTGATTTTTTCAAACAAAACTCTAGACCTCTCTGAGACCTTCTTTTTAGTTAAGCTTTACTCGTGGAACTGACTTCAGGTTAAGACTAAGTCTAGCCATTGCTTTTTCTACGAGTGGTGTGTGGACCCCTTGGATTGTATATCTAGCGGTTAGGAGCATTATTATGTGGGCTGCTATATCTCCTATGTTGTGTATTTGGTAGCCTAATTCGGCCTCATTTATTTTGGCTATTACTTTTCCCACACCCCCTCCTACTCATCGCACACCCCTAAATTTATTTTTTCCAAAAATGACCTCGCGTGGGGCCGCCGTGCGCGGCCGACGTTTAAGTATTTCGCTCGAGCGGCGTTGTCTTGAACATGTTCGAACGACGTTGTCCGTGTTAAGGAATTTTTGTTGTTCGAACGACATCGTTCGAATGTGTTCGCATAAACTCATGCGTGTTAAGGAATATTGCCAACTGATGGTGTGAGGGTGTGTTTTTGCTGCCTCGAATGGCGTTATTCGAACCTGTTCGAAGGGATGCGTGCGAACAGGCGTTCGAATGGTATCATTCGAACTAGTATTATACAGAAACCGAAACTTAATAAACCAGAACCACAGTTTTGGTGATTTCAAAAGTTGTCTACCAAGAGTCATATACAACGTTGTGTACCAAAATTATAAATCTAACTTAACATTGACTACCATCAGTATCTTTACTTAAATCTACACAAGGAAGGGGATGGGGGGTTGTGATTGTATGAGCAAAGACCTCCACTTTTGCATCCGGGCAATAAAAAGCGAGTCCAACCCTTTGCTATGGGTGCCCTATTAGTATTCCATATCAAATCTGGCAGTGGCATTGGACTTCCAGGCTTCATAAAGACCTTCAAAAAGACAACAAAAAACATAATGTTATGTAATGTTTTGGAATGACTACATTGAATCTAAATAGAATACACTTTACCTGTACAAAGTGTTTGTGTTCTGGTACCAAAAGGATGTTGAACTGTCGGGCACTTCTGAATGGTGCAACATTGAAGGGAAAAATTGTGTAACAACAATTAGGTGACCAACAAGTCAGGACGACTTTGTACTTGTTACTGATTAGATACCCCATATCTGGTGTAGTCATCCAATTATCTTCAATATTATTCCCATGATGTGCCCTCAACAACGCCTTCATCAAAAATGTGACCTTACCAATACCACCATACAGTCGAGTGTAGAAGTCATTATATTGGTTAAGCTCCTCCATCAGATCAGTTGAGGTTACACCAACAATCTCAACCAACGGATACCTGTACTGGTTGGTTTTATATGTGGAATCAATCAACAAAACAATTGGGAATGTGTTTAGAAGCTCAATAGAATCTGGATGTGCCCAAAAGATGTCTTGCACAACCGTAGTTCCTTCTGCAAGTCGAGTCCAGTAAACATAATTATCGCGTTGCAAATAAAACAAAGAGCTTGTTGGAGCTCGATCCCTACCTCACTCATAGCCGAATCGCTGCCTTTGGCGACGCTTGTATATTTGTTTCACAACCGTATAGTTATCATCAGGCTTCATCAATTTCAGTTCATTAAGGATCAATTTAGGCCGAGTATGATTCCTAGTCATTCTAGCCACTAGTTCATTCTCTTCTGAAGTTACCTACCAATGTACGGACGTCCATCATGATACGTAGCCATACCATGGTTATGAGTTCCATTCATAACCCTCAAAATCCATCCTCCAAGCTTCTTAATAAATTTCTCTTTCAGTCTGAACGGACAACAACATTTTCTAGTGTTTGTGCCTTCCTCAACATTTGTCTTATAAGATCCAGCTTTATCACAAATCAACATGCAGTATTGTCTACCTGATCGTCGTCCGGTGTCAGATCTTCCTATAACAATCACCATCCCAAGAGATTTTCCAACCGCACGCACCCAAGTCAGCAGCTCCTCACGAGTAGGAAATAACTGAAATTCAATTACTAAGTGTCAGTTACATAATTTGAATAGTTCGCTAAAATTAAAACAACTAATTCATTCTTACCGTATCAGTTTTGAACAAACTAGTAAAGTCTTGGGATTCTACGACGTCAGTTGACATGTCAACTGCGACAATTGACATCTCAATCACTCATGATTGACAACTCAATCGCTCGGATGCACCCTCATTTTCATCCATTTAACCAACAAAAACTCGCATGAGAACTCGCAACTTATCGATTCTTTGTCAAACGCTCGCTCGAACGGCCTTATGCGAACAGAGTTCGAATGAGGCTGTTCGAACAAAGCAAATTCACATCCCATTTAACACCCGTTCGAACACGTTCATGCGAACATGTTCGAACGACCCTGTTCGAACTGAGCGCGTTTGCAGAAAAAAAAATGGCGTAAAAAACTCAAAACAGAACCTAAATGAAAAAAGTTTGGTAGGGTTATTACCTTGAACTAATTGCCAATCTTGGGTAGTTGAATGGGAGTGAATGATGAAGGTTAGGATGAGTGGGTTTTGGAGTGGAGAGAGGGGGAGGTTTGGGGTTTTAGAGGAGAGTTTGGTGTGTTGTAGGAGAAGAAGAGGAGAGAGGGGAGGGGGAATTAAATTGTAAGTGGGGTTAGTTTGGTAAATGTGTAGGGTGAGGGGTGTGTTTTGAGTAGCAAGAGGTGTGGAAAAGCGAAAGCCATTATTTTTGCTTTGCTTTTGTTGTTCTGGTTGCTGCTTGTGGTCATCCCTGCTCCTTATATAGAGGTTTTTGTGTTCTTTAAAAACACTGCATATATAACATTATACTTTTTCTATTAAAAAAAAAGATGGAGATCAGCAGAGTAGTAATTTAAGCCTAATAAGAAAAAAAAAATTAAAATCCAAAACCAAAAACTATGAAAAGATCTTAGATGTGGTAACAATATGTTTGTGTAAATATTAAATTTGCACACGCCCAGTCACAAGTAAGACCAAGTCGGGTCATAGATTAATCCATTCTGAAGTCCTACATATGGACGCAACTTTTGATGAAAATCATATTGTTAACGTAAAAAGTTGACCTATCACACCCAATAGCAGCATTCTTGCATATACCACCTGAACACTCTTCAATATCACTATATCAAAAGTTTAATGTTTGGCAACCACCAGAATTATCAAACTAATTAAAAAAGGAAACAAGATGATCTGTCTAAATTAATAAGGTATGGACTATTAGTTACTTAGCTTAGTAAGTTTAATTTAAAAAGATATACTAGCCAGGTTGAGGTAGTCTCTCAAATTTGAAAGTCACTTCTTCAACAGAACCCTTGAATGCAATCTTAAACAACCACTTGAGAGATAAAAGCGTTAAAACGCTTAGTAGGTACCAAAAAGTTAGTTGTTACTTTAATGGATGGCCGACATAATAGAATTTTTGACAATTTTTTTCTCAATTATAATACCACAAAATCAATCAATTTGAACAAACTTTTTCCAGCAGGTTGAATGAGTTGAAGCACAATCTATCTGCTTTAAGGTAGAAGGTGCTATCAAATGGCTATATATGTGTTGATATTTTAAAATTTGGTGAATTTTGTTTGTTAAAGGAATGATAAGATAAGGTTAAGAATATATATCTACAACACAGAAATAGACCGTTAATTAAAATGATGCAGCTACCTATTTTTTCTCCAAACGTTTTATTAATGTGTTGGAGAAGCACAAATAAATAGAAGGGTTTGAAATAGCTTTCAAACATTGAATGCAAAAACTTGCATATAGACAGACATCCATATCCTTCAACTGTCTTTAATTATATGAAAACCATAATATACCTTTTTCTCTCAACTTCCCACGTAACCTAAGCAACCCCACCATTTTCATCATCATAACCTACAACCGTATATAATTTGACATCAACAAGTCCAAAAAATTCTCAACAAACTACTTTGACTATTCCCATCCAACTCCTTTTCGTATACTGTATATGTATTTAGCATATACATACCTTTATCTCTATGTATATGATGCATATCTAGATATAATTTTATGCAGCTTAAATTACACACCTTTGACTTTCCTCAAGTTACCCCTTTTGTCATCATCAATAAATATACTCTGTTACAACTGATGACAGCTTCATTTAATTTGAATCGTCCAAAATGGTATTCCAAAGATCGGCTATCCTCTGATTCGACTTTTTGATCACAAACTGAAGGAGGAAATGTAAGAAAAATAAAATAAAATAAGATCAGATTTTTTTTATATAATTAAAATATTATATTAATCTAACCCTTACATATACAAGAGACCTCATTAAAACTTTATGGGCCAAAAAAACTCCATGAGAAAAAGACTCAAGATGAAAAAGATCGAGTACCCCAAAAAGAGTGAGGCAAAAAGCCAATTACAATGAATTCAAACATACAAGAGGATTTCTTCACCAATCAGAGATCGTAAAAGCATAATTGCAATCTTATATGCTGATGAACCAACTCCATGTTATAGACCTAACATGGTTAACAACCACCTAAGAATTAAAGACTTAACCTCTGAAGGTTCTGATGAAACCGGATACACAACGTGACAACCGGCCAAAACAAATACTTCAATCTACAAACCTTCTTGGAATCTAGTCCCAGACCATGAGCTCGAACATGAGCGACACTGGGCAAATTATCGATAGCCGAAATGCCCAACCAATTCTAGATATCAAGCCAAACTGACCAAGAACACCTGCGCATAAAAAATAAATAAGAAATAGACTCATCATACTCAAAACAAATGGCGCAACGCGACCTATGATCTTTGATAGTTCCATTAAAAATAAGTGCACCACGAGTTGAAAGCTTCACCAACAACAATCTCCAACCAAAAACCCTCACCTTAGTGGGAATTGAAAGTTATACATCTAGTGCACTCTAGGTACCGTTATCCAACCTATAACACTGCATCAAACTCAACAAAAACACAAAACAAGATTTAACAGAAAAAATATAGAACTTTTCTAGCCTCCACTACCAACGATCTTGCTCTAAATTGTCAGGATGTAAAGTGTCCAAAAGCAAATCCAGATTTTCCCTCTCCTCGTCAGACAAAGTGGGGCCCCAATCGAGCTTCCAACACCAAGTGTTATCAAGTCAATACTCGTGCTCCATTATGTTGGCTTGTTTTAGCTTTGCCACTTCAAAAAGACAGGGGAATAAGTCTTAAAAGTCTCATTTTCCAACATTGGCCTTAGTGCTGATTCAAAGGCTCCTTGATAGGCTTTTCATCTTTCAATAATAATAAATCCCTCCATCATGATGAATCCTTAGTACCTCCTCTAGACGAAAGAACCCCCGTGAAATTTTTTCTCAAAACTCCATACCGGTGGGAGAGAAGCTGCCACCAACTAGCATTATTGTCATTGATGCATCTCCACCTCCACATACTCAGAAGAGCCAAATTGAAAACTTCAAGATTCTTCACCCCAAACCACTGTCCTTCTTGGTTTTGCACATATTGTCCCAAGAAACCCAATAAACGGGATGACCCTCCCTATTATCCCCCCCCCCAAATAAATAGGGGATCCCCTTTCTTAAGACCCTTTTGCATCTGAAAATCCTCGGTTGGACTCTCATTGACACGAGAGCACATCATCGTAGAGTTGTGTAAAAACAATATCTAATTCGGTTAAGCCACACCAACCAAAACCCATCTGACCCATCATGTACTCAAGAAATAGAATCGTAAGCCTTCTCAAAATCGACTTTAAACAACATACATTATTCTTTTCTTCTCTTCCCCAAGAAAGATAAACAGCATACATTCTTCTTTACAAGCTAAGTATTTATATATAAATGTCTCTATCAGCCAAGATCACTAGCCTGCAACTAACTACTAGTACAAAAATGGTTGGATCGGCTAAAGCCAACGTACTATAATGACTCACGCGCCCTAAAACCTATGAAAGCTACTCCCTAACATCCACAAGCGTGGAAAGTAAGTATTTATTGCTATCTCAAATCATTTCTCTTCAACTGTTCCACGTCTTGACTTACAATCTTCAACGCATTTTCAACGTGCTTTGCTTTGCTTTCTTGCTCCCAATCTGGCACCAGCAAAGGTACTCTCGACTACCAAATCTTTAGGATTTAAATCCTCAGCTATTATCCCCTCGGTAGAGACACTCCTCGGCTCAGACATTCAGTTTCAGCAAGCATATATTCCTCTGAGAGCTCATATAGATCGACTCATATAGATTCATTTGAGAGCTCCATCGGCTAATAACTTAACATTTTTAGGTTCTAAGTACTCTGAAATGATCTATGAAAAAACTATCAAAAGGTTATAAAAAGTGCTACAATGTTCTTTTAGGAAATAAATCTAATTCATTTCATTAAAAATTAAGTACTCAATACAACTAAGAACATCAGTAAAAATATAAGAGCAAACATTATCAATAGTCGTCTTTGCATTGCATGCAAAGCAATGGACAACCATGTTAACCTCTCTTATAGAAACTCTATATGTGAATTTTGAAAAGATAAAGAACGTTAGTTTTTGGGAAGTACCTTTATGTATAATAATAATAATAATGATAATAATAATAATAAAAATAATAATAATAATTACCTTATTTTTGAACCAGAAGTATATCTTCAAGCAAATCAGCCCCACTTTTTTTTCTTTATCTTTATTTCTTAGAAACCTCTTAAGTCTTGATTCCGTATGTAACTGACAATAAAGGCTCAGATTTGAATGTTTTTTAGTTTACAACTTTTTTTTAATAAAGAGCACTCTTTCATAAATTAAAAAAATAAAAAGAAGAACAAGCAGGACCAAGGGGGGGACTAGGCCGAAACCCTTGTCAGGAAAAGAAACAACACTACAACAAGGATGAAGAAAGCCAAGGAAAAACTCCAAGGGAAAGACAACTAAATCATCTAAATCTGAAAAAAGGGAGACCTTCCCTATTACGACAAAAATCATCTAAGATGAAGCTTGGAGACCTCGGCAGAGGGGCTTTCCGATCAACTTGAATAATCTGATGAGCTCGCCTAGGGTTGCCTGTGAGACGGAAAGATTTTAAAATAGAAAGCTCAGCCACAGTGTTGTGCATGTTACCATGCGAGGAGGAACCCGGGAGAGAAATGGAGGTATTGATCTGATGGAGAAGAGATTCAAGGGAAATAACTTTATTGTCAAATCGAATTGCATTTCTGCTCAACCAAATGCTGGATAGAACATGAATAACTGCAGCAGCTAAGACATCTGAAACTTGAACACTCCAAGAATCATTCAACACAGAAAGAAGAGATAAAATACTAGAAGTATCAATAAAGCAATTAATAGTAGATTGGAGCCAGTGCCAAATTTTTTGGGCAAAAGGACAGCTAAGAAACAAATGACTAGTAGATTCCTCACTCTTACCACAGTGGCAGCAAATGGAGACCATCGTGAAACCACGCTTTTTAAGGTTCTCATCTGTAGGCATGCGATCTTGGGCAGCTCTCCAGAAAAGAAACGATTTTGAGGGAGGAATAGACTGTCGCCAAACCTCCTTAGCCCAAGAAACAACCACGAATTTAGGATTAAGAAAGTCATAAGCGTCTTTAGAAGATAACAAACCTGAAGAAGAATGATCCCAAGCTAAAGTATCTTCTACTACAAAGTGAGGAATAGGGAGACTAATAATTTCTTGATAAATGGATGGGCACCAAAGTTGAAGCTCCGCAGGTAGGTGCCAGTTGGAGTCAATGATATATATAATCATTGACCTTCGAAGTCAACAACTTCAGAACCTGCAAAGGAAAACTTAAAACCAAAGAAATCGGCTTAGAAAGCCATTTATCAGTCCGAAAATAATTTGGGAACCATTACCAATATTCCAAGTAGAGTTAGAAAGAACAGTGGAAATATTGGCGTGAAGGGCAGGCCACAGAGAAGACCTCACATGATAAGAAGCTGGAATGTTCCTTTTATAAAACCTGGCTCTAATGAAATTAGCCCATTGCCCCCTAGACGAGAGCATGTCAAAAGTAAGCTATGGCAGATTCATTAATACACTACAAGAATTATGTAAAATACCGGCGCCACCTTTCCGGTGGATTGTATCCGCCGGTAAATTACCGGCGGCTTTGGAAAGTTTCCGGCGGATTTTATCCCCCTGTAAGTTACCGGCGGTTTTTAGGTGTTTTCCGGCGGATTTATTTCCGCAGGTAACTTACCGGCGGATTTTTGTCTATTACCGGCGGATTTTTTGTAATATATCCGTTATTTTTTAAATTTTTAAAAAGGGGCCGCCGGTAATTGTATAATTCCGCCGGTAAATGTATAAGCCGTCGGTAATGTATAAGCCGCCGATAATTGTTTAATTCCGCTGGTAATTGTTTAATTCCACCGGTAATTGATTAAGCCGCCGGTAACGTAATTAATGTCGCCGGTAATGGAATGGTTCCGCCGGTAATGACTATTGGAATTGGCGCCTCGGTAAATGAAAATTAGCAATAAATCTGCCGGTAATTGCAAAGATTCCGCCGGTAATTTACGCATTTGAAATTCAGACCGTTGGGGTTTCTCTACTTATACCCAACCGATTCCTCGCTTCACTTTCTTCACTTCTCACTTCTTCTTCTTCTTCTTCTTCTTCTTAATTTCTCTCAAATTCTCTCTAGTTCTTCATAGTTTGTATCATAATTTCTCTTTTTTTCTACGAAATTAGTCCAGATTGATTTGAAAGGTATGTTCTTTACATAATATAGTTAATTTTGCCAATTTGTATTAATATGAGTTAGTCCTTATTGATTCTGATGTTATTTATTTAGCAATGGCTTGAAGTTGGAGAAGACTCTATTGCGGTGGTTGAAGTTGGAGAGTTTTTTTCACTGCTGATTCAGTCCGTTCGAAGCTATTAGCGTAAAGTCAGAATCTTCTCGGCATTACTGGTTAGTACTTACTATTCGATTTGTTACTAATAACTATTATTTGCTGATTTGGTACTAGTTAAATAATTAGATTTAAAATTACTATTACTATAACTAATATTATTTTGTTTGTTTAAAAATTTAAATTCAAAAATGTTTATTTTTTAAAATAATACGAATTTTTATAATGTTATTATAATATTTCAGTTAAAATAAAAAAGTTAAAAGACTATATAATAAATTATTAATTAATTTTTTTTGGTCCAAAAATTATTATTTACTTATACGATATATATTTTAAATATTTTGTATAATATTTAGATTAGATGTTATTTAAAATAAAATTGGAGTTTATGATTTAGTAATATATTAATATGATTATTTTTTTGAACAATGTTAATTGGGGTTATTTTTTTGAGAAGAACATTAATATAGTTAATAAATATTATGTGATAGTAAATATTTTTGACATAATAAATATTATGTGATATAAAATAATATACTAAATCTTATTTGATGTATTTAATTGAAATGAAATAATTATGATGATAGTAAAAAATAATGATTGATGGTTTATTTAGTTAAAAGATATTTTTGAAATGATTTAGTCAAAATTATTTGACGAAAAAAATTACTATAATTAATATTTTTTAATGAAAAGATATTTTCTAAATTGTTACTTTAGTTTCAAATTTAAACTTAAAATTTTGGATAAAAATATAATTTCAAATGTTTTTATGTTTACAAAAAAAATAAGTAGGAATTATTATAATTTTACTATAATATTTGAGGTTAAAAAAGTAAACATAATATATAATATTATTATTTTCTTAAATTCAAATTTTTTTGTATAATATTTAGATTAGTTATTTGTTAATATTTGTTTCATATATTGTTTATTATTTAGTATGCGCAATAAAATTAGAGGTAATGGATTTGTAACACATTAATATTATTATTATATAGTAACGAATGTTATTTGATTTAATGAGTTGAAATAATTAGGGTCATAGAAAAATATAATAGTTGATAGTTTATTTAAATTTTTGTTAGTCTACAAAGATAATAGTAGTTATAGTATAAGAATGAAAATGTCTATTGTTCTGATAGACATATATGTTGTAATAAATTTATTTAGGACATCCACAAAAAATGGATCGTAGTTGGATGTATGATCGATTATATCCTGGAAGAGCGGGGTTGAAACGATGTTTTGTTGAAGGAGTTGAAGAGTTTGTTCTTTTAGCTAAGCGTCAAAAAGAATTTGAGCAACAAGGTGGAATTAGATGTCCTTGTTCGAAATGTATCTTTCAAGCTATAAAAAATGAAGGTGACATTCGACTTCATTTGTACAACAATGGATTTAAGCCAAATTATTGGATATGGGCTCGTCATGGCGAGGTAGCAGCTGGAGTTTCTCGTGTTAATATAATTAATGTTCCTCCTGTTGATATTGTTCTGTCCAAGAAGTAGAAGGTGGCACTTCAAGTCCGATCGTAGAAGGCTGTTTGGCTCATCGAATATGGGAAATCGATCGTTTGATGTTGTTCGGGGGATGATACGTGATGCTATCGGTGTAAATTTGGATTTTGAGGAACCACAATATATGATCTTTGAAGAAGTTCAATGAAGAAGCTTAGAGGTTTTATATGTTTTTGAGTGAGACAAATCAACCATTATTTGAAGGATCTAACAAATCTAAATTATCAATGTGTGTTCGGTTGTTGGGTCTCAAGTCTCAATTTAATGTTGCTGAATTGTGCATGGAATATATGACAAAAATGATGTTGGATGCAACCCCGTTAGAGGACTTTTTGCCGCAGAGTTATTATGATGCTAAAAGATCGGTGTCGAAGCTTGGCTTAAAATCTAAGAGAATTGATTGTTGTGTGTCCAGTTGCATGCTATATTATAGCAATGAGTTTGGGATAAATGATGGAGAGTTGTCGGAATGCAAGTTGTGTGGAGAGCCACGCTCACAGTGCGCCAGCGAGAAGGGACGAGCAGAGGCAAACCGGTTCCACACTAAAGCAATGTTCTATCCGCCTCTTATACCTAGGCTACAGAGGATGTTTACTTCAAAGGAGATCATGGGTAAAATGTCATGGCACCATCAAAATAGAAACAATTACGTGAATTACGCCACACCATCGATGGTGAAGCTTGGAAGCATTTCGATCGTGTTCATCCAGTTTTGCTAGTGATCCACGCAATGTTCGGCTTGGTTTATGCTCGATGGTTTCACACCCTATATTCAAGCATCGGCATCACCGTATTCTTGTTGGCGATTATTGTTACCCCGCACAACCTTCCTCCGTAAATGTGTATGTCTAAACCATACATGTTCTTAAATTCCATTTTTCCACGACCACACAATCCAACAAATTGGTATTGACATATATTTGCAACCTTTGATCGATGACCTAAAAGGTTGTGGCATGGTGTTTTAACTTATGATGCGAAAGACGCAAACAAAATTTTCTCATGAGGCGGCTTTGATGTGGACCATCAATGACTTCCCCGCCTATGGAATGTTGTCGGGATGGGGGCGCATGGTAAGATGGCGTGTCCGATTTGCATGGTTGACACAAGAGCTTTTACTCTTAAATATGGAGGAAAAACATCATGGTTTGACTCACACCGTAGGTTTTTACCTAGCGATCATCCATTTAGAAGGTCAAAATATGCATTCATCAAGGGAAGTATTGAAACAGTGAACCTCCCGTGGTGACACGAGAAGAAGTTTGGAACAGTGTCAAGGAAATCCCTCCAGTAGAAGTCGTTGCAGGTGTTGTTTCTCGTCCAGATGGTTATGGAGTATGGCATAATTGGACAAAAAAGAGTATTTTTTGGGAACTTCCATATTGGAAAGATAATCTCTTCGAGACACAATCTGGATGTCATGCACATTATTGAAAAGAATTTCTTTGATAACATATTTAACATCATTATGAATGTGAAAGGTAAAACAAAAGACAATGAGAAGGCTAGGAAGGACGTGGATCATTATCTGCAGCGAAAAGGATTTGTCGTTGGTTGAGCAAGGTACTAGGGCGTTGAAACCCAAAGCCAATTATACTTTATCTACCGAACAAGCGAAAGAAGTTTATCGGTGGATAAAACAGCGATTGAAAATGCCGAGACAGTTATTCTTCCAATTTAGCAAGATGTGCAGATGTGGATAATGGGAGGTTGCATGGGATGAAGAGCCATGATTGTCATGTATTCATGGAGTGCTTACTTTCTATCGCTTTTAGTTCGTTACCAACACATGTTTTGAATTCGCTCATTGAAATAAGTCAATACTTTAAGAATTTGTGTTCTGCAACGCTTAAAGCGGATGATCTGACAAAAATGGAACAAGACACCCCACTTATCTTATGCAAGTTGGAGAGAATTTTTCCCCCCTGGTTTCTTTGATTCTATGGAGTATCTTGTTGTTCATCTCGCAACTGAAGCTAAACTTGATGGACCTGTCCAATACAGATGGATGTATCCGTTTGAAAGGTCAGTTAATATATATACATATGAAAGAAGTTTACTACAATTTCAACACATTATTATTAACATATAGTTTTCTATAGGTTCATGGGTGATTCAAAAAGATCAGTCAAAAATAAAGCTAGAGTTGAAGGATCGATATGTTCGTCTTACTTGCATCGCGAAACAACTCATTTTTGTTCATATTATTTCAACAATGATTTGGCTCCTAGCGATGAGTCGAAATGAAATCAACATTGAACCACCAAGACATCGTTTAGCTTTGTCTCGTCTTTTGTCTCCCCAGTCGTCCGTCTGCGGAAAAGAGTCAATTCAACGTTAATGAAAGAAGAGTTAAACTCACCCATGTTCATGTCTTGATAAAGCGTATCGAGGTCCAACCATTCATTGAGTATGTCTTTCTCAACCTAGTTATCTTAATTTCTTTATAAATTAAAGTACTCTGTTGTGTGTAACAATTGTTAATTTCTCATTAGGGAGTTTTTGACATCAGAGGGAGTAAGTGAAGAACAATCGTCTGCTCATATTCATGTATATTTTCCAATGTGGTTTAAGCGGCGTATGTATTCCCTTCCGCCAACTCCTACCAACCAACACCTGAGAAATTTATCTGATGGTCCTCGAAGATGTGTTAAAGAATGGCACACATACTTTGTGAATGGATACAAATTTCACACTAACAAATGGACAGAAGGTAGAGAAACAGTGAATAGTGGAGTTTGCATGAAGGGTGACACTGGGAGAGGCGAAGATGATTCTATGGTGTTGTTGAACACATTTATGAACTTGCATACCCTTATCTTGATTATCATCAAAATAGTCGTTTTTCTATCAGAATTGGTTTGATCCGTCCCCTCGAGGAACAAAGTTTAACCCAAAGACAAATACAGTGGACATTAAAATAAGTAGTAGATATCGACTGTACGATCCTTTTGTCATTGCACAAAATGTGAGACAAGTCTACTATGTCTCTTATCCATCAACACGGACTGATCGGCGTGGTTGGTGTGTTGCAATTAAGACAAAACCAAGAGGTTACATTGAGACAAATGACACAGTGGAAGATGTGCCATATCAGTCAGAAGAAATGTCCAATGTAAATGAAGTGATTGAAGTTGAGAACATTACCTTGTTTACGTGATGAGTCCAACGCTGCTGATGAAGTTAATGAAGACGAAGATACAGATCATGAGGACGCAGTCGATCACGTCGGTGTATCAGGAGTTGACTTATCTGATGATGATGGTGATTTTGAGAAAGAATGGGATTCTAATTAATTAATGTCATGTTATCTGTTATTTAAATAATTTGTTGGTTTGTAATATTTATATTTATCAGACTTGATATATATTTGCCTATGTTATTCATCATTAAATTTTTGTTGTCAAATAATATTTATATTTATCGGACTTATATATATATATATATATATATATATATATATATATATATATATATATATATATATATATATATATATATATATATATATATATATATTTGCCTATGTTATTCATCAATAATATTATTTGTTGTCAAATAATATTTATATTTATCAGACTTGATATATATTTGTCTATGTTATTCATCATTTATATATGTTATTAACTTTATTTTATAGCTACAGAACAGTTATGGCATCGTTAGGAAATAGTGACTCACCACATGATGAGGATCCCCCATGCCACCTCAGGATAAAGGAAAGAAGATATGTACTTCTTTACGCGGCCGTAAGCGTAAGATAGTTTATCGACTTGTTCATGGCAACTATGTGGGTATGCCTTCATCAGACGAGCTCCAGGGCGTTGAACCCGTGCCGCCTCCACCCGGTAGTATGGCACCCCCTGCTGATCCAGATAGGCTGCCACGCGTGTATGATGTGCAAACCGACGTGGTTGATATTTTGGAAGACGGTCGTATCGTTGTGGAGGTTGTTGGAAACCAGTAAGTATTTATTATATATATATATATATATATATATATATATATATATATATATATATATATATATATATATATATATATATTTGTATTTGTATTTGTATTTGTATTTGAAATTTGTCTTTTAAATTAATATCATTTTAATTTTTCTTTCTTATGTACAGCTTTGATCCTGGGAGGATTGTGTCCCGTGCGATAACAAGTATTATCAAGGCAAATTACACAAAGTCCTGGATTGATTGGTCGGAGGTTAAAAAAGATCTGCAGTCCAAAATGTGGAATCAATTTAGGGTAAGTTTTTTTACTATTTAATTAATTTTTAATTATTCCAAATTCTTGAATTCATTAAGTTGTTTTTTCTACACTTATTTTAATTTGTGCAAACAGGCAACATTCGCATGGAAACCTGAGGATGACCATGCAGTTAAGAAAGTCTTCAATTCAAGAGCTTCTCACCGTTTTTCTGAAATGCTGCGGGAAGAGCGTGACAAGACTGATGGAGAGCCGTCAGATTGGATTGGTCCGCCTATATGGGATCAACTCCAACTGAAATGGGCGCATGATGAGTATCAAAAAAAATGTAAGAGAGCTGCTGCGAATCGGGCTTCTGAGAGAGGTGGTTGCGTAAATGCAGCGGTTCTATCACCATCGTATGAACATGCTAAACGCTGTAATATTTTATATATATTTGTTTTTAATTCTTAAAATTTTATATTTTATTAAATACTAATATTAAATTAATACTATAGGAGGCTATTCTTGGTCGGCCACCTACTTTGCCGGAGTTACACGTGCAACTTCATATGCGCGAGGACACCGGTGATTTTCCTAAAGAGCGGCCAAGGATGATTCAGGAAGCATTCTCTAATTGGCAGCAGGAGTATCGCCAAACACAGGAGGGTAGCGGGACTGATGTTGATCCCGTTGAGGAGGGTCGATTGGCCTTAGCAAAATGGAATGAACTTGCTGGTCCATCAGAAAGAAAAGGTCGGTTACCAGGATCTGGTGGTATGGGCCGGCGTTCTTTTCCAAATTCCATTGTTCCGAATTTCAGGTCAAATTCCTCTTCCAACAACAAGTACTGGACGCTCTCATGTCCCCACTCCTGAAGAGCGAGCTGAGGTTGCGGTATTGACCGAGAAATTGAGCAACTATGAGCGTGAGATTCGGGAGATGCGAGAGCAGCAAGCTGAGGAGCGCAGGTTGGCGGCTGAAGAACGCAGAATCAATGAGGAATTCAGGAAGCAAGTAATGGATAGTATGTCTCATGCAAGGCCATCTCTGCCATCATCATCATCATCATCAGTACCTTATCCACCTCCAGGGATGCAGCCCTACGGAGGTGCTTTCAGCGATACCACTGGTGCCTTCCACCTCCGCTCAACTATGAGCGACTGCCTTCAATGCGCCATACCCATATGGTCAGCCCTCATATGGTCAGCCCTCATATGGTCAGCCGAGCCTCGATTTAAACTCTCCTCCGCAGCCATTCCAGCCTCAGGCCCATCAGCAGTTTCAATCGCAGCCCCGCCAACAACAATTTCAGACCCAGCCACGTCAGCCACACCATGTCTCCCCGCAGCAATTCCAACAACCGTCCCAGCCACGTCAACCACAACCCCAACAGCAGGACGATGAAGAAGATGATTGGACGACAGCGCTTTTTACACTGGATCCCAACAAAGAACCCAACCCAAATAGGCCTTATTATTAGTGGTTTGTTGTTGGATAATTTAATTGTGACTTTGTTGGTTTTATTAGTTGTTTAATTTGTATGGATAATTTAAATTTAATTCTTGCTTTGTTGGTTTGATTATTTATTTCGTTTAATTTGACATTCAAAAAAGCGTTTCTGCTTTTTTAAATAATTTAAAAGTAATAACGGTTTTTAAAAATAATTTTCAAATTTCAATAATTTAATTTTAAAATATTTAAAATTACCGTTTTTTAAATAATTTTCGAATTGTTAAAAAAGATTTTAAAATTTAAATATTATTTTCAAATTATTAAATTAATTTTTATTTTAAATATTAAAAATATAAAATTAATTTTCAAAAACGTTTTTTTAAAAAATATATATATTACCGGCGGATTATTAATAATTACAGGCGGAATACGTTTTTTTTTTTTAAAAAAAAAAGAAAATCAGAAAACATTACCGGCGGATTTTATTAATTACCGGCGGCTTTTTTTAAAAAAAAAAAGAAATTCAGAAAAGATTACCATGGATTTAATGAGTTACTGTGCTTTTCTTTAAAAAAAAATTCATAAAACATTACCGGCGGATTTAATGTTGTTACCGGCGGCTTTTTAAAAAAAAAAACTTACCGGCGGCCTTTTCCGCCGGAAATATCCGGTACTTACCGGCGGCTTTTTCCGCCGGAAAAAATCCGGTAGTTACCGGCGGAAAATCCGCCGATAAGCGTTACGTACGGCGTTTTAACCGGCGGAAAATCCACGAAAACACGATCCTTCATCGCGGTTTTTTTGGCTTTACAGGCGGCTTCGGTCCGCCGGAAAACCTTGAATTTCTTGTAGTGATAGCACGCAGAGAGCGCACCCCAAAACCCCCTTCCGGAGTGGGAGATCAAACTTTGGACCAAGCAACTGTCGTTAGCTTTTTCACATCTGCATTTCCTGACCAAATGAAATTTTTTATCCAAGTATCCAAAATTTTCAATAGCGAAACTGGCCAGGCATAAATGTTGAAGCTATAAGTGAGCATGCCTTGGATAACAGATTTAACCAATTGAACTCTCCTCATAATGGAGAGAAGAGACCCTTTCCAAGCGGACAACTTAGATTTAATTCACAAGAATAATAGGTCTAAGGTAGAGAGCTTTAGGGCGCCTTTAAAGAGATAGGGACCCCAAGGTAATTAAGGGCGAGTCCCATGAGAGAACCCAAGAAAAGACTTCAGCGAAGCACACCTACATGCAGTGACCCAAGTAAAATCTACACTTCTCAAGGCCAAGGAGCTGACCTGAGACTTTACCATATTGGGTGATATGAGACATCAAGCTAGAAATACTCTTTTTGTGACCGCTGCAAAAAACTAAAATATCATCTGCATAAAGAACATGAGTAGGAGTTTGAAACCCTCTCGGACTAGCCATCGAACGGAGAGCTCCTGAATTGCTTAAGTGAGTGATACCCCTGCTAAGAACATCCTCTGCAATGCAAAAGAGGAGGGGGAGAGAGGGTCACCTTGTCTCAAACCCCTTTTACAGGGAAAAAACCCCACAAGATGTAACAGAAAAAGACAAATGAGCATATGCCAATATCACTTTTTATCCAATTACAAAAGGTGGAGTTAAAACCAAAAGCAAGCAAAACTTTGAGTAAAAAATTCCAATCAAGAGTATCAAAAGCCTTTCTAATGTCAAGTTTTAAGGCAACATTTCCACCATAAGATTTAATGTCAAGCATGTTAACGACTTCAAAGGCAATGCAAATACAATCATTAATATGACGATCTTTAATAAAGTCGCGTTGTTGCTCAGATATGTCTTTAGGGGCAATAAAAGCTAATCATGCGCCAACACTTTTGTGATAATTTTAAATCGAAATTAGCAAGGGCAATAGGCCTATAATTTTCAATCGATGCGCACTGTGAAACTTAGGGATAAGAGCGGTGATATTAGAATTTAAGTGAGGTAACAACCAACCTTTCTTAAAAAAATGAGTAACTGAGTTAAAGACATCATGGCCAATGATGTGCCAGTATTTTTGATAGAAAATACCACCAAAGCCATCCGGACCTGGAGCACCTGAAGCATTCATAGAAAAAACAGCAGATTGAACCTCTTCACAAGACGGAAGCGAGGTAAGCATGGTATTATCCTCATGGGTCACAAGGGACAGAATAACTCTGTCAATTAAATCGTTAGAAATACAAGAGTTATCAGTTGCATAAAGATTAGTAAAATAATTAATGACCAAATTCTCAATATCATCGGGTTGATCAAGCACTAAATCATCCGTCCTGAGGGTTTTCATTTGATTGGAGGCATTTTTTATCTAAGCAGCCTTATGAAAGAAAGCAGTATTTCTATCTCCTTCAAGAAACCATTTAACTTTAGATTTTTCACGCCAAAAAACATCTTCATAATGCAAAGCTTGCATTAAGTCAACGTGAGCCAGACATTCCTGATCATGAAGCTCATCAGTATAACTATTTGAGGATATCGACTCCTGGATTCTATCTACTTTAGCAATAGCATCATCCACCAAAGCGCGGACATTACCAAAAACTTCCTTGTTCCAAATCTTTAACTCTTGTTTAAGAGCTTTAAGTTTGGAAGAAAGAATGAACATAGGACAGCCTGCGACAGGTTTATTCCAAGAAGTTTCCAGTACCCTACTACAATCCGGATGATCACACCACATAGATAAAATTTAAAAGGCGAGGGGTGAGTAGTAGTACCTTGGTTGAGAGTGAGTAACAGAGGGTGGTGATCAGATTGAGACTTGGGCAAGGTGCAACAAGAGATGGAGTCCCAAAAATCAAAACAAGCGTCATTACAAATAGAACGGTCCAAACGCATTTCAATATGGAAACTACCAAGTCTACCATTATTCCAAGTGAACTTAGAGCCACGAGTAACCACATGGGTTAGTTGGAAAGAATTTGACCAGGTTTGGAAGTCATCACAAGAAGCAGCCAAGGGAAGTCTACCACCTCTCTTTTCATGAGAACCAAGAACAGCATTAAAATCACCTAAATCCACTTTAACTCATATCATGTTCAATATTCATTTTCAAAATAGTCATTCCAAGTTAACTCATTCGAACACTTGAACCTAAAACAAAACCAATTATCATTAATGATCACTCACTGCCGCCGCTTAGTTTGGTTGTTAATGATAATCTCAATCTCATTTTTAAAAGAGTTAGTAGTATGACCACTCTAAACCGTTGTTGTTTGGTCATCGCGAACGCTCAATCCAATTGCGAATTCCTTTTATCACGACGTTCTCTCCAATTCAAACCAACGAAAACACTTTCCAAAAACAAATCTTTTCAAACATCAAAATCAAAACTAATTATCACTAATGATCACTCGCGCCGCCGTTCTTGTTTGATTGTGGGTGATAATTTCATTCCCGTGGGAGCTAGTAGTGTGGCCACTCTAAACCGTTGTTGTTTGGTCTTCACAAACGCTCCCTTCAATTGCGAAAACCTTTTCAATAATCGAAATAAAAACCGGTTGTCATCAATAGTCACTCGCGCGCGCTTGCCGTTTGATTGTTAGTGATGATCCCATTTTCAAAAAGAGTCGATGAGTATGACCACTCTAAACCGTTGTTGTTTGGTCATCGCGAACGCTCAACCCCTTTGCGAAAAACTCTAAAAAAGATTAAAAAAGAAAAACCCTTTTCATGACAACCAATAACTACGTAGCTTTGAATTCTCCATCGCACCAGGAGATACGTAGGAGCGAGAGGCCAACTCTCGTCAAGCGCCAAAAATAAAAAATTTCATTAAGTCTTCTCCTTCCCTATTCTATAAAGAGGCAAATTTAAATATCTTCCAAATCAACACTTAAAACCACACGTTTAATTAAAGGTTCCCTTTCGATAGAAAGGAGGCGTGGAGTGCTAATACCTTCCCATGCCTAACCGACCCGAACCCAAATTTTTCGGTTTCTAAAAGGCCACTCGCTTTCCAAAAGGTTTTCTTCAATATTTTCCTTATAAAAATATTGGTGGCGACTTCATTGTTTTTTTAAACGTTGTAAACGAAGAAAGATCCCCTCAGGGACTTTTTCGGGCGCAACACCAGTGTGGTTAGTTTGGACAATGGAAAGATCATTCCAAAGCCTTTTACGAGCTGTGTAAGTAGTTGTTGCATAACAAGCAGCCATGTATATAGATTCATTTCTTTCTTGAAGGAGAAAGCGCAATATTGAGCACTTGTAAAAATAACCACAGGACAAAGAGAAGAAGAGCAGAGACACCAAAGGTTAGGGATAAGGGTGCCTCTGTCATTAGTTGAAAATAAAGCAAGACCAATAGACGACCAAAAATAAGCAGGAATAGAGTTAAAAGACACTAACGGTTCTGCAAGAAACAACAAATCAAGTTTGTATCTTGAGCAAAACTTTTTCAAAACAAGCCTAGTATCTACATTACCTAGACCTCTAGCATTCCAATAAATTAATTTCATTAATTAAAAGGAGGAGGAGACATTTTTAGTTTACTACTAAAAATAAATATACGCCACTTGATAATTGTTCAAAAATATGCATAATTCTAAGTTATGAAGTGGCCTAATTTATAACAGTCCTCAACCTCTTGTCATGTTTAATAGTATTCAAAGAACTATTGGACCTTTGTACACTTTTCTTGCAGGGATTGCATGAAGCAATAGCACAGTTTATCTCATTCCAGCAGCCATAGATAGTTAAACTACAAATTCATAGAACACTTTGACGTATAATCCGACAAAGGTGAAGTAACCCATAAGGTTTTATTTGTGTGTTAAACTTCAATATCTTGCTCTCTTAGGCACACAATACTAACTACCATCAATTAATTAATTAAGATATTGTCATGATTATTGTATTTAAAATTAGTATTTTGTAAGCCCACTTAAGTACGGTTCGTTGGCAATTTAGTGGCTTTCTTTCTTTGTTTCTTGTCTCACAGTTTTTGAGCCAAAAGCGACATCCCCATTTTGCGGTGTGATAAACCTACAAAATGGTATAGTTAGTGGTAAAAGATAATGACATTTCACCTACCTATACAGCTACCTTATTCAGTGTCCAATTTACTTTACTTTATCAACGCTTAAATTCTTTCAACTAATGATGAACCCATGTTTAGTCCAACATCGAACAAGTTTATTGTCAATTCTTCACATAAGAATATTGGATTTCCATCGTCACCTCATTTTAATTTTCCCCCCCGGAAAATAATATGTATCTAGAATTCTACTCTGTGATAGACCACAATATTTTCCATTGGCTAATTTTGTATCAGCAAAACGCTAAATAATGTGTATCAAGTGTGAGGTAGAAGTCCCACGTTGAATGGAAAAGTGAATGTTGGGTAATATATAAACGCAATGCCTTGTGTATATTTGGATAGAGCATTTTTAGGAGGTAATGTAATTTTTGAAGGGAATTCAAATAATTAGTGCAATTGAAATATTTTAGTTCAATTGAACTTAAATAATTGAATTCCATTCAAAAATTACATTACCTCCTAAAATGCTCCATCCAAACATAGGGTTAAGGTTTTGGGTTAAGATATGGTATCCAACTCACTTGTGTGGTTATTGTCAAAAAACAAACTCACTTGTGTGGTGGTTGCTCTTCTCTTGGCTAAATGAGGATGATCCACATGCTCGTCTCATGACCCAACAGTGGTATCAGGGCCGATAGTTAAGGTTTGGCTCCTTGTATCGAAAGAATACCTAGCTATGTGGAGACTATGTGGTGTGTCCCATTGATGAAAATGAGCCAACGATAATGCAAGTATATGTGGATGAAAAAAACTTTCGTTTGAGAGGGAGCATATACCCAGGTGATTGGATGGGTGACTCACACTTGAGAGGGAGATTTTTTTTTAGGTTGAACTTATTCTCATTAAAAGGGGGGATTGTTTTGTATCAAATGTGAGTTAGAAGTCTCACATTGAATAAAAAAGTGAATGTTGGGCAATATATAAGTGAAACGACCCATAAACCTAATGCATTAATGTTTTGGGTTAAAATGTGGTATACTGGCATAGAGTAAGGACGAACTTAGCTAAAGTTACTGGCATATGAGTGAGAATGCTAGAGAAGAAAAAGAGCATGCTATAGTCAGAGTATGTGGGAAGCACGCGCCAGGCAAGAGAGTGGAATGAAAATGCTGGTGTGAGGCGCAACACTAGGAACAAACGGGACCACCCCATGTGGGGTGAATTTGTAAAGCACTAGTCTATATGTAAGGGGTAATTGTGTAGAGGGAATCTTATGCTCGTGTCGGCCCTGGGCACATGTGCGGCTGTCTTCTGCACAGGGCCTGAACCCAAAATCTTATTTTGGGGGCCCCAGAAAAATAGGAATCGATCTATATATATACAACATTCGAAATATTGATACCGAATTTGTTGGTAGCTCGATGGTAAGTATCCTCATTACTTGCCTTGCGTTTTGTGGGTTCGAATCTCGGCAACAATATATTTTCATATTTTAAATCGTTTTTAAAGAGTTAAATTTTCTGCAAAATGTTGGTACATGAGTTCGAACCCATGGTGTTGGATATACCAATTAACATCAATACCATTCTACCACTGGCAATATTGGTAATAATCTACAAATATTTATTTATATTACCTTTAAGTTAATACAAAACACACAATTTAGTTTTTTTAAGAACGCATTCTACCTTTTTTAGGTACTATCCATGGCTATTATATTATTATTTTTATATAAAAATATACTATTTTTATTGTATAGAGAAACTCAATGCATATGAGTTTAATTTTAGTAAACTCATTTTTACGTATGAAATTTATGTCTTAAAAATTTGGAAATTTACGGTTCAACTGCAGACTTTTGAGAAAAACCCAAGCCCCAATCAGGGGCCCAATTTTTCAAACTTGCAAAGGGCCTCCAAATTGTTTGAGACGGCCCTGCTTATGCTGTTAGTGAGTACTTCAATTCTCTCTCTCTCTACTCTGTGTACCAGCATCACCATATTTGCATTGTACTTTTGAGCTTGTAATTACTAGCCTGATGCTAGACTTCCATTTCCGTTAATAATACAAGCTCTTTTCCACGATTCCATTTCCAGTATTGTTACAAGATACTTAGATTGGAAATCACTACGAGGGCCTTTACTTATGCAAATTGTTATCCTTAATTAGTGTTATGTAATTTATATTTCTTATGGATTCAATTGACTCATTGTACTTTTGGTAATGTTAAAACTTCCTTTTAAGATTAAGATATGTAATTAACTTATCCGTTTTCTAAAGGGTTTAATTAGATGCATTTATAATTAAATTTGTTCAATGGTTATTATGATTAATTATGTTAATGTCTAATGTTAATATTCAATTTAATATCTTATGCTAGATTCTAGATAGCAATACAAGATGCATCTTCAAATGTGAAGGTGGTGGGAAACTTGAAAATGAGAGGGTGGCAATAACAATTGCCCAAAAATCTGTGCAACTTCATGGACGTGGGCTTTTATTAGCAACTAAGGAGCCCATGAACAAATCCAAGTCAACGTTGAAGGTTAGGCACATGCTTCTTCTAACCCCTAGCTACTCACTAGACACCCCTAACCCTTAAATATTCCCAAAATACCCTCAAATCAAAAACCTCCTAATGCTATATTTTAACTAATTCGGCGTACGGGCGTGCGAACCAATTCGGTTCTTTGAGCACCAAACCTTACAAAACCCCCCTTTTCAACCTATTTCTTCCTCTTCATCATCATCTCCAAAACTAATATGTGGATATTTTTTAGAATAAGGAAAATATATAATTCACTAGTGTCAAGCCAATATTTATTTTCAATAATGATGAGATACAATGATGAATAATATTATTAACAGATTGTACCATAAAACCTGTCAAAAACAAATACTATTGTTCTGCCTCAAAGTCATGTAAAGGGTTTAAAACTTGAAAATTTTATTTATAATTGATTATTGATCGCCACTTAAGCTTAATTGGAACTCAACGTTGCCTGAGATTTTTCTGATAGATTGGAATTCAACTTACGATTTCGTGAAATACCCAAATGAACACAGTTAGGTTCAATTTGCTTTGTTTTGCTTCAATTATTTGATTTTAATGATTTTAGTGAGAACACGCTTAAGTTCGGTCGGTCGTGCTCAACCTAACAAAAACACGATTTTAAGGAGTTGTCTTTAAATACGCATTGGGACATGGGCGTCGACCCAATTGCTCTCGGATTTGATATCCAAAATCAATTTATACGCATTATTTATAAGTAAACAATGCGTATGTTGTTGAGGAAGCAAAATCTTTTATTTGCTTTGATGATAGGGTGGCTTTGGTCGTGGATCTATAAAGCAACTTTGCTTCATATTAATACCCAAAAAAAATATTAAGAAACTTGAGAGATGCAAAGGGCAATTCAATACTATTTTTAATTTTAGTCTATCTGAAAACAATAATGTTATGTAAAATTAAAAATTTGGTTAAAAAAATAAAAAAACAACTTACAACATCACGCGTGGTTAATGACGCAAAAACTTAGTTAATCGATATTGTAAGTTGATTTTTATCTATTTTTATTCAAATTTTTTTGTTCAAATAATATTATTGATCAGAAAATTGCAACACCTATTCCCGTTTCATATTCCTCCACTCCTACGAGAAGAACACTGATAATATCATGATGTAAGATCGTACGTCACTAGCCACTAGGCACTGTATAAATTACTAGAAGTGGTAGACATTGATCAATGACCATGTTATAAAACAAGTGATATGACAAAGGTTGAAAAACGAATTAGAAGATTATCTCAAAGCAGTTAAATACCCCACTTGTTAATATTTGGATATTATCTTTTTAACTTATTTGTTGCTTTTGAACCAACTTGATCACCTGATCCAACAATTTCATTAATTTAGAAAACAAACATCAAAGAAATAGTCATGCCTCTTGTTTTTTGATTTAATATAGAAAACAAACATCAAATTCTTGCCTCTTTCTTGGCTCCGCTAACTCTATGTCACTTGTCAAAAACCTATGTTAACCTTTTCTGTCCCTCTAATCTAAGATTCATCCTCATCTTTCTGAATACAAAATGAGAGGGTAGATACACTTTCTCTCTTCTCTGTGCTGATGATTATTGATCCTTAATTTCCTTGTTTTCTACCTTCAGAACTAGATAGTCTGCTTTCAAAGGTACTATATATATTCCACTCCTACTAATTGATTGTCCTGATACGTGTTATTTATATAGTATGATGTATTTATATGATTTTAAAAAATTAAAAAATGGATTTAGTTTCTCCTCTTGCTCTTTGTTTGTTAAAATTCAATGTTCTAAGTAAGTTTTAAATTTTTTGAATAGGCCTCTTTTCCCAAAGGGCTTTGTTATATAGCCTTTTCTATTACTATCATTTTGATCTTTGTTCTCATATTTTGGGCTGGAACCTTAGTTGTTTTCTGTTACTATCAACAGATAGATACACAAGGGTATAGCAGCTATCAAAAAAAAATTGCATATTGTTACCACCTTTATCTTTGTAATCAAACTGAATAGGAATCTAAGTTGTTTCAGGAGATATATTATTGAATAACTGATATATCTGGTCCACTTTACAAGAGCCGGTGCGGTTTTTTGTTCATTGAATAATTGATGTATTTAGTCTATATTATAGATCAAATACTAAAAAACTGCACTCTCTCTTATAAAGTGGATTTGAGGTAGAAGTAGACATTTTTCTGGTACATAGAATCAATCTAAAATTCTAAGTGAACTGAATAACAGGTGAACCATGTCATTAATTAGATCTGCTGAGCATAGAAACATGCATATGCCAGATAGTTACAAGTACTTCAATGACTCACAAATAGAAGAAATGATAGAACCATCTAGTTCAGACATCTCTTCAAGTTCAATTCACCCTGATGGTGCCTCTTCTTACAAGCTCAGAGCTAATTCAGAAGCTTCTATGGTTGCCAATCAGTCCAATTTTGGATCAGTTTTGTTGGAAAATGAAAGCCTTGATTCAATTGAAGATAATAGTCTAATGAGATTAAAACTACAAGCATTAGAGAGGAACTGCTTGATGATAGTGGTGTTGAGGAGGAGGAGGAGGACCAAGAAGGCATATATGAGACTTTTCAAAGCATGGAAATGGAAATTGAATCACCAAAGGAGTATTCATCTTCAGATTCCAATATCAGCAGCATCAGTACTAGTAGCATCAAAGAAATAACGCGAATTCCTCGGACACCGAAACAACTGCTATATGAATGTGCTATGGCAATATCAGAAGGAAATAAAAAAGAAGCCTCATTGATGATAAACTATCTCAGACAAAAAGTCTCAATTCAAGGAGAGCCTTCTCAAAGAATTGCAGCCTATATGGTTGAGGGACTTGCAGCTCGACTCGCTGAATCCGGAAAAAGTATTTATAAAGCTCTTAAATGCAAGGAGCCTCCTTCTTCAGATCGTTTAGCAGCAATGCAGATACTTTTTGAGGTTTGTCCATGTTTTAAGTTTGGTTTTATTGCTGCTAACAATGCAATCACAGAAGCAGTTAAAGATGATATGAAGATTCATATAATAGATTTTGATATCAATCAAGGTAGTCAATACATAAACCTAATTCAAACACTTGCTTCAAGGTCAAGTAAACCATCTCATGTTAGATTAACCGGAGTTGATGATCCCGAATCTGTACAACGATCGATCGGAGGCCTAAAGATCATAGGACAAAGACTCGAAAAACTAGCAGAAACACTTGGTTTATTGTTTGAGTTTCAAGCAGTGTCGTCGAGGACTTCAATTGTCACACCATCAATGCTCAATTGTAATCATCCTGGAGAAGCTCTTGTAGTGAACTTTGCATTTCAGCTTCATCACATGCCGGATGAGAGTGTTTCGATTGTAAACGAACGCGATCAGCTTCTTCGGTTGGTAAAGAGCTTGAAACCGAAGATTGTGACAGTTGTTGAGCAAGATGTGAATACTAATACAGCACCATTCTTACAAAGGTTTGTTGAAGCATATAATTACTACTCTGCTGTGTTTGAGTCACTTGATGTTACACTTCCTAGAGAGAGTCAAGATAGGATGAATGTTGAAAGGCAATGTTTGGCAAGGGATATTGTGAATACTGTTGCTTGTGAAGGTGAGGATAGGATTGAAAGGTATGAAGTTGCGGGTAAATGGAGAGCAAGGATGATAATGGCTGGCTTTACTACATCACCAATGAGTAGAAAGGTGAGTGATGAAATAGAAAGACTCATTAAGATGTACTGTGATAGGTATAAGATAAAGGAGGAAAAGGGTGCACTTCATTTTGGTTGGGAAGATAAAAACTTGATTGTTGCTTCAGCATGGAGGTGAGGTCATGGTAGGACAGACTCGTCCTAGTATTTGATAATTTAGTGTTTTGCAGTTTTTTTCAGTAGTCTAGTGTGACTCAATGTTTTTTATCAAGCCAAGCTGACACATAAAGAGGACCGTGAACTTTTACTTCTAAGGGACTACGTCTGGTGTAGTTGGAGTTTTAAGTGATTTGTAATTGTGCAAGTGGGTATATCATTTTATTTGTAAATACATTAAAATCCATCACCAAAAAATTGCAGGCAAATATGGCTGATGTGCATCGTAATTCTTGATATTGCTTAGAACGGTGGCCAAATAGCGCTCATGCGGCTATAATAGCAGTTGAGTTGTAGATGCGGAGTGAGATGTCATTGTTTTCGAGTATACTAACCATGCATAAATACCTACAAATTTCTCAAAACTTCAACAATGACTAGCGTAGTCCCTCAAAAGTCAAAAAAGACCATGGTTTTCCTCATCCTGACGATTGCGACAATGATCTAATTGGTGTAGATTTGACAAAAATGAGTATGAATACCTCAAAACTCAACTCTTACCGGTTTGCAATGATTTTATCAAACCAACACTGATCAAGTAACCTTCTTAATCGTTCGAACGAGGATGACCGTGAACTTTTACTTTTGAGGTACATCCGTGGTAGTTGGAGTTTTAAGTGATTTGTAGATACGTTCGCACGTGAGTATACCATTTTACTTGTACACAGTAAAATACTAAAATCCACCACCCTATAATGTATCCTTAACAAGTTTGAAAAAAACTATCCTTAACAAGACCTTTATGATGATGCCAACAGCTTTTAGATATGGTCAATTTTAGGGCAACAATGAACCAGAAATCCAAAAATGTATCTCCTTGGCTTCTAAACATTGATTATAATTATTAAGGATTTTAAACCAAATAGTCTACTCTATTTATTATAAGGGGTATGCTGCATTACCCCCATATCTCAAGTATTTGAAAAATACTCCCTCTGGTCTACAATATAAGAGAAAAAACACTTTTTGGATTCATTGAATAAATTAGGCATCTAACCTAAAATGTAAGCTACATACATCTTTTATTCAATGAACCTAAAAAGTGTTTTTTCTTTTATATTGTGGACCGGAGAGAGTATTAATTACTTTTTTTAGTAGTGTCCTTAATAGACATGAGGTTTTTACCTTGTTTTTTTACAAGGAATTTATTTTACCTTATTTAATAAACATGAGAAAAGCACAAGGAACACACTATCTAACATTCTTTTTTCAACACATATTACATGATTCGGTGAAATTCATTTGACTCCCACCACTTTAGAGACAAGATTCATTATTCTTGTGAGATCTACATAAAACATTCAATTATAGAGTAAGTGTTAAAAAGTAAATGTGTTTAGCACTCTACCCCCTAGACATAATTAAAAGTTTAATTTTGGGTTGTAGACAAAAGATAAAATGAGATAGAGGGTAGCACTTGTGTAACAAGCTGAAAATGACAGGATAAAGAAAACGAGAAATATCAACTTTTAATCAACTATCTAAATTCTTTTTTAGGCAATAAATTATCTAAATTCACTATATCTACGAAAGTCAAAAATATAGAGAGTAAATCTGAGCCGTTGATCTCAGAATTTTGGATGACGTGTACTTTCTAGTGGGACAAAAAAGTAGAAAGGTGTGAAAACATAAATGACATCCACATGAATTCGAGCCTTCTAAGAACCTCACAATCTCAAATAATATCCACTCCAGAATTTCAAACCAATTAAATCAAAAGAGCTTATCTACAAGTGAAGAAAACACAAAGTTCATTTTCCACACACTGTTGAGTAGAATTTACACAGAATTAGCAGCATGGCTTTGGAGAATTGTTTAAGAGTTTCCACTGTAAGACCTCAATGTCTTCCTCCATTGTTTTCAACTTCAACAAGGGAAAAGCTAGTTGTTCCAACTAACAGAGGATTCAAGAAATCTGTGTTGAACTCAAAAGTATCATTGCCTTCTCTTTACTCAACTGCTGGATCTTACAGAAAATCTCGTTTTATTTGCAATGCTCGTGAAGCTGTTAATGAAGGTAAATTAGTTATCCATCACTTTGCTGCTTTTTGACAGACATGGTTTTCCAGTTTAACTCTGCATTATTATGAATTATAATCCTACCTAAAATGATGGAAAACTACATCTGAATATGTTTTGTGGCTGCACTTAAACCTTATCTTTTCATTATAATTATCATTATTGCCTCTGTCATGTGTGCCTTAGGAAGTGCTCCTAAACAAGTTAGAACATGCCTTCACTCAAGAATGTCATTATAGTGCTTGATTTCATATCACTTGTGTTATTTGTGGATCTGAAATTTGCTACACACACCACACTGTCAGAGTAATTCAAAATCAACGATTAATGTAGTTTAATTTTGGTCCTTGAATAAACGATGCATTGTCATTATAATCTCTCATTGTGTCAAAATTGCAAATACACCACCGCTATGTCTCTTTAGTGGGTCATTTTAATCTTCGAAAGTGTCTTTTATTAGTCATTTTGGTCCTCAAATTGATTTTTTGTCGGCCTAGTCCCTAAAATTACAAACAAGAGATACTTAGAGACGTATTTGCAATTTCGATACGTACAAGGACTATAATAACTGTGTCTTATGCATTCAGGGACCAAAATGACTATTTATCCTTTTCTTATAGGCAAACGTTAGTGGTAAGTAATTAGTTAGGCATGGACAAAAGGCTAGTTTCAGCATTTGAACTCTAGACCTCATTCTTCAAACTCATTCATGTCCGATAACTTGCCGACTGAGCTACCGTCTTGGGACTTAATGAATGAATAATGAGTATCCATTAGCTACTGGTCTCGAATATAAGCAAAACAAAATTATCTCATGAATGTTTTAAGTGACTTTGCTGACACATCTATGTATGCATGCCAAAACTTGGCAGCTGGAGCAGTGACCGAGTCAAGCTGGAATGACCTTGTGATTGGAAGTGAAACCCCTGTGCTGGTAGATTTTTGGGCACCATGGTGTGGTCCGTGCAGAATAATAGCTCCTATTATTGATGAATTGGCGAAAGAATATGCAGGAAAAATTGTGTGCTACAAGCTTAACACAGATGAGTCTCCAAACATAGCAGCAAAATATGGTATCAGAAGCATACCAACAGTTTTATTCTTCAAGAATGGAGAGAAAAAAGAAAGTGTTATCGGTGCTGTTCCCAAGTCTACTCTCTCCGCAACAGTTGAAAAATATATTGATGTATGAGCTGAGAAAATTTATGTGTAATAATAGCATGCATTATAATACCAAAAATGGAATGTCAGGACTGGAATGGAAGAAATGAGAATACTGACATTTTTAATTTTCATTTTATCTCTCATTCTTTTCCATGCCTTATTAGTGTATGTTTATAATTGAAGGACCATCTTTTTCAATCTATGGTTTCAAGTTCCAACAGTTTGAATAAGACTAGTATATTTCTTTTGTGTCATTTTGTAAATGTTACATTGGATGAACAGACTTCATTCAATGTTTGAATGCACATTACCTTCAAATTGATGATTGCTTGGGATAATATCTAATTATTCTCCCAACAACCTGTTGCCCTTTGTAGCTCAAAACTTGTTGCCTTCCTCAAGTGTGAGCTGTACCAAGGATGAGTTTGTGAAAGCTCGCGACGACACAAATTAAAACATGAAGTTACACTTGAATTCACAACAAAAATCAGCCCCATCAAGCCACACAACCAGCCAACACATTTTCATTTCTTATACATAAAATCATATATTAGCACAGTGGCCTACACTCCTATCACTAATCACTACCCAATCGCATTCTGCCATCGTCACCCGCCAAAGGCAATTCTACTATTGCTCATACTGCACAAGCAGCTGTCAAGAACACAACATGCCTACCATCTACAAAGGCTCTCAAGGAGAAGGCTTCCAATCAAAATGATTGCTAAAACCATTTACTGCTCCTAGCCCACTAAGTAGTTGGTTTGACAAATCCTGTTGATGATTCGTAGCTTGATCGCGAGCAATAGATGTCATTCCTCCCCTTCCATTCATGACTTGGTTATTTACCATAGCTCTCATTCCATTAGGCATAGTGGATTGACCGAACGCCATTGTTCCATAACTACCATTGCCCATCAGGCCATTACCATTGTTGAGCCCTGTATTGGCACTCGCCGGCAGTATACCATTTACATTCTTCAAGTCATTTCCTAGAGAACCAGCACCTACCACTCCACCTGTACCATTAATCTGGGAGGACATCATCATGTCATGTATGATTTTCTGGACTGAGCTCTGAGCATCAGTAGGTTCAGCTTCACCAGAAAGAGATGACTGCTGCTGCTGCTGCTGCTGCTGTTGTTGTTGTTGTTGTTGTTGCAAGGAAATATTAGCTGGTGAGTTTGCTGTGTTCATTTGATTGACAGGCATTAAAGTAGAGTGAGATGCTTGTGGGGGATTGTTAGATGAGGATGGTGTAGGTGACTGAAAAGGGGATGAGTTTGGTTGGGCATGTGGCACAGTATTGGAGGTACCTGGAGATGGAATCTGAACAGAACTACCTCCATATGGACTGGTTGCATTGTTCATTGAATTTTGTCTAGAATTCACCGAGTTTTGGTGGAGAAGTCCGACAATAGTGCTTGTGGTTGTTGATGCGGATGCTGAGGTGACACAACTATTTACACTAACCATACCATTGCTAGAACCAATTTGCATGGCAGCAGCTTGCATTGGATTTTGATTGCCATTTGAGTTATGGGACATCATTTGCTGTTGCTGCTGTTGTTGTAATTGAACTTCATGCTGTTGAGATTGATTACGAACTCCACATGAATTGCTCGTTCTTCGAGGGAATTTGGCTAAGCTCTCTGGGAGAAGATAAAAGAAGTCACTATCAGTACAATCAAAAGCTGGCAATAATTAATAATATAAGAAAAAAGCATCTGCATAACTATCACACGCCCCTTGTATTTATCTCGAGGACTAAACTTTCTTCTGGATAAAAGGATATAACATGGAAGAGCTATGGTGAAAAGGTTGGAACTCACTTTCCTAACTAGGTACAGAGCTATACTGCAAAAACCAGTTGCCCATGCGAACGATGTCATGTGCAAGTAAATCAACATTACCTGATGCAACAAGACCTTTTAACCTCTACACAATATGCATTGTTCCATTAGGGATGATAAATCAACATCAATATATGGGTATGGGACCAGCGATCTCTCGATAATGAAACATTACTTGATTGACAGATTCGTTAATGAAACATTACTTGATTGACAGATTCATAACAGCACCGACAAAATGTGGAATCAACCACGTAACTATTGACTTACCGATAGGTCCAGTCTCTGTTTCTCTGCTGTAATCTATTAAGTCTTTCATACTATTTACCACTTCTGATATCTGCATCATAAACGACAAACAATAAACAATGTATGGCATGCTTGGTCAAAAAAAAAAACAATGTATGCCATGTTGACTTGACCTATCCTTCTCACTACTCTACCCACATATATATATATATATATATATATATATATATATATATATATATATATATATATATATATATAAACAAAAAGAATATCAAAAGAATATAGTAAACAATGTCATAATAATGGAACATTACCTGTAGGCAGCGAACGTATCTTTTTGTATATCCTAAATCATTAACTAAAGGAACTTCTAGGGCTTTAGCCAATTGACGGGCTGACGCAACAAACCTGGAAAAGAATACAGAATTATTAAAAAGAAAAACAGAGATATACTATAAAAAAAATAAAAAAAAATAAAAACAATCTAATGAAGTTGGACCAAAAAGAAATCAAGAGAAAGGACTAGTGCAAGCAAAACTGTAACCGAATACAGAACATCCAGAAATAGGAAATGGTTGTATCAAGCTCGTAAACTGTCTCTTGTCAGGCTATCGTAAATTAGTCCTTTAAATTATCTTTTATTTTGTCTCTATCATCATTGTCTTAGAGGGCTTTTGCCGTAACAAGTTAGGAGCTCCCTGTTTTTGCTTTGATTTTAATGATCTAGTCCCCCTTGAGCTCCCTTCATTCCTCTTTCTTTTTTATCTTATATCATAAAATCAGGGTACTATTTTCCTTCTTGATGTTTTTTACATCAGAAGGTTTTAACCAGACTTCCTTCATTCTTTATGCCAAAAAATAAATAAATATATGTTAGAAGTAACCAAGCTGAAACCACTTTTAGTTCGGTCATTACGCAAATCACAAAATCTATGACTTCATAAATTCACCTTTGATTTAATCATCGCAAATAATTTTCTTTTATAAAATTCAAATCTAATATATCAGTAATAATTGTGTCAGATGCACTTTTAGTTTAAACACTACGCAAATCCAAAAAAAATGATGAATTAAAACAAACCAACAAACAAGTATTTTCTACCAAAAACTACACAACTTTAGTATTCTCCCGCCAAGTCCCACTCTTTTATTTTATTTTTCAGCTCCCACTTTGACCAAGGCAGTAGTCCAATTTTTTTATTATTTTCACCACTTCAAAAATCAGTTTTGTTGACACTCAAAGAGACGCGCTTACGACGCTGGATACTCGATTAAAGTAAATTGATCCCGTGGGGATGGAAAGAAAAATCGGGCAGGATTCGCTCAATAAATTTATATTTGCTTTTCTTTTCTTTATTTTTTCAAACGACGTTTATATTTATAAAATGATATAATAGATAATTAAAAGAAAAGCAAACATGATTGAGGAAAGATATTTGTACATGGAAAGAGAAATTTAAAACTTAAAGGAATGACAATCTAAATAGACAATAAAGTCAATAGCAATTAAAATAAAGTCATCTTTATCCTTATGACATTCTTCAGAAAAAGGTTGCATGTAATTAAATGTGCAAAATTATTTAAATTTGAAAGTATTTATTTTTCATTTATTATGAATTAAAAATGACTTTTAAAAACTTAAAAAGATTCATTTTTACGCCTAACAGAAATGGCTCCGCCCCTATGTATCTCCAGGTGTAAAAGAAAATTCAAAGTCTATGTATTTGTTTTTTTAACGCTTGGGTAGAAAATATTTTATGTTGGTAATTTTTAAGTAATGATTTATTTGTTTTTTGTTTGCGTAGTGTCTAAACCAAAACTGTGTTTGACGCACTTATTACTGGTGTTTTAGATTAAAATTTTAGTAAGAAAAATGTTTAGCATGACTAAACTAAAAGTGTATCTGATGTAACCATCGACTTAGTGATTTGGTTGGTGACCGAAGTAAAAGTGGATTCATCACGGTTACTAACAACATTTATTTAAAAGGATTGAGTAGATATTTTGGGCTAAGAAAAAAATGTGGTTTTTAAAAAATAAAGAGAAATGTAAATATAAATTGATTTTCTGGTCAACATAAATTGATTTTTTAGAAGTGGTGAAAATAATAAAAGGATTGGTCTATTGCTCTGACCCAAGTGGGGACCACGAATAAAAAAGGGAGACTTGGAGGGAGAATTTATTTTTGCGTTTGAATGGAATGCCCCTATAAGAGATACCGAGTGCGATGGAGAATTTAAAGGTTGTGTAGTTCTTGGGTGGAAAAAGTTTGTTTGTTGGTGTTTTTTAATTCATGATTTATTCTTCAAGTACATCTGGCACACTTATGTATAAGCTATTGCTATTGCTATAATAATAAAATATAAAATAGTCAAATTGCTTCCACATAAGCTATAAGTTGTTTTCATAAGCTATCCCAAAGAGTATAAGAAAATAAGTTGATAACACCTTATGGTCATGTCATAAATTGTTTCCATAAGCTCTCTCAAACAGTTTCGTAAGTATTTGCGCCAGTAGATAAGCTCAAATAAGTCAATCAAAACAAACCCAAAATAGCAAATGGACTTACATATTGCAATTATTTTGCAACTCCTGAACAGATACATTGGGTGTTGCATTTTGAGTAAAAGCCTGGTATTTTTGAGCAACTGCTCCAAGCTGACTAACCTGAAAGTAAACAATAAAAATACAAGTCAAATTAAGAATGAATAATCGGTGTGTAATATTAAAAAATATAGCCAAATGCTGCACCACTAAAATATCTACAATACAACACCAGCAATAAAAAAGGCACTCCTAGCAAATAATAATACCATAATAACTAGTTACAAAAGCAAGAATTCGTATCCATGGTAAATATCTTATCATCAAACAATCACAAAACTTACTATAGACTTTAAATAAACAGACAATGTAATCATTATAATAACAAGGGTATCTCATAATTCAACTTCTTAATCAACAACCTGGGGTATTAACAATCTTCTGGGTATGAGCTCTTCATGGCGTCGAGCACAAAATTCCCAAGAGCATATCTGCAAAAGGAGTAATAAACATGTCGACTAAACTCTTTTCACATAAAATGTCAACGTTGATGATAAGTTATTATCTCTATACATTACCTTCAGGTCTGGGGAGAAAACTATTCGAAGTTGACCATCACGAACAACACGGTTGCTCAAAAACACTTTCTTGTATTGCTTTTGCATAATCTAGAACAATCTGGCCAGAAGAATTATGATATTCACGGGGCATGTCAACATAAAGTAGCTCTTCCAGAGTACCACTTTCATACTTTATCTTGAAAAGCCTAGGAAGAACCTCAGCAGTTGCTTCTGAAAACACAAAAAAGATAACCGTTCACAAGGAAGATAGTGCAACAAAATTACATTTGCATATTAGCCATATTTGATATTTCAACAAAAGTTATAAGATAAAACTTACCAAACCCACGGCCAGGTTTGCGATTACATATTTCACAGTGCCATACATCCTGAAAATATTTAAAGAAACCATTTTTAGTTTGTACTAATGTTTAGCATCAATGAGACTACTACAGCCTCCTTGAATACCATAAAATATCCATGGCAACATTTAAGGGAATGTCGCAACCACAACAATAAAATCAAGATCCCAATACAAGAGCACGGTACAGTTAAACACGGCTAAATAATGAAGTTGTGAACTTAGATTTATCCAGGCATTAGAATTAGATTCCTCCAGCAATCAGACCTGAGGAAAAACTCCAGTTGTCTGTCTGCCACTTCCATACATAGAAACACACCACTTCTTCTTGGCATTGGGAGCAAAATACTCAGCAACAAACTTCCTCCAAAACTCGATGTTGTTATCCTATATAAAATCCAAGTGCCATACTTGTTAATACATGTGATTATATAACATACACACTGAACAAAACCAATATATAGACTAATTCTTACTTCAGGTCTATGTTGTTGCTGATACATGTAATGTGTCAGCCGCCTGGCACACATCCCTGGTTCATATGCCGGTTTCACAGGAGACCTCATAGCCATATTCTGCTGTTGAAATTGTTGTTGTAATTGAGACCGTTGTTGAGGCATTGCCTTCAAGATTTGTTGCTGTTGCTGCTGGTGTTGTTGTAACTGTAAAAGCCTGTGATGGTTCAAAAGATTCATCTGAGCAGCAGCAGCCTGAGAAGATTGTCTTGACATTTGGAGGAATTGCTGCTGCTGTTGTTGTTGTTGCTGCTGCAAAATAACGGTTGATCAGAATGTTGGAGTTCCATTTTAACTGGCGCCAGAGTTCTCATTGTTTGAATTTGCTGTTGTTCTAATTTCACTGGAGGAAGATTCCTCAATGATTGCATCTGCTGCTGTCCAAGTTGATCGTTGTTAACCTGGGGCTCCAACTTCACAGGGCCAATACCACCTATTCCTCCTCTGATGGACTGAAAATGCTGCTGTTGTTGCTGCTGTGTATTCGGAGAAGAGAACTGTTGCATTGACTGCTGGCTGTGTTGGAAATTTTGAGGTTCAACCTGTTGAGAATGTTGTTGATCTGGCAACAGCTGGTTACTAGAAGGGTTTGAAAATTGTTGACCCTGACCCTGACCAGAGGAACCCACATTCCCCATATTTGATTGTACAAATGAGGATGAAGAATTACCAAAATTCATGCCATTGCCAACACCGGAGAGTGGGCCTGTTTCAGCTCCAGTCTCAATACCTCCACGCTGGCTATTTCCTTGACTAGTGAGCCCGGGATTTGGAACTCCGTTTTGGAAAGATTGATTCAGTATAGAAGATACATTGGCCATATTTCCTAACATGTTCATGTTGTTGAATTGAGTACGCGGAGACACAAGTGAAGGGAAAGATGATTGGGAAGGCATGGGAGCCCCTCCTCGACCTCCTAACATTCCTGAATTTGATCTCAAAAGAGAAGGTGCAACAGAGTGTGAGCCGCCGCCCATGGGAGTCGGTGGCTCAGGACCAGGATGTACCATCTCTCTATATTTTGGTCTTCAACTAATCACCTAAGCTGAACAACTAACTTGCAAAAGAACATGAGTTCAACAAACTAGAATGACACAACATGTCATCAGAAACTGGGCATAACACTCAACTCAAACAGTGTCTCTCAACCCAAAGTCCAAGGGAAAAAAAAACTTTAGAGTCTTCAAGTGTGATCCAACAGAAGCATTCTGTGTTGAGCTTTATCAAACACAAGCAATAGACCAAAGAAAACCAAAATCAAGAAACAGCATTTGATTCTGAACATTACAATTGCGCTACTTCTCTTAAATGGGAAAACTTCAAACGGCTTTCTGATGAATCTCTGTATCACACCAGCAGCACATGAATTTTTAGATCGAACCCATCAACCAGCACACAATATATAATAGCCAATAAAACAATAAATGAAAAACACCAAAATTTCAATCAAGAATGGTTTCACACCAATAACCAAATAAGAAATAAAGAAGTTCAAAAACAAAATAAAACAAACCAGCTTCAATAATTCAAAACAATAAAAACCAAAAGCTACCAGTTCAAAACCAACATTTTCCCCGAAAACAAGTCTAAGTTCAATTGAAAGAAAACAAAAGGCGTAAAACAGAAGTTTAACCAAAGTAAAAGATGAAACTAAATGCAGAATGGCATCGATCGAGCCACAGCTGAAGCCAATCAACGAACTAGAGGTAGAAATTAGATAAATGCAGTGCTCAAATTAAGTGAAATAGAGACAAAAACAAAGACGAAATGGTCAAAAATGAAAGTGTTAAGTTAAGAGTTTGCGCAACTCACCCGGAGTTGAAAATTGAGAAATTGAAGAGCAATAGAATATGAGAAGTAATCAACGAATTGAGAGGTGTGTCAAAAAGGTTAGAACTTTCAACTTGGATACTGAATTGACATCCAATAAATGTGAAGTGAACTAGGGTTTTGTCAGTGAACAAATATCATCTTTAATGTAAAGTGAAAATCGCCAATGTTTTAGCAGCAACGGCTTATTTGCTTCTAGCTGCGTGTTTTTAGAGAGAGAAAGTAGAGAGAGAATGAGTCATTGCGGACGTCAAGATTGTATTCGATCCGATTGAATTTTCTTTCATTCTTTCTTTTTGCTTCTATTCTCTCTCGCCTCTGAAAAAGAAAGAAGTCAAATCCTATTCTGCTCCTCTCTCTCCTGCGCCTCTGCTATACACATGCACCATGTCTATCGTTATTCATCATGATCCATGCTATGGGGATATTTTTCTACATCATTATCACTCTCTTTCTTTCTAGCATACCTTGATTTGTCTACTTTACACATATGTCCTCGTTTATCTCTTTATTTACGGAGATGACACTGTTTGAGAAATTTTGAGGGCCGGGCAATGGTCCATAATAACTATAACCCGACCCGGCTAATTAATTCAGCATAACTATAATTTTATTCTGATTCATAATCTGCTTCATAAAATTATATGATTCTTTTTACGGGAAGTTTAATATGGTAACTACCTTTATAAAAAAAATATTAGATTGTATTTGGTTAATGATAGTTTACAATAGGTTGTTATTATCGGTGGTTGTTTAACTAACTTTCTATTTGATGGTTACGAGGGACGGAGGCATCTGTATGCCTCATTGCCTCCCATGGCTCAAGCCCCCCAAAAATTTTAATTTATTTAATAATAATAATAATAGTATCAGTATAGGATAGATGCTAAAAAATAGTATTAGTATATAACACTAAATGGATATCGATAGATAAATAAAAGAAATAAATAGTGATTGAAGGAAGACAATAGATGTCACCTTCAAACAATTATTTAATAAATTTGACCAAAACTATTTTAATAACCACAAATCTAAACCTCACTTACTCAATAGTTTCATATATTTTACAACTCTAACTTGACTAATACTACAATAGTAAAGGTGAGTGCCAATATGATGCTACCAAACAAGTAAAGTAAGAAAATTGATGTGACATCAACTAAGTGTCTAAGAGTATTATTGCTCAGGACATTACTAAGGTACTACTAGAGTGGTTATATATTTTACACAATTTCAACAATATTTAGCCTATATATATTTGTAACTCGCCCCCCGTACACACTTCATCCTGGCTCCGTCCCTGATGGTTTCTAATTCAGTAAACATATATAGGACTATTGTATATATTGATTGTGATTAAGATGATCATTTCACAAATGAATATTCCCTTGGCTTTTATTTAAAATATTTAAAATTAGGAAGAAAAAAAAGGTAAAAAGAAAAATTAAAATTTTATTTTAAAACTGAAAAAATTTAATTTAATTTTTTGATTTTTTAATTAATTATTAAATTTAAAATTAAATAAAAAATTATTTTTTCAATTGAGTACCTTCTCTCTTTTGAGTACACAAAAATAATTTTTAAAACTTACCACTGATGGAAAAAGCCAAGTGTAGGTACGTATAAGTGTAATGTGGATGCAACATTTTTAATAGCGACAACAAATACAGAGTTGGTATATTTGCATTCGGAACTCCATTGGCAACTTTTACAAGGGCAAGACTTTGTGGTTCACTAGTATTCAAACACCACAGGAGGCGGAGGCAATGAGGTTTTTGCAAACCTTACTTTGGTTGGAGGTATTGGGGCTAACTTCTGTTTCCAAAGAACTGAATTGTCTTCCTAGCTTTCAGGTTAACTTCATTTGGAGACAAGCAAATATTGCCACGCATACGCTAGCTCGGGCATCAAGTATATTCTAGTCGCCAAATTTTTGATTTGATTCCAACTTGTATTGAGACTATTTTACATAATGAAATGCTATAAGTTTGATTGTGTCAAAAAAAACTTATCACTGAAGAACATTTAATTTCTCTTGTGTAATGAATTTGAGTACCTCTACTACTCTCCATTAATATGCTTTTGATTATAAAAAAAATAGAGTTTAGAAATGATCTATATCATACAAATAAATCGTAACTTTTTATGGGAACAACGCCTAATTTTTTATAGGGGTAAAATAAATTTTAACAAACATTTGTATGCATATTTTTTAAGTTTGGGCGCAATTGCCCCCATAAAACAACATGTATCTGCCCTTACTATTTATTTCTATCTCTAAGTCTCATGTCTTTTAGTGATAGTGGTTTGAATTTTCATTTTTCATGGTTTATTATAAACATAACTTAATTTTATTGACTTATTAACTTGTTAGTCTATTTAAAAATAAATCAAATGATTTAAAATAAATCAAATGATTTTAGTAAACACATTAATATGAAATAGGTTTTTAAGTAAAAATGAAATAGGTATTTTAAGTACATTAACAAGTAACACAAAGGTCGATGATATCAGATCAAGCCTATTCAAAAGCTTATAACATGTATAACAAACTAGGTTTTTTTTTTACCCCCACCATGAGACTTTATAACCCCACCACAAATAAAAAACCAATTTTACCCCTAAAAAATGCACAACAGAATTACATAATTATTCACATAATTTTGTTTGACTAAAAAAGGCCAACGGATTTAAGATAATTTTGTGGGGACATTTTTTGGCCGTCGGAATTATCTATTAAACAGATTATTCCGTAGTTGAAAATTAAGCCAACGGAATTACCTGTTTAGTAGATAATTCTGACGGTCAGTATCCCACATACAATTTTAATCAATGGTCAGAATTACTAGGTATTAAATAAACATTTTGTATCCATTACAGTTGTCTATAAATAGGTTTTCACATTTCACTCATTTTCACACAAAAAAATCTACTCTACCCATATTTCTGCTTCATCTTCTCTGCTTCTTCACACACACCCTCAACCCACCCGCTGAAATGGAATGGCAGTTGTGCCCAACCCAGTACTCAAACGACAAATTTCTTACCGCCGTTCATTACTGTGGAACTGTCACCACCAGGGAAGATGGTGTTGTTTCATAGTCATAAGGCTATATTTTGTAGGCTGAATAATGACATTACAATCACACAGTTGAAGGAAAAGGCGGAGAGGAAGGTTCGTCCAAGGGGAGAGTTGCGTAATGTGGAGATGACAGGACTATCCATTATTCAGTTATGGAGATCAGAAGCGATGACGACGTTCACACAATGATGGAGACTCAAGCTAATGTTACAATGGGACGTAGTATCTTAGAGCTGTATGTGGACATGATTCGCACTCCGGAAGAGGTCATTTATCTTCTGGAACAGAGGGACTACTCAAATAAACGCTAGTTTTGTAGTTGTTTGCTTGTGTTGCTTTTTATCGCTTTACTGTCTTTCGTATTTGATGTACGGTTACGCTTTCTAATATAAAACTTTTTGTCTAACTTAAATACCACCAAAATATAAATTACTAAGTACTAAATAAACATAAATATCCATTCAAATAAGTCATAAATATCAATACACCCGTTTTCAAATTTATTGAAACATAACAGTTTTAATTAAGCACTAGTCAAACACTCCCATCATCATCACTCCCATCATCACCTGATACATAACCGGCAAGGATTTCCCGGTAATAAGTATCTGTAGAGTCAGAACTTGCGTCCTCTACTGGGGGCACTAATCTGGCCAGATTGAAATGACCAATCAGAGTATATGAAATTCTTACTCGAACACTGTCCACACCCCCATATACATTGCATATGCTCTTTGTATCAACCTCCGGCTTCTCGGTACTTCTAACGACACAAGCAGGAAAAATGATACGACCAACATCAGGAATTACGTGGACAAGAATAGGTAGATCCAACATCTGATAAATATGGTGTGAAATTTGGATCCTCTGAGCATTTCGTTCAATGACAGTTACGAATTCCATAGCTGCAAAACAGAACATTGGTCAGTTGTTTAGGAGAAAAATAATTCAAAACAGAATTATGTGAAAAAACATAATTCCGCTGTGCATTTTTTTGCAAAATAGAATTACATGTAATTTTGACAGATGCAGACAGAATTACCTGTAATTCCGTTGAGAAAAAATGCACAGCGGAATTATGTTTTTCCACATAATTCTGTCACCTACAGAATGAATCAGAAGACAGATTTATGTTAAATATGTTTTGATATGTAAATGGATTTAACATAAATCTGTTGCGAATTATTTCAAAAACAGAAACAGTTACTTCTGTGGGTAAGAAATATGATAATTCTGTTAACAAGTTTTTTCCGAGAAAACGCTAGGAGAGAGAGTGAAACGAAAGAAATAAGGGAGGGGATAAAGGTTTTGTGGTTTGTAAGTTTTTGAGAGAGTAATTTTGTATTTTCACAAGGTTGGTGTGGAGAGAAGGGGGTATGGGGTGTGATAGTGGGGGTAAAAAAAACCAAACAAACTAGCATGCTTAGACGTTGAGAATCCAACACCAAGCCCCAAAATCTAGCTAGATGGAGCTTATTCCCACGCTTCACAATACAGTACAAACATTCTGAAACATGTTAAATTACTTGTCAAAGAAAAAAAATGGAAACATGTTAAAGCCATGAGAATGTGATGAGACTGCATTATACTCACTCCGGCTCATATTATTAAGTGTCATTTAAGGTTATGCACGAGTATTAAGAAAATGATTGAATATGCTAAATTCTATGGTGGAAAAATGTGGTAGGACTAAAATACCCTTACACTTTTCTCGATTGGAACAAAGACACGGTTATTAATATTTTAGAGTAAGGATATTGTTGGAAAGTAATAATAAATGTTGTATTGAGATTTTAAAGTGACAGTTAAATTGAGACACATAAACATTCCAAACAGGACACGTAATATGAGACGAAGGGAGTAGTTTTCGGTACTTGTTAGTTACATGATATGAAGATGAAGATGAAGATGACATCATGGGATATCATGCGATGGACTATATAGATGGCATGGGGTTGGGTCCGGGTTGTATAACCGAAAAGCATTGTTGTGTTATGGAGAAAATGTTATGACAGTAGGCTAAAGCTTAATAATAGGGTTTTTTTTCGCACCCCCCTCATTGTCTATCCCACCTCTATAATTACCCAAACGGACGAAAATGCTCTTGAAAACTTACAAAAATCAGATTTCATAATTCCGAAACAAGTAAGTAAATACGGAAAGAGATTTTCGGAATTACCATAGTTCTGAAAATTACAATATTTTTTTTCAATTATTAATATTTTTATTGACATTATTTTTTTAACGATGTGAGTTAGCGACCGAGGCAGATGTAAGCGCGGCGCGGCAGAGTCTTCCGAGCAGCACACCGCGCAAATGACGACGACATCTTTGGGAGGCCGATGTAGCATTACTCCTTCTCCGGACACTCTATAGAGGCTCAGAGCTGCTGGACATGCTTCTGAGCGTCAGAGGTGCCAGAGAGCCCGCGCCAGAGTGATAGAGATGGTTGAGTCTGAGCCTGAGCCTCAGCCCCGGTATGAGCAGCCCTACCGTGACCACCCAGATTATGAGTACAATATGCGTCACCAACAGGAGCACCCAGAGCTGTATCATGACATTCCTGCTCACGGTTGGCAGGCTAGGGAGGATCATGACATTCCTGCTCACGGTTGGCAGGCTTGGGAGGAGCAGGAGGATGAGGGTCAGCATCAGGAGGAGGAGGAGGTTCAGCAGGAGGAGGAGGTTCAGGAGGAGGTTGAGGAGGAGGAGGTTCAGCCTGCCCCAGCTGTGGATCACCCACCATTATTGTTACACTAGGATACGCACTGCGCGTCCTGGATAGATAGATGCGAGGTAATATTTTAATTCTTTATTTTAATTTTACTTAACAACAATTAATTACTTATTTTTAATAACGTCGTTATTTTCACCTACTTCAGGTTGTTATTTTCAGTCATTTTTAGACATTTTGGACCCATAGTTGTATTTGTACTCGTATTTTATGTTGGGCATTTTATATATTTTGACGTATTGTTATTTAAATCGTAAATTGTTTGTATCGTATTTTAAAAATAAAACGCGTTTAAATCTTAATTTAATATACAAACTTTTTTAAAAATAAAAAATAAAAATTTCGGAATTACCTCTAAAAAAGGTAATTACGGTTCAAAAAATTGGGTAAATCCGAAATACCCAATTTTTTGAACCGGAATTACCTTTTTTAGAGGTAATTCCGAATTTTTTAATTTTTTTTTTAAAAAAACAGGGGTAAAAATGGGTTTTAACTAATTATGGGGGTGTAGGAGAGAAGGAGGAGGTGCGAAAAAAAAACCCTTAATAATATCATTGCAAAACTTATTAGGTGACACTTGGATGATCATCACCTTGGCTGCTTTATCAAAAGATTATTGAGGTTTTGTTATAAAAAAAACGTATAACAGATGAGTTAGTGAATAGTGGGTAAACTAGTTGATGATGAATAAATTGTTTAGTAAAATTAGGGATTAAACTAGTTGTTAAATGTAAAATGACATAAAGGCACGTACTTAATTAATGGTTAAATTTATTCAATCAATAAAATATGTAAAAATTATTTTGCTTAATAGTGTAATTTATTATTTATATGAAATTTTAGTTTATTTTTTTCTTAAAACTCATCATAGTCTAATATATTTATTTTTATGGTCTACTTAGATTAAGTGGCAAATAAATACCGTTCACATGCACTATCACTGCTCACACCTGGGTTCGAATCTAGGAGTCACGTGGGTTCAACTCACTACAAGAAAAGCTTGTTTTAGCCACCTGCAGTTGCCACGGAGCTTATTCCGTCACTAATTTGCCACGGATTTGCGACGGCATGTGCGAAATATGTGAGCGCGAAATTTCCCGCTGGTGTTTGCCACGGGTTTGCCACGGACATGTGAAAGGACAAATATTTGCGACGGACATGCCATGGCAAGTCCGTGGCAAAGTATTGATAAAATTAAAACAACCTCGATCCCTAAATTAGAATGTCTCTCTCCCTCAAAATCTATTCGTCTTTCTCCTCTCGTCGCTCTCTCCTCTCCGTCGCTCTCTCCTCTCCGTCTCCACCGTTTCTCCTCCGAACTCCACCATCTCACCATCGCTAATCGAGCTCAACCACCACCGCGCCTCCCTCAACCTTCTGCGCCACCACTCCGTCGTTTTCCTTCTTCTTCTACCTATCTCAGCGCCTCCCTCCCTTCCACTTCACCGTGACTCTTTTCTCTGCCCATCTTCTCTCAGCGCCTCCTCAATTCTTCTTCTTAAAGGTAAGTTTGTTGCTTCTACTTTACTTCTATTAGATAGAAAACCCCCAATTTTTGGTAGATCTAAAAACCCTAAGTTCCTCTTTTCATTGTTTGTGAAGTTAATGTTGTTTCTTTTTTTGTTTCTCAGGAGTTCTTTTGTTGCATCTTCTATGGGATTTACCGATTTATATGTTTTGGACAAAGTGAGTTTCAAGTCCGAAGAATATTTAGTTCTGCAAGGACATGTGCACCTTGCATAATTTTTTTTGATGAGGTTTGTGGGTCTCTTTAACAATAATGTTGGCTATAATCTGTATTATTATGTGTTTCTTGTGCTTAAGTAAACCTCTCTCGCTTTCGCATATGCTATGATCAATGTGCGATTGTGGAAAAGTTTTGTTGCTTCTTCATTAAGCATGTACAAGGCCCATATGATTATCTATTATTAATATCCTCGATTATGAAGAGCTTATTTGTTGTAGAATTGTATGCCAAAGATGCTAAGTAGGTTCAATGTATGATTAAATTTTCTTATTATGTGCGGACACGAGTTATACCTTGTATTATAGTGGCCCTCATTTTTTCTTTTAGAAATCTACTTATATGTTTTACTTTTACTGCTTGAGTTCATTGATGATTTTGTTTTAAGAACCTAATATCTTTGCGGTTATTGAGAACCGTCTTGATTTTATCGGCCGTGTAGTAGTTGATGTCGGTCTTGGTATTGGAATTTTGTCCTTATTAGTCGCTCGGTAGCTCAAAGACCTTAATTGGGCATAAGCCTAGTTGTAGCATACAATAGTCATTGCCTCTAACTAAATGAAAATTATTGCTGTCTCAGGCTGGTGCAAAACATGTTTATGCTGTGGAAGCATCTGAAATGGCAGAATATGCACGTAAACTTGGCTATTTGATTCATCTTACCATCATGCTATTTTGGGCCTCATTGTTCTAACGAAATGTGTCAGGCCCGAACTCGTCAATTGGAGAATTGGTTGATTTTATTGGTGTTGCTCAAATGGCAAAAGCAGACGTTGCCATTCCACCTCCTGAAGATAAGGTAGCATTTTGGAATAAAATAGAATTTCCTATAATTTGTTTTCTTAAAATCATTATGATCTACTATTCATCAGTTACATTTTTTTTGTTTTGTTCATCCATTATGCTATAACATGCATTAATTTTAAACTTCTTTTCACAGCCACGATACAATGAGCATGCCAAACCCAAAAAGCGGAGTTTTTATGATTATGAAGTTCTGTGGAAGATCATGACGGAGTTCCACCTGAACATGTTCGGAAGTTTGTTCTTGACATATGGAGGAAAGTCTCTTTGGGCCTGCATTTATTGAGGTAGTTATTGACATATTGTTCTGCTTCCTTAACTATGCATTGACTGGCCGCTTTTATTTCCTAATCGCTATGTTTCTAAGCTTATGCTATGTTACAAATGAATTTTGTCTTTACGCTGTGATTCTAATTTCATTTAGATTCAACCGATGCATTTGTTAGAAACTCAATTTAACGATTGTAGAAACTTAGGGGAACATTTAATGGTTACATCACAGTTGAGTACTTCGAGCTAAAGCACTTTTTTGGGTCCTTAGTACAAATAGTCGGAGGATGGGGGGGTGGAGAAGGGGAAAGCCAAGCGTTGCGGATTCGAACCCGCACTCTTGATGTCCATACAACACTTGTATTTTACTTCTAGGATGTGGTCTTGGGACTTGGTATAATTTGTATATGCGATTTTTTTGGTTGGTAATTCCCTTTTGTATTTTTTCTTGATTATTTCTGATTAATAAATTTTGATGCATCAAAAAATCACCTTAATGCACATGCCAAATTCTAGTAAATCCTTAGGAAGTCGCCCCACATATTGAATTCATCCTCGTTAACTTGTTGGTTTTTATTCGACTGGTTCTTATCAAGGAAGCTCTGTGACTAATAGCTGCAATTTCCAGTAGAGTTATTGAGTTTGGGCTTTGGAATGCAGTACTGACTTGTAATAATGCTGTTAAAACAACACTTCTTGTGCTTTTGACTATCAATTGTACAAAATATGTGTACCTCATATGGAGGAAGTTTTTATTCTACTGTTCATTTATAGATTCATTCCTAATCGGTTTGTGTTGATTTCTAGGAAAAATAAATATAGTAAAATCAAGATATATTTATTAAAACGCATACTAAATATATTTAGGAATCGGTTTTGTGTTCTGTAATTTGTTTTACTATAAATATATGCGCTTTTGATAATCAGAATCGTCGTATGCGCTTTCTTCAGTAATTTCAAGATCCTTGTATGGCGTAAAGCGGAATCAATTTCTGGCACTTTAATAAATATATGCACTTTACTATATTTATTTTTCCTTTTGTTGTTTAATTTTCCTATGTATACTAATTGAAAACTAGTGATTTGCTCTATACAATTCTCTTTCCTCTCATATGTTCAGTTTATTTCAGGTTGAACTATGTTTTGTTGTTGATTTTGGTGCCAAAGCTATAGAAGGAAGTTGGGGGCATGGAGATGGTGGTGGTGGAAACAAAGATGCTTCTTTTCTTGAAAAGGAGAATACATAGTTGCGAGAAAGGGGTTATAAAGCCTCCAAAACTTATGTAAGCATGTTATCTACACTTAGCTCAATACTTAGTGTGCAGCTTCGAAAATTATATTGAATTTTTGGTGCCTATTATCTTTTGCATCTTTAGTGTCGGCTAAGCTCTATTCAAGGAGCCTTTGGTTCGTAATTTTGATCCTAAGTTGGTGATAATGGATGTGCACCGTGACAAGGTGGAGGGAAAACGAGGGGCTGATGTTGGTGATAAGTTGGTGATAGTAGGCATATCTTTTGTTTTTTTAACTTCTGCACAATTTTGTAGATTCTCAATGAAGTTAATCTTGTTCTAGTTTTATCTTTATGGTATAGATTGTTATTTCACAACATTTAGTTTCGTAAATGATATGATCACTTCATTGCTCTCTCTGTTTATTCTGGATTTCGGTGTCTCATTCTGCCCGCCATGTACATGCAGGAGGGGCAACACTTTACTCAGCAAGATCAATAAAAATTAAGGAAGAAGATGGTTTTAGGTAAGCTCGTTATCAACTGACTTGAACTATTTCGGACTATAAAATTCATGTCTGATAGTTTTCTTTTTGTTGTTATTTTTAAATAAAGAGTATTTTGGATATACTTTCTCCATTTATACTTTCTCCAATGTAGTATCGACATTTTTAATTTTAGGACTTACTATTTCTATGAATTTGGTAAAGGAGGCGACAGCATGCATTGATGATGGCAACCGTAAAAAGTGGAAAGGTTTGTTTTACTAAATGCATTTTAGTTAGTATATAACTAACCCATCCATATGAACTTGGGTATGGAGTGATTGTAATATATCATACTCCCCCGGCTTTATTTATAATCAAAACCACTAGTAGTACTTAATTTCACAGAGAGTAAGATGTTAGTTAAGTTGGTGAGAGTGAGACTGAAAAGTTGGGAGTTGTTATGGTCAAGGGTTGTTCTTGCGTTAAAAATGGTGAACTAGAAGTATGATTTCTGCTTTTCATTACCTGTTATGTAGCACTTGCGATAAATATATAGATAAAATATCTCTCCTCCCTTTCTTTTGAGATTAAATCTCCTCTTTTCATCAGAAAGAAAAGCGGAAAATTCAAAATTGCTAAATCTTAGCGAAATAGATTTGTTTTTGTGCGCTTCATTATATAATTGTGATCTTTTGTTCTTATATATGTTTGCATTTTGACAGGGATTAGGAACCATTCAGATACTTGCAGATGCTTTGCCAAAAATTGTTCCTTATGTCTTGATCAATCATCGTGAGGTTTGCTTCTCTATTAATATATTTCATTTGTTCTCAATCACGCGAATCTTTTGCTTAAAATTTGTTTGGTTGTAGGAGCTCCTTCCTCTAATAATGTGTGCTATCGAGCGCCACCCGGATAGTAGCACTCGAGATTCTTTGACCCACACTTTGTTTAATTTAATCAAGCGTCGGATGAACAACGAGAGAGACGGATAATAATGGATGTATGTTGTGTTGTTTTCTTTCTTCTAATGAATGTTTCGATTAATGTTTCTTTACTTCTTATATTCCACTCGTCATCATTTTAGGCATGTGTCAACCTTGAAAAGAATGTCGGAGAGATGAGAACAGAAATGCAAATTGCTTCCACAATCTTTGGGAACAAGTATATTTTTGCCTCTTTCAACTCTCTCTTCGTCTTTATGATATTGGGACCAGGTTTTGATTTATTGGTGTTATGATTATTAGATCGACACATGTACGAGGAGCGAAGATTGCTTGTTGCTCAATCATGTGGAGAGCTTGCGAGAATTTGTGCGGCTCGAGATTCGCGATTCTCTTATTTTATCTATTGTGCAAAGAACTAATAGAAGATTCTGCGGTTGTTGTTCGAGAAGCGGCGCTCATAATCGGCTATGCTTGCTTCCACTTTTTCCGCACATGGATAAATATTTCAAGGTCACTCACTATATTTGCTTCGGGGCAATCATGGAGAAGGTTTACGAGTTGAGACTTGGCTACAATGTAAGCTATAGAACGGGCTAATAAAACATGGTCTAGGGAATCGAGATTTTAGGGTTACCATAATGTGACAACTTTTGGAGAAAATATAATAATAAAAGTTAAGATTTCCATCAATTATTTTTTTTCTTCTTATTGATAGGTGGAGGAGTTGATGTTCCAACTAGTATGTGACCCGTCAGAATGGTGGTGGAAACTGCTCTCAAGAAATTGACTCTACTGCTTATAAAGTGGGGAAACAAATTAGATCATGTTTTGAGAGCTTTACTTTCTCATATTTTAAACTCTCGGCTCTGGTATTTGTTTTCCTTTGTACTATCAATTCTCCTTTTACAATTTCATTGTCGGTTGAAATTATTTTTCCGAGTTTAACTTTTTGCCCCAATTCGCAGCGTTGCCCACCTCTTTCTCGGGGTTGAAGGGTCTTTAGAGTCACATCTCCGTGTCTTGGGTGAAAGAGAGCGCTGGAATGTAGATGTTTTGTTGAAAATGCCGATGGAATTGCTTTCTTTTGTGCACCGAAAGTAATTGATACACGCCTTCTTGTCAACCACCATCAAACCCGACTCAAGCCGTGTTATCAAAATCATTGCTTGAATTGTATGCTAGGTAAGCTTAGAATAGTTGAATTTGAATAATACGATTAGGATATGTGAAAGAGTGAATGCTTTGCAGCGATCTTGACGTCACATCCACCGAGTCTTGTTAATTCATGTTATAATGTTTGTAAATTCTAAACGTACATTTTTGCATACACTAAAAGACAAATCGTGCATGAATCTTTGCATCAAAGCTGCTGCGATCTTTAATGGTTTCTATTTTGCTAGGGACAAGTTGAATGGGATGCATTTGAATGGATGCATGTCGAGTGCTTTCCAAATTTGATAAGGCTAGCTTTGTTTGTTACCACAGAAAGAAGATAATTTACTGGAGCCGAATTTCAAAGGTCACTTGCCTTACCTTTGAAGTTTTTTCAATTGTTTGGTATGACTTCCGACCAAAGTTATTTCCAAGTTTTTTCGATATAACCTATGTAAATGCGTTTTATATCCAAGCTCATTCTTTGAATGTTTTGGGGATTCCTACATGACATGCATAATGCTACCAAATATTTCTAACAAAGATGGGGATGATGCCGATTTTACTTTTAGGCGAGTTGCATTGTTAGAATATCTATACCTATGAAAGTTGCAAACGAGATCTTTGCCATGTCCACATAAATATTTCAATTCTGCTGACAATGAATCAAGTAAGGATCAAGAGGAACATCATAGGAAACTTGTGTCATATGAATGTAGGTATATTTCATCATAGGAAACTTGAGAAGACTCGTTAATGTATATTTCTTGGATTTGATTTATAAATAAAGTATTTTGATTATATAGTTATTCTACTTGTAAGTTAAGGTCATTGTTACTCCATTGAAGTATGCTGACTTGTAATCTATATCTATATACTTGTTATAGCACACGTTTTGGTGCTTTTGAAACATATGCTGACTTGTAATCTATATCTATATACTTGTTATAATTTATAGTTGTTAGCTTGATTTTATAATTAATGTTTTTAGGATGTAGATTATAACTTTGTATCCTTACTGTTAGAATTGAAAGATAACCCAATTTGTGAAGAAGTTGGAGTAGTAGGAAACTCTCGCTCCATTTATTTTTTTAATTTTTTTTTAAAAATTTGCGACGGATTTGCCACGGACTTGCGACGAAAATTTGCCACGGACTTGCGACGAAAATTTGCCACGGACTTGCGACGAAAATTTGCCACGGACTTGCGACGACAATTTGCCACGGATTTGCGACGGAAAAATTTGCCACGGATTTGCGACGGAAACATTTGCCACGGAAATTCCGTGGCAAACGATTTGCGACGAGCGTTTTTGCCACCAATTTGTGTCCGTGGCAAATGTTGTTTTGCCACGGAAATTTGTGCATTTGCCACGGAAATATCCGTGGCAAATGAACGAATTTCTTGTAGTGACTCTCGCTGCCGATGTGAGGACCTCTTTGGTGGGTGATCTGTAACTCTGTAAGTACCTCTGTAAGCGCTCAAAGAGCCTTGAGGCCTGCCCTGACCTTGGTGAGCCCCCGGAGTCCAACTCACTTAAACTTTTTTGTTTCAAAAAAAAATTGTCAAGACAACCAACAATGAAAGATGTCTGATATATTTATTTACTTAAAAGTCTAATTTATTTATTTGGTAACTAAACTAATTTATTTATTTTATTCATTTCCTTAAAGTTACATTTTATATATTTGTGTGTAAAAGAAGGTTAACTAGTTTAAATACAAAAAGGAATAAAACGTAAGTTAAAACATCAGGTTTAAACAAAAAAAAATGTTGAAAGAACCCATAAAAACAAACAACAGGTGAGGTGAGGTTAGTTGACACGAGTGAAGTATAAGGGATATAAAAAATATTATTTTGTTTTATTAGAGATATAAGTTCAAACACTTGAAGTAACAGTTCAAAACACGCTATAAACAAGCCCAAAAACGCAATCCACTACAATGCTTGCCAAACACATCTAAATTTTTATCCGTTATAAACTAATCAAATTCGTTATAAGCTTGCGGATCTAACTTGTCAACCAGAGTCTGATTAAAACATCATTATATTTCACGTAAATATAACGAATTTTGATTTGATCAGTAAATAAAATAAATTTGAATTCATGTAATTATTAAAACCATCACTTTTCAGTTTTAATATCTAATAAAGTATTTTCTTTTCTCTTTATGTGACTCTTTATTACAAGGTTAGGCTACCATGTCTAATCCAGCATGACTTGGCAAAAAATTAAATAAATCCACAGGTACCAAAAGTGGTGGTTTTGTAAATTACACAAACAAAAAATGGAAAAAAAAAGTCAAAACTCCCCATATTTACATGAACTAAAATTATCTAAGAATATACATATTGATGTAGTCTCCTTTTGTGGGACCTATATTATATCTCTCCAAAATCCCCCCTTCCCTCCCCTCCCCTCCCTTTTCCCTCCAAACCCCCACCCCCCCTTTTACTCTCTACCCCCCCTCTTTTTCCCCTTCATATTTTTATGCCCATTGTCTCCTCTTTCTCTCTCTTCTTTCATGTTTTATATTTTAGTGGTAATTTATGATTAAATAGAAAATTTAATTATTTATATAGGCAAAATTTGCACCTCCATAATCAAATTTTTGGAATCGAACATTAATTTCGTAACAAGTTATATAAAGTGTAACGCTATCTGATTATTACCTTTTGGGTACTTTAGTGTCTGAATAAATTTAATTGTTTAAATATGCGAAGTTTATTCCTTAATAACGAATTTTATTTTAAAAAAGTTAATTTTGTAACAAAATATAAAATTAATTTTGTGCCAAAATATGTAAAGTGTGACGCTAAGTAGTGTTTTTTGGGTTGAGTTAGGATTCAGAAATAAATTTAGATTGTACAAATATACAGAGTTTGTTTCTAAGTATTTGGTTTGGTCAGACCAAAAAATAATTTACTGTCAGAAAACGTAAAGTACGAAATTAGGTAGTGTGCTTCAGGTTTTGCGTTCGGAAATATTGTTTAATATGGGCTAACTATTTACTCTAACTTTAACACAAATTATTTTTTGTTCAACAATTTGTTGTCCATTGTCCTATTACGAAACACTTTCATCTTTGCAAATATATGCTCATATTTTTTTGTACAGTCTAACTTAAACAACATCTCAATAACTTCTATCTCCATTCTAAAATTTTCCATAAAATAACAAACTATTACAATCTTTATAGTCTATAACTATTTCTACATGTATGTCATTTGAAAATTTAACTTTAGTTTCATAATAATCATGCCGCATAAGTTATGTTTTGTCTTTAATATAACCTAAATCATTGTCCCCTCTCTCCATAGAACCTGAAGTATTGGCCCCGTCCATCGGACGGGTCACGGCACTAGTATTTGAAAATGAAGACAAAAGTCGGATTCTTATATCATGAAATTCAATCTTAGCATGCATCGCCTTATTGTCACAAATAACCACTATAATATAAACTAGGACACACGCCCGTGCTATGCACGGGGAGGTGATTAACAGGCCTACAGATGTAGTTTCGAAAAAACATCAACATTTTATAAGGGGGGTATAAAAATACGCAACACATATATATATAAGACGAAGAGCCAACAATAGCCATTGGTGGGATGAGGCAACAATGTCGGTCCAAAAATATAGAGTGGGGGTATATTGGTAAACAATGGAGTACAAAATGAGGGGTACATTTTGATAATAATAAAAAGTGTTGGACAAAAAAAAAATTGTCAAGGGTATGTCGGTCCAAAAATATAGAGTTGGGGTATATTGGTAAATAGTGAGGTACAAAATGAGGGGTATATTGGTAAATGGTGGGGTACAAAATATAGAGTGGGGGTATGTCGGTCCAAAAATATAGAGTGGGGGTATATTGGTAAACAGTGGGGTACAAATGAGGGGTATATTGGTAAATGGCGGGAATAAAATTTTCCCACCAAAAGTGGATAAAAAAAAGTGTTGGACAAAAAAAAATTTGTCAGGGGTATGTCGGTCCAAAAATATAAAGTGGGGGTATATTGGAGTGGGGTACAAAATGAGGGGTATATTGGTAAATGGTGGGAATAAAATTTTCCCACCAAAAGTGGATAAAAAAATAGTGTTGGACAAATAAAAAATTTGTCAGGGGTATGTTGGTCCAAAAATATATAGTGGGGGTATCTTGGTAAACAGTGGGGTACAAAATGAGGGGTATATTGGTAAATGGTGGGGCACAAAATATAGAGTGGGGGTATGTCGGTCCAAAAATATAGAGTGGGGGTATATTGGTAAACAGTGGGGTACAAAATGAGGGGTATATTGGTAAATGGTGGGAAAATTTTTTTATATAGTGGGGGTATATTGGTAAACAGTGGGGTACAAAATGAGGGGTATATTGGTAAATGGTGGGGCACAAAATATAGAGTGGGGGTATGTCGGTCCAAAAATATAGAGTGGGGGTATAATGGTAAACAGTGGGGTACAAAATGAGGAGTATATTGGTAAATGGTGGGAAAATTTTATTTATTTTCCCACCAAAGTGACGTTAGTGTATTATATAGTTTTCCCACCAAAATGACGTTAGTGTATTATATAGTAGGATTCTGCTCCAAAGAATTCAAATACTTAAAAAATGAGATGAAATTCAAAAACTGACATTTGAATTGGAATACTAAAAAGTTTTTCAATGGTAAAAGTAAAAATAGTGTAACAAATAATAATAAATTTGGTATATCAAGTGATAAAATCTTTGGCTCGCATATATTTACTAACTTGACTTTGTATGCATTTTTGCTTATGGTCGAAAATGGAGGGGGTAGCTCTCGAGTACCGAACAACTTCACTAATCACATAATTAGAAAACATTGACTTTTCAGAGTGTTTGCTTGGTTTGGACTTGACAACTTTCTAATACGGGGTTTGAATCCAACACTAATGAAGGAGAGGAGTAGATGCATAAATGAGAGGTATTCTTTTGACTTTCTGAAAAAAGAAGTTTTTTTTGTATTTTGTAAAACTATTGTTATGTATTAAGGCGTATTATGTTAAATAAAATAAGTTATTTTTGTCTTTTATTGAAATATTTTCAAATTAAAAAATATTTATGTAAGGGGGTTCTTTTCTCATAATTTGCCTAGGGCACATAAAATATCAGGAACGAGACTGTTAGCACTACGTTGGTACGTTGAATTTTGTCAATGTTGCCATTATACAAGTTCTATCGAGCAGTTTGGAGCAGATCTTCATTTTTTTATTAGCTCTGATGAGTAGTTTGGATGGAACATGTCTTGATATAAGCAATTTGTTGAAATTTATGTTGAAGTCTTAAGTTTTTACTTTTTATAGACAAACGTTAGTGGTTAATAGTTAGGGGAGAGAGAATATTAGTTTTCCGGGTTTGTACCCCGAACCTCCTCCTTGCACTCATTCGATATCTCTTAACTTATTAACTGAGCTACCGACTCTCGCGATGGTGACTATCTAGAGAGTAGTGTAAAAACAATGTAATCGGGTCTTGTAAAACCAGATCTCTAGAACCAACTTTGTATCTTGGCGGCTCAGTTGACGCCTGCCAAATTGGGTCATGCTATGCTCCCTATACTAATTTTATTTTTGGGGTCCTAGTTACTTGGCTGGCTCAGCTGACGCCCAACAAATTTGGTCATACTACGAGCTCCATATACTAATTTTATTTTTGGGGCCCTAAAAATTTGAATTGGGCCCGATAAAATAAATGACTTTCATTTGCAGCCCCCAATAAGTTTCCTTCAGCTTTTGTTTTTCACTTATATCTGTGTTTACACTTTTGGTCCACACTTCTATCTTTGTTTACTTTTTTGACAAAATAAATCGCAACATTAGCACATGTCATGTCACACTTAATGACTTGGATGCTAAATCACCTGATGTAGCATATGATTCGACATTATAATTATTAAACGTGTGAGGTGGCACGTGCCATGATGAGATTTCAATAGTCACGTGAGCACTAACTTAACAAGTTTAAATATCATTTTAGTCTTTGTAAATATAGGAAATTTTTTTTTTAGTCCCTTAATAAACGTTAAATTTTTGTCCAACTATTCAATTCATGCAATCACCTCTCAATATCATTGTGCACTGAATTATTCAGGAAACTATTCTTTTGAAATGTGTGCTTTAGAAAGTATTACTTTGGGAAGTGTATGTAGAAAAAAGGGAGTGTAAGTATTACTCTCCATCTGTTCAAGACTCTTCTTCTTTGAATCGTTGGTGCTGTAGCAAGATTCTATAAGCCCTTTTGCCAAAAGAATCCTGTAAACTCGATTATATTTGAGGCTAGTACTTCTTTCGACTCCCCTCTATTCATGGTCGTCTCAAACAATTTGGAGGTCCTGTGTAAATTTTAAAAATTGAGCCCTTAATTAACTTTTATCGAATGAGTTACTAAAACCTTAAAATACTTCATATTTTAAATTTTAAATAACATCTCAATACAACTTTAAGTTTAGTATACAAATTTTCAAATGATGAATGGAGTAATGAGGTTTCATTCATTGGTTCGATGGTAAGTAGTTTGTCAAGTAGTATGGTATTTCAAGTTCAACACCTATTTTAAAGAATTGGATCGGTGATCAACTCGGTGAAGAATCAAATATCTCCACATGACCATTGATTCGGTCTCGATTAAAAAATTTCTAAATTTTTAGGATATATAAATTTCATACATGTAAAACTTAATTTACTAAAATTAAACCCATGGAAAACTACTGCATCTACAGAGTATAATTTTATATTAAAATAAAAAATATAATAATCATGGAGAGTACCAAAAATTGGTAGAATGATTTAAAAAAAAAAGGGTTTGGTGGTTTGTTTTTATATAGAAAATAATAGATAATAGATATAATATACAAAACTATTTGTGTCTTACAATAAAAAGTGTTAGTGGTGTAGTGGTAATTTTGTTGAATGTTTACAAGAGTGCGATGGGTTCGATTCATGTATTCCATATTTTGCCGATAATTCAATAAAATTTTTAAAACATCAATTTATTAAGATGTTAAAGTGACTACACAGAGGATCAAACCCGCGTTCAGCAAGTCTAACAGGGCTAACACAACCGCCAAAGCAGCAACAACATTATGATATATTTTTTTCCGAATATCAAACATATATGGTTTTTTTTTACCCCCACCTTTTCCCTCTCTACCCCCACGGACCCTGGAAAAGACCACAATACCCTTAAACCTTTACAAAATCACAAAAGATTTACCATTTGAGACATATATTCGATTGAGTTAGTTTCAATCGTATATACCTCTGAAGACGTATATACGACATGCCCTTTATTTTAGCCATCATATATACGTTAAAAATACCTATATACAACAGTTTATTTTTGCACCATCGTATTTACATCCATCTTACATATATACGACGCCTTGAAAAGTAAGCATCGTATATACGTCTATATCTTACACATATACGATGGGCATATTTTGTTGTTTTTTTTTACTAATTGTTTTTTTTTTGCAGTGTCTGGTAGGTACCGTGGTCAGAGTACCGTGACTCTATGATATGGTGGGGATGGCACCACCCGACGGACCGTTACCACGTAGGCGACGTTAGGGGATTTTGTATTCGTACTTTGATGTTTGTACTTATGTTACTTTATTATTATTAGTTCTTGCACTTTATTATTACTAGTTTTCAGTTGTTATATTTTACGAGTTTCCATAAATTTTCGATTTCATTGATTCGATAATACAAACTTACATAAGCGATAAAAGATAAACTACTAGAATAAAAATAGACAGATAAAAAGAAAATACAATAGAAACTACTGAGTTGGTGGAGTTAATCGACAAAGGATCTCAGCGACGGTCCTTCTGGTTTCGACGTACATGAATATAACCCTTCCATTTAAATGTAATATGAATGGAAATCATGGCTTAGAGGTCATCCTCGTTGTTGACATCAATGGTAGACCAGTACACACCTCCATCAACCCATTCCGGTTTCCGATAAACGATACGAGTTATCTCATGCTCGTTATTCTCAGGTTGAACCATCTGCAGTATTTTCTGCTTAAGAGCAGCAAATGATATGCAGTGTTTTAACCTACACTACATAACATCTCTCCCATCGAAACCTACACCATCATCTTGTAAGATGATGCCCTGATGATTGTAACACCCCAAATATTCTAATTATTTATTTAATTGAGACATTTAGGTATTTTATTAGTATAGTTATATTAAAATAATAATATGGTGTTTCATTTAAATCTTGGGGTGGTGTTTAGTAATTAAGAAGTGGTAGAAGAATGTGGTGTTTAGTAATTAAGTAAGTGGTAGAAAAAGGTGGTGTTTAGTAATTAAGAAGTGGTGGAAGAAGGCGGTGTTTAGAAATTAAGTAGGTGGTAGAAAGAGGTGGTGTTGGTAACTATTTAAGTGGTAGGAAGAGGCCCATGACCCAAGAGCCCAATGATATAAGCACTAGGGTTAGAGCCAATTGCTCATTTGGAGAGCAAAAAAGAAAAGAAAGAAAGAAAAGAGAGAGGGAGCGGCGCAAGTGAGAGGAGAAGAGAGGGAGAGTGAGGCGCACAAGAGGAGAGAAAGAGAAGAAGAGGAAGCTTGTTGCCGTGGTTCTTAGAGTTCGTGGAAGAGTTCCTTATTCGGCAAATTCCAAGGTAAGGGTGGGTTCTAATATTATAACGGGTTGTATGATGGGGTGTATGTGGGAGATTAGGAACTATAATGCATGTTAGGTGTTTGATAATATGATTGAATGATTCTTGCATGTATATATGTGGTGTTTAATTTCGTTTTGGTGTTAATGACTTGTGTATGATTTGATGGTGAATTGATGCACCTTAGGTGATTTGATTATGTTTGATGTGATATTTGATGATTTTGATTGTATTTGTGATGATTATAATTGGTTTTGGTGATTGATCATGATGAGTTTTACTTGCTTGGGGTTTCTGTGCGTTTTTGGACACTGTTTCGGTCTTTCTGAAACTGGTACTGTTTGGTTGATCCAAAAATCGTGTGACTGATTGTTTTTTAAAATAGACTTAAGGCCGATCGTTTTGGCACTGGTTTCGTTCAATTTGGAGTTGTGTAGCTCAAGTTATGAGTCTTCAAAGTTAGGTCAAATTTCTGGAGTCAAACTGTGAGTAGGTTCGGTTTTTGCATGTTTTGTGTTCTCAATTGAACTCCGTTTTGAATGATTCTTGTTTCATTGAAAAGTAGACTTAATTTTCTACGAATGAGGCACTGGTTTCACGAAATTTCATTAAGAAATGAGAAAGAAAATTTGGTTGCAAGTTAGGTAAAGAGTTCTGTCCGATTTTGGTACCTCAGTGTAGTGTTTTGAAAAACTGTACCAACTGGACACTTATTTTGAAAAACGAAAATCATAGGTAGAAACTACACTCAGAGAGCTTTCCAATGAGTGGTCTTTTGTTGAAATCTGATGTCGTTTGCTATTTTAATTAATTCGCCAAGTAGGTGCACTTCTTTGTAGGAATTCAGCACTTGTCTTTGTGTTGTTTTACTGGGTGCCCGTGTTGCCACCAGCGCCATTTTATGTCTTTGCTTGGCGCCAGGGGTGCCGAGTTGCCCCTAGCGCGCGCTTTCTTCTTGTTTGGCGCCACAGGTGTGCTCTGTTGCCACCAGACGCCATTTTATGTGCTGTTTGGCGCCAGGGGGTGTTGTGTTGTACCCCTGGGCGCCAGTGTCTATGCTGTTTGGCGCGGAAAACTATAACAAATCAATATATTCAATATAGGTAGCAGATAAAAATTTATAAAAGAATTTGAGTGTGCCGGTGTTGCCACCAGGCGCCAACTATGTTGCTGTGTGACGCTAGGGGGTGCTGTGTTGCCCCTAGGCGCCAATTTTGTGTTTGTGCGCACCCGGGGCAGGCTGTTGCGTAAACTAATTGGTGTCTTAGGTGATGGTGGGATTGGGGAAATTGGTGTTAGCTACGAATGCTATAATTGATGTGTTGTATTAACTACGGTGATAGACGATGGGTCAAATCTGACCACTTAATGATGATGGTGTTGTTGGGTCAAATGTGACCACCTAACGATGATGGTGTTGTTGTTGCATGATGTATGACTGTTGTTCATGGTGTCACATGCATTCATATGCATATTCCGGTGATGGAGCTATGCTCAATGTTGATGATGATGCCACGAGATGACTATTTTTCGGTGATGGTACCACATGCATATGCCCGTCGGTGTGGGTTGCATTTCATTTCACATTCATTACATTAATGATTTCCCTTGAGTGATTGACATTGTTGATGTGTTAATGATGTAGTTGATTAATGATGTTGTTGTGTGATGATGTGGTATTTATAGTTACCTGAACTCTAGTATACTTCTTATCATACATGCTTTTATACTGTTAGAGACTCACCCGTTCTGTTTGAATGTTACCCCTATGTGGGTAACGTGCAGGTGATAGTGAGTGAAGACTTATCTACCTTCGTCAGCTGAGTCGGTGTCGTCTCTGATACGTAACACTCGGGGAGGGGATGAACACTGTTTTACTTAATTGTTTTATGTTTTATTGCATTCTTGGATTTGAACTTAAAATTGTGGATTTTGAAATATCTGTTATTTTTGGTGGTGTAAACCCAATTGAATGATTCCCCGTTTTATTGCAATTTTTGAATTGAACTTAACGTTGTTTGGATTTTAAATGTCGAATGTGACACTCCATTGCATGTTTAAATTTAAATTTCCGCACTCTGATTTTAGTAAAACGAACGGGTAGATTTGGGGTGTTACAATGATCAGTTAGCCCCTGATTAGAATGAACGATAGTGAGGGAAAAAAGCTCGTAGTATGCCATTAGGGAAGCCTACATCATCTTGAATTGTGTTGTGTGAGAGAAGTTGAATTTTTTGTGTGAAAATAGTGAGGGTGGGAGTGGGTATTTATAGATGTCGTCAAAGATTATCAAACGTTGATATTGTCGGTGCAATCTACACCGTTGATCAACATTGAAAATGAAATCGTAACCCTTAAATTTAATAAAAATGAAATTTTAAAAAATATATATTAATAGAGTCGTATATACCCCCACACCTAGGTATATATGATCCCTATTAATACACCATCGTATATATGTGATATAAACGTATATACGATTGCATTTTTAATCCCAATCGTATTTATGTCGTTGAAGCGTATATACGACGCACACTTTTAATACCATCGTATATATGTTCAAGACATATATATACAATTGGTTTTTAAAAAAACCTTTAACAGGGGTATTTTGGGATATTCAAATGTATGCGGGGGCAGGGGAAAACGTGGGGGTACAAAAACAAACCAACATATATAGATATATAATTACTTTGGGCCCCTAAAAAAGTGATTTTGGGCTTGGGCCCTGTGCGGTAGCACGGGCCGCACAGACCCAGGGCCGACCCTGCCTCTACTCACTAGACACCCCCAAACTAACGAAAAGACTAAAATGCTCTTAATGAAACGCACACTTCAATTTTTTTCCGGAGATTGTGATGGTTCGGAAGTTCGCCACCGAACCAGTTCGAAAGTTTATCACTGAGTATTGTATCTTCACAGACACTCCCCTAATATTGAATCTACTAGGTTCGGAAGTTTCCCACCGAATCGATTTGGAACTTTAAGGCCAGACCATTCAGAATTTCAGAAAACAAAGGGGTATTTTCAGGATATTGGCTGGGTGTTGGGAGTGTCCACTAAATAGAGAGAGGGTTGTAAGAAGTTGAGGCATATTAGATTCATCTACTACTACTGTAGTCAACATTTGATTAGTTCTTTGTTGTACTAGTATTTTATTGGCCCATTCATTTGCAACTTCCCTTCATTTCTCTCCCACCATAACACAAGGAAAAGACCAAATACCTAGCTTTAAAAAATTCCCCCTCGCCTTCCCCCACCTTGCTTCTCTACCTTCCTCCACACTCCCCAAACTCCATACCCTCACCACCCGCCTCCAACCTCTACTCTCTTCACCCACATCATCCTCCAACTTTTCATCAACATATTATCCCTCCACTTTGTAAGGTTTGTTTTCTCCCCATAATCCGCTATTTTTGAACGTGAACATTGTATTCTCGTTGGCTAAAAAATTTTCCCTAGAAAAAAAATAAAGAAAAGTAATTTAGGCTATGTTCAGTAAAAAGAGCAAATAAATTAGCAAATAGTGGTGAAGTTTATAGCGGATAGTTGACGGTTGATAAACTAACATATTGAACTTAAAGTATTTGGTAAACTTAACGGTTAAACTAACCAATTAATAATATAAAAGACATTGAAACACACTTTTAATAAGTGAAAGAAAGACCACAAGTGCATGTTATCATTTGATTAATAATTTAATACATAACATATACACCGCATCTAAGGTGTGCCTATGCGTGTGCACACACAAGTAGGATCAAGTTACTTCATGAGTTATTTTGGTTACAGTTACATCACTTAAGAACTCTATATAGAAATTGAATTTTATCAATATATTAGACTATTGAACTAAAAGATTGAATAGAACAACTCAAAGAAATCAAAAGTATATAGTAGTTCATCTCAAATTTAGTGTATACTATATATTCTTTAAAATAGCAATAAAATGTGTGCCATGTGATTGCATAACTAAGAACGTTCATTATCCAAAATTTAGTGTGCATGATCGTGAATATAATAATACGATGATATTGAACAATTGGATATAATATTAAAATCTATGAAGCAAAGTTACTCTCGAGAGCTATTGTAACTTGATCCCCCATCTATATTATTAGGGATCAAAAATTACTCTAAGAGTAGAGATCAACTTAATACTCTCTCTCTCTCTCTCTCTCTCTCTCTCTCTCTCCTCTCCTCTCCTCTCCTCTCCCTCTCCTCTCCTCCCCTCTCCCCTCTCTCTCTCTCTCTCTCTCTCTCTCTCTCTCTCTCTCTCTCTCTCTCTCTCTCTCTCTCTCTCTCTCTCTCTCTCTCTCTCTCTCTCTCTCTCTCTCTCTCTCTCTCTCTCTCTCTCTCTCTCTCTCTCTCTCTCTCTCTCTCTCTCTCTCTCTCTCTCTCTCTCTCTCTCTCTCTCTCTCTCTCTCTCTCTCTCTCTCTCTCTCTCTCTCTCTCTCTCTCTCTCTCTCTCTCTCTCTCTCTCTCTCTCTCTCTCTCTCTCTCTCTCTCTCTCTCTCTCTCTCTCTCTCTCTCTCTCTGTGTGTGTGTGTATATATATATATATATAAGTTAGGATTTGTTGACACTATCGTCGACCTAGGACAATAGGTTAGTGGATGCAAGAAAAGTTCCATTATCAATTTTTTTTTGGTACACAATATTGTTGGAAATTTTCTTTTCAAATATTCTCATTTGATATATTCACTGAAATTAAGAAATCAAATTATTGAAATTCAAATCCATTTAAGAGTAAATTTCCAATCTAGGCTCTGTTTGACAATGCTTATATGCTAGCTTATAGCGGATCCCTAGTTGTAAGTGTTTCGCACAACTAGTTTTAGCGTTTTACCACCAGCTTATAGTGTTTTTTGAAACGCTACTTAAAGTAGCGTTTGAGCTTATAGCTTATAGTGTTTCATTTTTTCTCCCAACTTTACCCTCATTACTATAATTAAATTCCTTACTTATCCTCCATTAAATGAATTTCTCTTTGATTTGTAAGCATTAATTACAAATGTCTATTTACGTAATTTTATTTTTATAAGCCACTTCAACCGCTAATTTTACCAAAACTTTAAATTAAATCTGCTACCTCATCCGCTATCCGCTACCTTATAAGCTAACTTATCTGCTATCCGTTACTTTTTGCCAAACAGAACCCTAATCTCTAAACTTACACCTCATCTCATATTTAGTCCTTACAGTATATGAAAAGAAAAAACAGTCTTGAAAGTTTGTGACCTGCAACAATACTTTATAAAGTTTTATACGTAGTCAATTTATGAGACTAATGAGTGAATTTCTTAAAATGCGCCAACTTTTAAAAATGAAAAATGAAAAAATACATCTTTGCAACTCTTGCTTGACGAAATGAAATACTTATTTCCTCAAGTAACCTTTTAATTTCATATTATTTTGTTAATTTAAATACAATATTTTTTCAGTTATACTATAATTTATGTTTACTTTTATTAATTTAAAATCAAAACACATGAAAAGTATGATGCAAGAGCATGCAACACCTGCAAGTAGTACTAACCTTGTAACCAACAAATATGTAAAGACAACCTTTTTACTTTTGGCTTCTACTATGTCTTTATGTTGTTTCATGCCCCTATGAATTAGCATTAGCTATTAATTATATTCAGTTGTTCCTATGCCATTTGTATTTCCCTTTCAGTTTCTTCCTCACCATGTCTGCCACGTTCATTCATCTACAGATGTGCATCTCACGCTCTTCACCCTTCCCCTCTCCCTCAATTCCCTCCCTTCATATATAATAATGACACCAGTCAAAGGGGCCATTCCTCCTCACTCTTCCTTACCGTTACACTCTACTACAAATTAATTATTATGCCCCTCTATCTAACTATATATATATATATATTATTTATTTCTTTAGGTCTCTCTTCAACTCAACTTGTGTGTGTGTGTGCATTTCTCTGTAGGTGAAAATACGCACAGAGGAAGAATGAGGACAAGAAGGATAAGCCAATGATGCCATCTCCTCCTTCCATACTTGAAAGGAAACCTTCCATTAATGCTGAACCTAAGAAAGATAATGTTTACAAGACATTTTTTAAAAACATTAATTAGGAGAGAGAGAATGAGACATATATTATGAAGAGAGAAAAATAATAAAACTTAAAAAGTGAAAGTGACACTAATACCCACTCATTGAGATATGTTTTTAAAATATTGGAGTTGGGTTTTTTGTCCAAAAGAAAAGCTGTAAAGTTGCTAACTTGCACCTTTATGTTTTTAAGTGGGTGTAAATTAGCAAACCCTATATATATATATATATATATATATATATATATATATGATTCGTTGATGCTAGCATCAACCTAAAAGTTTCATTATCAATTTTTTTTGTACACAATATTTTTGGAAATTTTCTCTTCGAATATTTTCATTTGATTCACTAAAATTAATTAAGAAACCAAATTATTGAACTCCAAATCTATTCAAGATAAATCTCCAATCTAATCTCTAAACTTACATCTCATCTCATATTTAGTCCTTACAACAGTCTTGAAAATTTGTGACCTGAACAATACTTTATAAAGTTTTATGGGTAGTCACTTTATGAGACTAATGAGTGGATTTCCTAAAATGCGCCAACTTTTGAAAATGAAAAATGAAAAAATATATCTTTGCAAGTTGCAACTCTTGCTTGACAAAATGAACTACTTATTTTCTTAAGTAACCTTTTAATTTCATATTATTTTGTTAATTTAAATACATTTTTTCAGTTATACTATAATTTATTTGTTTACTCTTATTTATCTAAAATCAGAACACATGAAAAGTATGATGCAAGAGCATGCAACACTGCAAGTAGTACTAACCTTGTCACCAACAAATATGTAATGCAACCTTTTTACTTTTGGCTTCTACTATGCTCGCCTGTTATTTCATGCCCCTATGAATTAGCATTAGCCTATATTCAGTTGTTCCTATGCCATTTGTATTTCCCTTTCTGTTTCTTTCTTGCCATGTCTGCCACGTTGTGCATCTCACGCTCTTCACCCTTCCCCTCTCCCTCAATTCCCTCCCTTCATAATAATGACACCAGTCAAATATACCCTTCCTCCTCACTCTTCCTTACGATTACACTATACTACAAATTAATTACTCTCTCTATCTCTATATATAATTTATTTTCTATAGGTTTCTCTTCAATTCAAGTTGTGTGTGTGTTTGCATTTCTCTGCAGCTGAAAATGAAGGATCACACACAGAATGAGGACAAGAAGGAGAAGCCAATGTTGCCATCTCCTCCTCCCATACTTGAAAGGAAGTCTTCCATTGATGCTGAACCTAAAACCTTACTTCAGGAGGAACTCAAATTAGCCAAGGTGAGTGAGTTTGTACATTTCTCTCTTTCTATTCATTTTTTATTTATAATAATCTTGTACTTTTCTCTCATTATTTTTTTTAATATTCTTGAAAATATTTCTGCAGGAGGAAGCACTCGAAGTCCTCAAGACTCACCCCCAAGAAGAAGCTTTGAAAATATTCTTGACAACATCAAATTCTTATTTTCTTGACACTGTGCTTCAGTACTTTTAATTTAACAGATAGGAGTTTTTTTAATTTCTTCAATGCAACGGGATCTAAAAGGCATTGCATTTCAGCATTTACAATGTCAGATTAATTAGAATTATTATTATTATTATTATTATTATTATATTCCAATTCAAAGTTTTGATTTAAAAGCACCAAATATCCGAATTTAAAAGCTTTTTTTTCCACTAGTGTGATATGCACATTAACTAATTTTGTTTTTATGGCATTAGGGTTTGAAGCCAGTGACAAGCTCAAAGCAGGCAAAAGATGATGTTGTTTTGTCTGACTGTGATGAAGAGTGAAGAAGAATCATCTGAAATTTGGAAAGCTAAAATCTGAAGGATCAAGCACTAATTATGCTTTTGCTTATATTTTATTTCTTTGTTTTAGTTTTTCTCATTTCTTATTATAACAGTTCATTGCTTTCGATTGGGAATGTTATTCATCAGCTGGATTCTGGAAAATTTATATTAATTTGCTATATATATATATATATATATATATATAATATATTTTATCTATGAAATATAGTCTTTTATCGAGTTTTTCCTTATTTGACAATTTTCAAAATATTTAAGGTTATAGCAAATTATAACAAATACTGTGTCACCCGTGCGGATATATACACGGGAAAAGTACTAGTTTAAAGCATATAAAATTGCCCCTGGCTACATATGGCTCCTACTAAATAATGAGAAACCGCAACTTGAGTTCTAGAAGCCCGGATACGCGATATGATACGATACAGATATGAGGATGCGAGAAAGTTTTGAAAATCAAGATACGACACGACTAGGATACTTTAATAAAAAATTAAATTAAAATTAAAATATATAAAAACATAACAGAAAAATAAAATAGAATAGAAAAATGATTAGAATAATAAACAATGATTAAAAATAGAAATATTCTATTTTATAAAGATGAAAAAAACTGCACAAATAGATAAAAAAATCACAAAAAAATATAGAGGAAAGGAAGAGGACAACTGACACACCTATATATGTGTGACTAGTCATAAAAAGTTGGGGTGAACAAGCAACTGAGACTACCCAAAACTGTATAATCTGAATAGTTAGTGGTAGGGTTTGCACCTAAATATTCAGGAGAGCTATAATTACTAACTAAAATGGTATTGACAGAGAAGCTCATTTTGTGTGTGTGTGTATACATACATACATACATACATACATGAATAGATATAATAAATATGTATCTTATATATATATATATATATATAAATAATATAAATAGATGACTTTTTATAGACAAAGATATTCATATTAGTAGTTGTTCAATAACACATAATCATATCATTAGTCAATATATGATTATCACATTGTAGAAATAAATACTTGTGATCATATCAAGTAGAGATGATTACCTATATTTATGTCACTCATATCACAATGTCTTATTTCTTCTAAAATTGTGTTACGAAAAAAGATATAATTTGTCTTTTAGTTATTGAGGTATTAAAATGTATCATATGTGAGTGACAATCACTTGCTTAGTTGGTAAGAGGTATCGAAAAAGTATCTGAGAAGTATCTTCAGTTGGTAAGAAGTATCAAAGAAGTATCTGAACAGTATCAAGTGAAATATTTTTTAAAAAGATTAAAAATTTATTGGATGCTCTTTGGGTACGTATCGGGAAGTATCGAGTGTGTGTCAATATCGGGTACGTATCAGACACGGGTACGTTGCTATTTCTGAAGTATCAGGGCATTTTAGTAGTGTTGAATTTCGATTGCCAATTAGCACACGTTGGTACGTTGAATTTTGTCTCTGTTGCCATTAGGTAAGTTCTATCAAGCCGTTTGGAGCAGGTCTTCGTTTTTTAATTAGCTCTGATGAGTAGTTTGGATGGAACAAGTCTTGATTTTTTGTAAGCAATTCGTTGAAATTTTTATTGAAGTATTCAGTTTTTTTTCTCTTTAACGGCAAGTGGCAAGTGTTGGTGGTTAGTAGTTCGGGGGAGAGGGAATGTTAGTTTCCCGAGTTTGTAATTTGGACTCTTGTTTGCATTCCTTTGATATCCCTTAACTTTTTTTATAGAGAAGCATTATACTAGTATTAATTGTGAGGAGAGAGAAAAACTAACACTAATGATTAGGAGAGTGATGAGAACGTACAAAAGTACCCACTCATTGAATCATATTTTAAAAGGTAGGAATTGGGTTTTTAGTCCAAAAAAAGTGTGTACATCGCTAACATACTAAAAAATATGTGTGAGTATGTTAGCAAATCTCTCACACACACACATATATATATATATATATATATATGAGTTAGGATTTGACGCTAGCGTGAACCTAGGAAACTAGCTTAGTGGATGCAACAGAAGTTTCATTATCAATTTTTTTGGGTACACAATATTGTTCGAAATTTCCTTTTCAAATATTCTTAATTTATTCAATGAAATTAAGAAACGAAATTATTGATCTCCTTCCATTTAAGAGTAAATCTCCAATCTAACTCTAAGCTTACACCTCATCTCATATTTTGTCCTTACAATATATGAAAAGAAAAAACAGTCTTGAAAGTTTGTGACCTGCAACAATACTTTATAAAGTTGTATATGTAGGCTCTGTTTGGCAAGGTTAATCCGCTTGCTTATAGTGGATAGCTTAAAGCGGATTCGCTAGTTGTAAGTGTTTTAGACAACTAGCTTTTAGCATTTTTTAACTAGCTTATAGCATATTTTTTGAAACGCTACTTGAAGTAGCGTTTGAGCTTATAGCTCATAGCATTTCACTTTTTCTCTCAATTTATCCTCATTACTTTAATTAAATTCGTCATTTATTCTTCATTAAATGAATTTATCTCTCATTTTTAAATATTAATTACAAATGTCTATTTACGTAATTTTATTTTTATAAGCTACTTCAAGCACTAATTTTACCAAACATTTTAAATTCAATCTGATAGCTTATCCCCTACCTCATCCACTATAAGCTAGCTTATCTGCTATCTACTACTTTTTGCCAAAATCACTCTATGAGACTAATGAGTGGATTTTTTAAAATGCGCCAACTTTTGAAAATAAAAATATATCTTTACAACTATTGCTTGACGAAATGAATTACATATTTCCTCGAGTAACCTTTAATTTCATATTATTTTGTTAATTTAAATACATTTTTTCAGTTATACTATAATTTATGTTTTACATTTATTAATTAGAATCAAAACACATGAAAAGTATGATGCAAGAGTATGCAGCACCTACAAATGGGTGTAAATTAGAAATTCCATATATATATATATATATATATATATATATATATATATATATATATATATATATATATGTATTCGTTGATGCTAGCATCAACCTAGAAGTTTCATTATCAATTTTTTTTTTGTACACAATATTGTTGGAAATTTTATCTTCAAATATTTTCATTTTATTCACTAACATTAAGAAACCAAATTATTGAACTCCAAATCTATTCAAGATTAAATCTCCAATCTAATCCCTAAACTTACATCTCATCTCATATTTAGTCCTTACAATAGTCTTGAAAATTTGTGACGTGCAACAATATTTTATAAAGTTTTATGCGTAGTCACTTTATGAGACTAATGAATGGATTTCTTAAAATGCGTCAACTTTTGAAAAAAAAAATGAAAAAGATATATTTGCAAGTTGCAACTCTTGCTTGACGAAATGAACTACTTATTTCCATAAGTAACCTTTTCAATTTTATATTATTTTGTTAATTTAAATACACTTTTTCAGTTATACTGTAATTTATATGCTTTACTTTTATTATTTATCTAAAATCAAAACACATGAAAAGTATGATGCAAGAGCATGCAATACTGCAAGTAGTACTAACCATGTAACCAATAAATATGTAAAGACAAATTTTTTACTTTTGGCTTCTACTATGCCCGCCTGTTGTTTCATGCCCCTATGAATTAGCATTAGCCTATATTCGGTTGTTCCTATGCCATTTGTATTTCCCTTTCTATTTCTTTCTTGCCATGCTTGCCACGTTCATTCATCTACAGTTGTGCATCTCACGCTCTTCACCCTTCCCCTCTCCCTCAATTCCCTCCCTTCATAATAATGACACCAGTCGAAGAAACCCTTTCTCCTCACTCTTCCTTACAGTTACATACACTATACTACAAATTAATTACCCTCTCTCTCTCTATATATAATTTCTTTTCTATAGGTTTCTCTTCATTTCAAGTTGTGTGTGTTTGCATTTCTCTGTAGCTGAAAATGAAGGATCACGCACAGAAGAATGAGGACAAGAAGGAGAAGCCAATGTTGCCATCTCCTCCTCCCATACTTGAAAGGAAGTCTTCCATTGATGCTGAACCTAAAACCTTATTTCGGGAGGAACTCAAATTAGCCAGGGTGAGTGAGTTTGTACATTTCTCTCTTTCTATTCATTTTTTATTTATAATAATTTTGTACTTTTCTCTCATTATTTTTTTAATATTCTTTAAAATATTTCTGCAGGAGGAAGCTCTCAAAGTCCTCAAGACTCACCCCAAAGAAGAAGCTTTGAAAATATTCTTGACGGTAACATCAAATTCTTATTTTCTTGACATTGTGCTTCAGTACTTTTAATTCAATAGATAGGAGTTTTTTTAATTTCTTCAATGCAAAAGAATCTAACAGGCATTGCATTTTAATTAGCATTTACATTGTCAGATTAATTAGAATTATTATTATATTCAATTCCAATTCAAAATTTTGATTGAAAACCGAAAATATGTGGATCATTGCAATCTTATATATTATTGTATTTGCTGGCATTAGGGTTTGAAGCCAGTGACAAGCTCAAAGCAGGCAAAAGATGATGTTGTTTTGTCTGACTGTGATGAAGAGTGAAGAAGAATCGTCTGGAATTTGGAAAGCTAAAATCTGAAGGATCAAGCACTTATGCTTTTGCTTATATTTTATTTCTTTGTTTTAGGTTTTCTCATTTCTTATTATAACAGCTCATTGCTTTCGATTGGGAATGTTATTCATCAGCTGGAATCTGGAAAATTTATATTAATTTGATATATATAATCTATTTTATTATATTGATTCCTATTATGGTTAAGAACTTGAGTTCTTTTATATTAACATGCTTATCAATGGCAACATTAAATGTTACTTCCTCTATTCCAAGGATATAATTTTGCAGAAGTAGTGGCAGTACAAATTGTGTTAAATTTAATGTTAAATTAGTATTTTTTTTCTTAATTGTGAAATTACTGCTATTGGTTAAAGGGTTCGTATACAATTTTCCTTGAGGTATTTATTCCCTAGTGGTGGAGTCTTTCATTAGTATTAAAATTTTATAACTTGATCACAAATTATTAAGGTAAAAAGTCTAAGTAAGTAAAATGTAGTACTTCAAAAATTACAAAACTAGTATGACTTATTATGGGTTGGTTCTGGTTCACGGATTTGTTTTTTGAAATCCATTATCCGAACCAAACAACTATGAGTTGATTTGGATTTGTTTGAACTTGACCCGAACACGAAAAGTGTCCGAACCAAACATATCAGTTGTTTGGGTTGGATTGTTTGTTGGTTTGGATTTGTCCGAACCATTGAACACCCCTAGCGGCAACGGGAGGACAACTGGAGTGGCAACGAGATGCATATCTTATATCTAATATCTATTTAATAAAATACACAACTTACAAAATGACAAATATAGACATCTTTATTTTTTGACACACCATCACTTATTTATCATTTTTTTAATTCCATTTTCTCTTCCTTCTCTTCCAATATCACATTTCCCAATATTTCTCACACTCTTATTTTTTCTTCTTACACTCTCTTTCATCATTTTTTTCTTTTTACTTTACTTTTATTTTTCTCATAAACAATTATTCTCTTTCTCCTATCACTCTACTTTTATTTTTTTTAACTAACAATCTAAAAAATAAGAAAATTTAATGACTATTTATACTGATTAATATTTAAAACAAATATTTCTTATTGATAATCTACTATCTCTATTTTACTATCTACTATAATATACTAATCAACTAAAATAATCAATTGAAACTATGACATAACTGCACTGATATATAAAAACACGGATAATCAGAGTGATATATAAAAATACACAGGATCAATATTTGTCATTGATAATTATAATTTTTGAAGACTACTATAAATAAACCTACTATCTAAATAATTAAGAAAGCTTAATGACTAATCTAAACTACTAATTAATATAAAACAAATATTTCTTATTGGTAATTTACTATCTAACTTTTGTTATTTACTATAATCTACTAATCAACTAAAATAATCAATTAAAATTACAAGCTAACTGCACTCATATATAAAAAACACGGGATAACTGCAGTGAAAGTTATAATTTTTGAAGACTACTATAAACCAACTATGTAAAAAAACAGGAAGGCTTAATGGCTATTTAAACTACTAATTAAAATAAAACAAATATTTCTTATTGATAATTTACTATCTAATTTTTACTATCTACTAATCAATTAAAATAATCAATTGAAACTACGAGATAACTGTACTGAGATATAAGAAAACACGGGGTAACTGCAGTGATATATAAAAAAACACGAGATTAATATTTGCCAGTGATAATCATAATTTTTTAAGGCTTAATGACTATTTAAACTGATTAATGTTTAAAACACATGTCACAAGTATTTGTCACTAATACCTAAAAAGGACAAATAATTGTCACTGATATATAAAAAAATACGAAATAAATATTTCTTATGGAAAATCTACTATCTATCTTTTACTATTTACTATAATCTACTAATCAACTCAAATAATCAATTGAAACAATGAGATGACTGCATTGATACATAAAAAATAAACACGGGATAACTGCACTGATATATAAGAAAACAATGGATAACTGCATTCATATATAAAAATACACGAGATTAATATTTACAATTGATAATTATAATTTTTTAAGGCTTAATCACTTTAAACTGATTAATATTTAAAACACATGTGACAAATATTTGTCACTAATACCTAAAAAGGACAAATATTTGTCCCTGGTATATAAAAAAACCTGAAATAAATATTTTTTATTGATAATCTATAATCAGTACTATCTACTATAATCTACTAATCAACTCAAATAATCAATTGAAACTATGAGATGACTGCATTGATACGTACATAAAGAAAACAAACACGGGATAACGACACTGATATATAAGAAACACGAGATAACGGCACTGATATATAAGAAACACGGGATAACTGCATTGATATATAAAAATACACAGGATTAATATTTGTTATTGATAATTATAATTTTTTAAGGCTTAATGACTATTTAAAGATTAATATTTAAAACACACGAGACAAATATTTGTCACTAATACCTAAAAAGCACAAATAATTGTCACTGATATATAAAAAAACACGAAATAAATATTTCTTATTGATAATCTACTATCTATCTTTTACTATCTACTATAATCTACAAATAAACTCAAATAACCAATTGAAACTATGAGTTAACTGCACTTATACATAAAAAACAAACACGGATAATCGTGATCGATATATAAAAACGGGATAATCGCAATGATATATATAAAACATGGGATAGCTGCACTGATATATAAAAAAATACAGGTTAACAACACTGATATATAAAAAACACTATACTAACATATTAAAAACACGGGATAAAAGCAAAATTATTTTAAAATGATACTTTTACATTTCTAGATTTTAATACTTATCTATTTTTTTTTTGAAACTCTTTTTTTATCTACTTTAAACTTGTCTTTATTTTCACGAGATAATATCCAGAATATTTAATATTTCTTAAGTTTATTCATAGAAAGAACATGATAGCACCCGTGCGTATGCACATGTATTCTACTAGTTATTGATTAAGATTAAAAGAAGATGTTGACTTTTTTAAATTGTTTGCAACAGGAGTTTTTTTAGTTAAGTTGAAATATAGTCTTTTATCGAGTTTTTCCTTCTTTTATTAAATTTGACAATTTTCAAAGTATTTATAGGTTATAGTAAATTAGTAAATTATAACAAATACTGTGTCATCCGTGTGGTTGCACAGGAAAAGTACTAGCTAGTTTAAAGCAAATAAAATTGCCCCTGGCTACATGGCTCCTACTAAATTATGAGAAACCGCAACTCGAGTTCTAGAAGCCCGGATACGCGATACGATATGATACGATACAAATACGAGGATACGAGAAAGTTTTGAAAATCAAGATACGACACGGTTGGGATACTTTAATAAAAAATTAAATTAAAGTCAACTTATCATTTATCTAAACACCCACTACCAAACATATCAAACTACCCTTCTCTTAAACTATTTTTTTTTCTATCTCACTTTTATCAACTATCAACTTCAACTCTATCTTTTATCAAAACACCCACTACGAAAAATTCAACACTACCCTTCTCTTAAACTAACTTCAATCCACTATATCTTTTATCAAAACACCTACTTCCAAAAATATCAATCAACTATATCTTTTATCCACTACGCCAGCGTACAAGGTTTATCAGCGTTTTTTTTGGGCATTGGTAGCGTTTTAAAACGCTAGAGAAGCTGGCGCTACTAATGCGTACACCCCATTAGTAGCGTTTTAAGAAACGCTAGCCATTTACCCAGCGTGTTTTAGACATACGTAGCGTTTTATATAAAACGCTAGCCATTGACCCAGCGCTTTTTACAATTCCTAGCGTTTTAGAAACGCTAGGGATCCCATAGCTCATTTTACTACCATTCCTAGCGTTTTAAATAAAAACGCTAGGGATCCCATAGCTCCTTTTACTACCATTCCTAGCGTTTTAAATTAAAACGCTAGGATACTATAGCCCTTTTTACTACCATACCTAGCGTTTTATAAAAACGCTGGGGATGCTATAGCACCTTTTACTAGCATTCCTAGCGTTTTATATACGCTAGGGATGCTATAGCATTCCTAGCGTTTTATATAAAACGCTAGGAATGCTAGTAAAAGGTGCTATAGCATCCCTAGCGTTTTTATATAAACGCTAGGGATGCTTATAGCATTCCTAGCGTTTTATATAAAACGCTAGGGATGCTATAACACCTTTTATTAGCATTCCTAGCGTTTTCTGTAAAAACGCTAGGGATCCTCTAGCTCCTCTTTACAATTCCTAGCGTTTTAACTTTAAAACGCTAGGTATTGAATGAATTTTTTAACTTCATTTCTAGCGTTTTCACTCTAAAACGCTACCTATTGACTGAATTTTTTTTTAAATATTTTTTTTATTTTGGTTTGTTCTCCATTTTAATTACAACCTATAAATTCATTCCCTTTTCAACAAATTCAGAAAATACATTCCAATCCAATATATCATTCAAACAAAATTCAGTCAACAAAATTCATCAAATAATATTTCCAATCCAATATATATCATTCTAAGAAGTACTTACAACATAATATAAATCCAATATATACAACATAAATAATAACTAAACTATTATGAATCTCAAAACTTGCTACAAAAAGCTAGAAACAAAATGGCACCACTCCCCACATCATTGTGTAAGTTGTTCATTGAGAGTAATTCTGGATTTTTTTGAAGTCGGAAAATCTTGAAAAAAATGAAATAAAATTAGAATTAAAATGTTTATTAAATGTGAGTAAGTATTATAATATCAATATAAAAAATAAATCTAAGTAGTTACCTTGGTTGGGATTGCTACTTTGTCATGAGTGATAATCTCTTTCATATACCTCATAACATAGTACCCACAATCATTGCTATTTGGTTGTTTAGGACACTACAAAGCAAAAGATTATAACTTAATTGTCACATTTTTATGACCAAAAAATCAATTAATTAAAATTATAAGAATGATTCTTAAAAAGCTTACAGTTATGGGTAGCCATCTTGTTTTAGTCGTAGATAATCCCAAGTATTCTTTCAAAGCACTGTAACGTCATACATATATATATATAACGTTAAGTTGAACAAAATACATATATTAAATTATACAAATTAAAATGAGAGGGTTACACATACACACCTCTCAACTGATTCTACGAAGTCTTCGTAGACGTTGTAATGGCCTTGAAGTGAATCCAGATAATAGACAACATTTTGCTTAGGGTTTATTGCAAAGAGTACCCAATGTTGCCTGCAAGTAAATGAAGAACGAATGAGTACACATTAATTTACACTATAATACAATCCTCAAAATAATTAAACAAGTGATTGAAGACTAAATTTCTCACCCATTATTGAGTGGTGCCAAAAATAAAGAGTCGCCCTTCAAATGCTTGGCTTCCATGAAGCGTGAATGGATATAACTTTGTACTTCACTCTTAATCACAGTAATACGTTCCTCTGTATTACCTTGCTTAAACACAACGATACACGCCGGACACAAGAAGAAATACTTCTGTGTCCGTTGAGAAGGGACCAGAAGACGATTGTACAAAAACCTATAAATAATATATATACAACTTTCAGATCCTCATATATATACTCTAATATAAACAACTATTGTGTACAAATAATTTAATACATACCTCGTATACTCTAATATCGATGGCAAGGGGCCCAATCCATCTCAACTATAGCTTTCATATCCTCGATGTTGATCATTACCAATCGCTCCAGCCCACAATGTTATCGGGCGGTAAAAAAATTTGGTCGTCCTGGTTCATTTTTTGAATGTGGACCTTTAGAGAATCGATGTAGTTCTGGAATTCATCATTGGGAAATTGACCAACATGTTGGACCGGCCAGTATAGAAGATGGTCGGGAGAGTTTGGTAGTGGAAGGGAAGGTTGGGACACTTTCATGGAAGGGGAAGGTCGGGACACATGGGGTACCTAGTATATATTAAAAAATGATTAATTAGCTAGTTAGTTAACACACATTATAGTCATTTAATTATTAACAAAAATATTGTCACTTACAACGACAAGTTGTTCAGGCCATGCCACAAAAGTACTAAGTGCTTGATCCACGATAAATATATCCGCATTAGCAATTGGAGCAGCAAATGGTGCAGACCCTCTATTGAATAGTCTACCCTAACTCTCAAATGGTTTTCGTGCATGGCACGATTGTGCGATGTGGCACTCAATTGGTTACATATCAAACCCACTCGCAACCTTTCGATGTGGGTTTGCAATATATAGCTCACATTCACGATTATCCTAAATCAATTATAAAGAAAAATAAATATACATGATAATTTTATCAAATACATATGTACAAAAAAAGCAGTCGAGTTTTGTTAAATACCATGTTGAAGGGATGGTGCAGCTATATCTCGGGCGCTATGGGGGTGCAAAGCAGGCTCAATAGGTTCAAAGGGGGTGGTGCAAAGGGGGGGATGTGCACCAATTTTTGTGCCAAGAGTCGCTTAAACATCCTGTCTCTCTTCCATTAGCACAAAGAACATTCTTGGATAGCTCGTCATACTTTTCCGCCATGACTTTACAATCCCGCACCCTTGCTTTGGCTCTTCTTTGGCCCAAACACGGTTGTCGGAGGAATCCCATATCCATAACCTCTAATCCGACCTGCCTCTCTTCCCTTCCCAAGGCACGAGCAAGGACATCTTGGTGACCATCACAATCTGTTAAATCTCCTTGTGATACAGATTGTGATATGCTTTGTTGATGCACAAACATAAATAACGGATAAAATTAATAAACAAGTGTCAAGTGAAATTTAATCGACAATAAAAAATATGTCCACGTGTCAAAAAAAATCGAGTAACGGATAAAAATAATAAACAAGTGTCAAAGAAATTTAATCGAGAATAAAAAATATGTTCGTGTCAAAAAAAATCGAGTAACGGATAAAAATAATAAACAAGTGTCAAAGAAATTTAATCGACAATAAAAATATGTCCACGTGTCAAAAAAATCGAGTAACGGATAGAAATAATAAACAAGTGTCAACGAAATTTAATCGACAATAAAAAATATGTTCACGTGTCAAAAAAATCGAGTAACGGATTAAAAAATATAGTCGAGACACAAATTCCAACTTGCAATTTTTTCATGAATTTTGGAATACTTACAATTTTGTCCTTGACCTCCTTAGTTTTCGGATCCACAATCTCCCCATCCTTGTTTTGTCGGGCCTCTAACTGCATAATCGCGATCAAAGGATTCTTGAGTTGGATCTTTCCCCTCTTCCAAAGAACTATTTAAGTTTAATAATTGTTAATCAACTGTAAATTAAAAGATTCATTAAATCATAATAAATTAAACTAATTGTGTCTTACCAATCTTTCTTCGAGAATTTGATATCCACTAGAACCTCCTCTATAAATTACTCGGATTAGAAGCTCTTTCTTTATTCGCTTTTTGCTCTTTTTCTATTTAAAAGATAAGTATACATTAATGAATGATATCTACTTGTGAAATATATATATAACTTAAATAATTAATATACTAACCAGAAATCCGGATCTCAGAAAAGTATATCTACAAATTTGGTCCAATCCTCCTTAGTTATAATTCCGCATACGATCTTTGAGCTCTGTCGATGGTCCCATCAGACGTTTGAATACTTTTTCCCCACATCGCCTCGTAAGCCCTATGCAACCTTCCCGCTTCCTTCAATATCCAATCTCTTCGGGACTCATCGACATCAAAGTGTTTCTAGTTATACATAAAAATGGATTAAATAAATATAACTAAAAATCACTAAATAAGATTATTAAAGAGGTCTAAAATTATATACTGTATTAAGTCCCAAAAATCATCTTTCGATTTTAGGCAAAACTCGATTATCTTTCTCATTCCAACTTTTAATTGAAATTGGAAAGATTTGCTTCACCTTAGTACCAATAAAGCTAATTAAATTTGTGCCGTTGTCTCCAATTGGCAAACCTTTAACACTCCATCGGACCTTAAATAATTAAATCATTAAATAATTAGATAACTTGGAAAGGTAGAGAACAACATTAATAATTAGTAATTAACTTACCTTATATTTCTCGTGTCCTTTACTTATCCGATTGACGATATTCTTTTTCGATGTAATTCCTCGGGAGTGAACTTCTTTGTGTTTCTATCACCCCCATCACCACCACGACTACTCTCGTGATCACTATGTGATGCCATCCGACTTGCAATGACCCAAATGAAATAGACTCGATGAGTTTTAGCTTTAAAATTGTTTAGAACCAACAAACACTTAACAAAATATAGAAGAAGCCATGCACTAAGTAACAGATGAAAGCCATGCACTAAGTAACCTAGAGTAAACATACAGAGGAAAGCCATGCACTAAGTATATAACCTAGAGTACTAAACATATATAGGAAAGCCATGCACTAAACAGAGAAAGCCATGCACTAAGTAACCTAGAGTAAACAGAGAAAGCCATACACTAGGAAAGCCATGCACTAGTCAAGTTAATAATGCTATCTAAGCTAGACTAATCTAACAACTAATTAGATACAACATTGAGCTAAGTAAATGAGAGAAAGCCATACAAAAGATACATAACAAACCATAAAAAACCATAACAAATAGTCATTGCGGTGAGAGAGGTGGAGAGTGCGTGAGTGCGAAATACCTTTTGAAAGGGAGAGAGAGTGCGAGAAAAAGGAAACAAATGGGAGTGAGCTGCGTGGTAAGATAGCACCAACGAGAGAGAGGATGAACGAAGAGGATAGGTTTCTCGCGTTTTACGCTTTCTGGGTCGCGTTTATGGGTTTCTCGGGTCGTAGCACCAAGGAGATGAACGAAGATGAACGAAGAGGGTTTCTGGGTCGTGGAGGTTCGCAAAGTGCACGATGAACGAAGATGAGTTACGGTTGTTCGTGGAGAAAAGTTAGGTAGATGAGTTACGGGTTGTACGTGAGTGTGTGAGGAGATGAGAGGCGCGCTTTGTAAAAATTTTAATAGCATTCCTAGCGTTTTTACATAAAACGCTAGGGATCAACTAGCGCTGCGAGTTTTACCATTCCTAGCGTTTTAAAAAAGCGCTAGGAATGCTAGTAAAAGGTGCTATAGCATTCCTAGCGTTTTCTGTAAAAACGCTAGGGATGCTATAGCACCTTTTACTAGCATTCCTAGCGTTTTATGTAAAACGCTAGGGATGCTATAGCACCTTTTACTAGCATTCCTAGCGTTTTATGTAAAACGCTAGGGATCAACTAGCGCGTGTTTACCATTCCTAGCGTTTTCTGTAAAACGCTAGGAATGCTAGTAAAAGGTGCTATAGCATTCCTAGCGTTTTCTGAAAAACGCTAGGGATGCTATAGCACGTGTTTACTAGCATTCCTAGCGTTTTATGTAAAACGCTAGGGATGCTATAGCACCTTTTATTAGCATTCCTAGCGTTTTATGTAAAACGCTAGGGATCCTCTAGCTCCTCTTTACAATTCCTAGCGTTTTAACTTTAAAACGCTAGGTATTGAATGAATTTTTAACTTCATTTCTAGCGTTTTCACTCTAAAACGCTATCTATTGACTGATTTTTTTAATTATTTTTTTATTTTTGTTTATTCTCCTTTTAATTACAACCTATTAATTCATTCCCTTCCAAAGAAAATTCATCAAATATCATTCCAACAAAATTCAGCCAATATCATTACAATCCAATATATAGATACACACAAAATTCAACCTATTAATAGATATTTTTGTTTACAAATCATACAACATCATAAGTAACTTACATTATGAAACTCAAAAGTAGCTACAAATTAAAGTTATACCATATATAACATAAATGACTCTTGTCTTGACCACTAGATCTCATGATCACTAAGTGATGCCATCGACTGCAATATAACATAATCCATGTTATTAAATTTACAAAAACAATATAATAATTATCTATTAATAAAAATAACGAGAAATCATTAAGTCTATATTACCTTTTCCTTTTCCTAGATAAAATTTTGTTTGCAATTCGCGTCTTGGTATTTTTTTCCGACGAATAAAAATTCCATCATTATGATCTTTTCTAAAATATACAACATCCTCTATAGAAGTATTTTCCCTATTATTGGTTCCGATGTTCGAAGAACGGGTCGTCCTCAACACCAACATCATCGGGTGCTTCATCATCATCGTTGTTATACACAAATTTTTTGTCGATCAATAGAACAATAGACCAATTGATATTAATCGGATCGGTGACATAAAACACTTGTTGAGCTTGCGATGCTAAAATAAAAGGTTCATCTTTATATCCTAACTTGTTGAAATTCACCCGCATGAACCCTAATTCATCAATCAGAAACCAAAGATATTGTCAACCCATTCACATTTGAACACGGCTCCTGAAACATATTGTAATCCAACTCCCATATGTGTTCAATGAAGCCAAAGTAAGACATATTCGCATATATGGGATTTCTATCTTTGCACTGGATGCATGCATAGAATGAGCTACAAGAGTCACCCCACTATTTTGCATTTTACTCGATCATCTTGTTCTTTTGTATAGAAAGTGCACTCGTTCATTAGATAGTCATGTTGTAAGAGAAGACATGTATATTTGGACCTTTTGCTAACCATCTCAATCTTTTGAAATCGAAGTAGGATTCAAACACACTCACCATCAATGTGATGTTTTAGCCACACTATGAAACTCCTATTGTGTTCTTTTGCTAACCAAACTTGCTTCTTTCCCGGAATTGACTCTTAAGAATCTCCTTGTGCTTGGCAACATATGAATCAACCTCACTATCATTGTGAAGAACGTATGATGTGCTTGCTCTAGTTCTTTCCTTGATACCATCACTAATTTATTTCTGTCATCCCTTTACTAATCCTTCCTGCATGACGAGACCTTGGCGGTCCCACGGAATATTCAAGACTAGATAGATAGCCCGTGCAAAACTCAATAGTCTCTTCACCTATGTAGCGCTCAACAATACAACCTCGTGTCGTGATCGATTTTTCACATATCCTTTTAATATCTTCATGTAACGCTCAAACGGATACATCCATCTCATGTAACATGGGCCACACAATTGTGTCTCTAACTGGATGAACTATTAGATGAATCATTATGTCGAAAAAGGAAGGTGGGAAATACATCTCAAGCTCACACAAAGTGACAAATAATTTCTCTTTGCAATGTTGGCAACTTTCCAGGTCAATCACTCTACTACAAATCGCCTTAAAGAATAAACAAAGTTTGGTTAAGGTCCGACGCACTTTCTTAGGCAAAATGGATCGAATACCAATGGGTAGCAAATTCTCCATGAGAACATGACAATCGTGGGACTTTAGAGACTTTAACTTGAGGTCTTTAATCGATACAAGAGTCGCCACATTTGAAGAGTATCCTCCGGAACTTTAACTCCATGAAGAAACTCACAAAAAACAGTCTTCTCCTTTCTAGATAGAGTATGAGTGCCGGAGGTAGATATGTACGTGTGTACCCTTCTTTCTGGGACCCAATTCAGGTCTCAAACCCATACTAACCAAATCCAACCTTGAGTTGATGGTATCTTTAGTCTTACCCGGCATATTGAGTAAGGTACCAATGACACTTTCAAGACATTCTTTTCAACATGCATCACATCAATGAAATGCCTTACATATAATGACTTCCAAAGATGGCAACTCAAAGAAAATCGACTTTTTCTTCCACCCCGTTTGGCAATCTCTCCCGCAAAAGGCTTCCAAAATTTAATGTTCAAATCTTCCACCTTTTCAAATACTGTTAGCCCACAAAGGCGGGGAGCTCTACGTGTTTCTGTATTCCCATCAAATGCCTTTCTCCACAATCGATAGTGATGAGTTGATGGCAAAAATCTCGATGACCAAGATAGATATTCTTCTTACCATGTTCCAACCACATCCAATCTGTGTTGTCTTCACATATAGGGCATGCACACTGCCCTTTGTTCACGTACCCAGATAGATTGCCGTATGCAGGAAAGTCGTTAATTGTGCCAAAGATCATAGCCCTCAGGGTGAAACTTTCTTCTCTGAACCCATCATACACCTCTACCCCGGTCTCCCACATTTGCTTCAAGTCTTCAATTAAAGGAGCCAAGTATACATCAATATCATTTCTCGGTTGTTTGGGCCTGAAATTAACAAAGACAACATCATATATTTGCGTTTCATGCAAAGCCACGGCGGTAAGTTATAAATCGCCAAAATCACGGGCCATGTACTGTGGGAGCTACTCTGGATACCGTGCGGGTTAAATCCATCAGCAGACAATGCAAGGCGTAGGTTTCTCGGGTCATCCCCGAAATTAGGATACTCAATATTGATTTTTTCCATTGCGGAGAATCTGTGGTGTCGTAGCATACCATCTTTAATCCTTTCATCCTCATGCCATGTCAAGTGTTTTGCATCTTCGAACTACGATACATGCGCCTAAATCGAGGAATTATAGGAAAATACCACAACACCTTTTGTGGAGCGGACTCTTTCTTCTTATACATGCGGTGCATTACATTTAGGACACGACTTTAACAACGCATGTTCATTCCGAAATAAAATGCAATCATTCGGACAAGCGTGTATCTTCTCATAGTTCAAGCCAATAGACCCCAACATTTGCTTTGCATCATACGTCCGAGAAGGAAGCACATTATCATTCGGCAACATTTCTTTCGTAGTGAGAGTAAATCGGTAAAAAGCTCTTATCCGTCCATCCGTGGCGAGTTTTCAAGTTATACAACTTGATCACGACCAATAATTTTGTGAATTCATTACAACCCGCATACAATGGTGTCTCTCTGCATCGCTTATCAACTTCTCAAACATTTCGGACAATCATTAAGATCCTCTTCAACCACCTTTGCCATCTCTTCAAATTCGTTCGCATCAATGAATGTGTTCCGTGTCAACCGTGTACGCATATCTCTTACTAATATCATTCATATTTGAAGATTCACCTTTTTCTCACCGTGCATTATCCAACAAGTGTAACTTTGATCAATTCCATTCGCCTTTAAATGTCGTACCAACTCCTCTGCGATGAATCGATTTTACATAACAACACCTTAAACAAGGACATTTCATACCACTAGAAGTCCCTAAACGTTCAACAAAGACCACGACTCACAAAATAATCCACTCCAAAGAAGATACTCCTTGGACAGACGATTGGCGGACATCCAATTTCTATCCATAATTTCCAAAATTATAATAAAATCCTGAGAAGAGAACTTTAACATATGACCCATCAAGCAATTCGAATATAATGAAGAATCAATTCATATAAAAAAACAAACAAAAATTCCTCTTTTAAATTTTTTTCAAATCCACTCCTTATTTTCCCAAGCTATATCTATATCATATTATAGTCTTCCAAATAATTAATTTATGTTTAACAAGAAGAGGCTAGTGGTAAAAAAAAAGAAGAAGAGTCTAGTGTGCACAAGTGACAAAACTAATATATTTCTAAACTAGAACCCATAATTAATATCTAACAAGAAACAGAGCAAGGAACAAAAAACTCACCAATGTTGTCTGAGTGAGAGAGATGATGTTCACTGAGAGAGATGATTTTCGTTGAGAGAGATGATGTTAATTTGAGTTAGGGTTTTGCGTTTCTGGGTGAGTGATTTTGCGTTTCTGGGTGAGAGTGTTAGCTGAGAAAGGAAGTAGCTCAATGGGAAACAAAAAAAATATTATTTAACCATACCTAGCGTTTTCTAAAAAACGCTAGGGATCTATCTAGCGTGTTTTCTAAATACCTAGCGTTTTGAATAAAAGCGCTAGGGATCTGTCTAGAGTGTTTACTAAATACCTAGCGTTTTATAAAAAACGCTAGGGATCTATCTAGCGTGTTTTCTAATTGGCTAGCGTTTTGAAAACAAGCGCTAGGGATCTGTCTAGAGTGTTTTCTAAATAGCTAGCGCTTTATAAAAAAGCGCTAGGATCTATCTAGCGTGTTTTCTAATTGGCTAGCGTTTTGAATAAAAGCGCTAGGATCCGTCTAGCGTGTTTTCTAATTTGCTAGCGTTTTTAAGTAAAAGCGCTGGGATCGCTTCTAGCGTGTTACCTAATTGGTAGCGTTTTAAAGTAAACGCTACTAATGGTGTAGCGTGTTATTAAAATGGGTAGCGTTTTTTTATAAACGCTACTAAAGGTGGCGATCTCTTTTTACAATTCTGGCGTAGTGATCAAAACACTCACTACCAAAAATACCAAACTACCATTCTCTTAAACTAACTTCAATCAACTATCTATCTATCTATTTGTTTCTCCTAAAGTGTACTGACACATTTCTAAAAGAAAAAGCTGCTGCAAGAGAAAATTTGAAAGGGCATAGAGAGAGAAAAAAAGTAAGAACCATCAAAGAAAAGCAAGCGCATAAAGAATGAGAAATTGAAAAAAAGTTGCAAGAAATATAAATGTACTACTAATTTATCTTCTAATATATTAATATCTTCTAATTGATATATAAAAAATACGGGATAAATATTTGTCACTGATACATAAAAAAAGAAAATATAATTGTCACTATTGTATAAAGACTATTATAAATCTACTATCTATCTTCTTCTATCTACTATAAATTTTTAGTCTCTTAGAAAAAAAGAAAAGACTTGATGACTATTCAGGCTACCGATAAATAAGGACAAATATTTGTCACTAATATATAAAAAATATGGGACAAATATTTGTCAATGAGATCTAAAAAAGGGTAAATAATTGTCACTGATATATAAAAATCTTCTATCTATCTTCTACTATGTACTAAAATTTACTAAACTACTAAAACTAAACAATTTAACCATTAGCAAAAATTCCAAAATAATTTTTACTCTGTTAAAAAAATGATAAGACTTTATGACTATTCAACTAACGATAAATATTAAAAAATACGTGACAAATATTGGTCACTGGTACCTAAAACAATGGACAAACATTTATCAATGATAACTATAAAAAGGATGAATAATTGTTACTAACATACAAAAACACAGGACAAATATTTGTCATTGATACCTAAACAATCTATTATTAATTTATTTTTTTATCAATGTTATTATTTTACTTTTGAGTCATCACGGAGAATAATATAATGGTTTCCACCAAGTTGGTCGATATAGTATCAAAGTTTTCGGCGGGAAAACATGTATTGAAGGTTTAAGAATATGTTACAAATTATTATTCTGTCTTTCTATCCCAACAAGAAAATATTTTCTCTTATATTTGTTTTTGAGTTTCAATGGGAGACATTATATATTGTTGTTATTAAAAATTATACTTTTATATTTTAGGTTTATATGTATTAATTCTTTATTTTTTATATAAATATTCAGGCTAATTAATTCCTAACTAAGTCAATTCATATAAAGAATACGATGGTACCCGTACGTATGCACAGATATACCGCTATTTTAAATATATAAAAACATAACAGAATAGAAAAACAATTAGGATAAAAAACAAAGATGAAAAATAGAAATATTCTATTTTATAAAGATTAAAAAAACTGCACAAAAGATAAAAAAAAAAAAATCACAAAGAATATGAGGAAAGGAAGAGGACAACCGACACACCTATGTATGAGTGACTAGTCATAAAAAGTTTGGGTGAACAAGCAACTGAGACTATCCGTATAGTTAGTGGTAGGGTTTGCACTAAATATTCAGGAGAGCTATAATTACTAATTAAAATGTTTGTGAATGAGAAGCTCATATATATATATATATATATATATATATATATATATATATATATATATATATATATATATATATATATATACACACACATGATAACTCTATTTTATATAGAGTTATTCATACAATTAAACTTAGATTATTGCTTAATTTCAAGTAAATTATTATGTAAATATAGCTTATAAGTAAATAAACAACATTTCAATGATTCAAATGGATTACAACAATGAACTAAACAATTTGCATAGGACTTGGTATGTTTGAAGTTTTTTCTTAGTGCAGCTACACTTGACGTTTTTGCACTCCTTCGATTAATTTTTTTTATAGAGAAGCATTATACTAGTATTAATTGTGAGGAGAGAGATAAACTAACACTAGTGATTAGGAGAGTGAGAAAGTACAAAAGTACCCACTCATTGAATCATATTTTAAAAGGTAGGGATTGAGTTTTTAGTCCAAAAAAAAAGTGTGTACATTAGTAACATACTCCTAAAAAATATGTGTCGGTATGTTAGCGAATCCCACATATATATATATGTGCAACAGAAGTTTCATTATCAATTTTTTTGGGTTCACAATTGAAAATTTCCTTTTCAAATATTCTTAATTTATTCAATGAAATCAATAAACGAAATTATTGATCTCTTCCATTTAAGAGTAAATCTCCAATCTAATTCTAAGCTTACACCTCATCTCATATTTAGTCCTTACAATATATGAAAAGAAAAAACAGTCTTGAAAGTTTGTGACCTGCAACAATACTTTATAAAGTTTTATATGTAGGCTCTGTTTGGCAAGGTTGATCCGCTAGCTTATAGTGGGCGCTCATAACGGATCCGCTAGTTGTAAGTGTTTGACACAACTAGCTTTTAGCATTTTTTAACTAGCTTATAGTGTTTTTTGAAACGCTATATATTTGAAGTAGCGTTTGAGCTTATAGCTCATAGCGTTTCACTTCTTCTCTCAATTTATCCTCATTACTTTAATTAAATTCCTCATTTATTCTTCATTAAATGAATTTCTATCTCATTTTTTAAGCATTAATTACAAATGTCTATTTACGTAATTTTATTTTTATAAGCTACTTCAACCACTAACCAAACACTTTAAATTCAATCCGCTACCTTATCCGCTACCTCATCCGCTGTAAGCTAGCTTATCCGCTATCTGCTACTTTTTGCCAAAGTCACTTTATGAGACTAATGAGTGGATTTTTTAAAATGCGCCAACTTTTGAAAATGAAAAAATATATCTTTACAACTATTGCTTGACGAAATGAATTACTTATTTCCTCAAGTAACCTTTTAATTTCATATTATTTTGTTAATTTAAATACATTTTTTCAGTTATACTATAATTTATGTTTTACTTTTATTAATTTAAAATCAAAACACATGAATAGTATGATGCAAGAGCATGCAACACCTGCAAGTAGTACTAACCTTGTAACCAACAAATATGTAAAGGCAAACTTTTTACTTTTGGCTTCTACTATGCCTGCCTGTTGTTTCATGCCCCTATGAATTAGCGTTAGCCTATAATCACCTTTTCCTATGCCATTTGTATTTCCCTTTCTGTTTCTTCCTTGTCATGTCTGCCACGTTCATTCATCTACAACTGTGCATCTCATACTCTTCACCCTTCCCTCTCCCTCAACTCCCTCCCTTCATAATAATGACACTAGTCAAAGCTACCCTTCTTCCTCACTCTTCCTTACCGTTACACTCTACTACAAACATTAATTATTACTCTCCCTCCCTCTCTCTCTATATAATTTATCTTCTATAAGCCTCTCTTCAATTCAAGTTGTGTGTGTGCATTTATCTACAGTTGAAAATGAAGGATCACCCACAAAAGAAGAATGAGGACAAGAAGGAGAAGCCAATGATGACTTCTCCTCCTTTCATACTTGAAAGGAAGCATTCCATTGATGCTGAACCTAAAACCTTACTTCGGGAAGAACTCAAAAAAAGTAATACTCGTTTCTTTAATATAAAAAAGTAATAATCGTTCTTCCATTTTTTATTTTTTTTATTATGAGTTTAAATTTTAGTTAAAAAAACAAGTGGTAACTTTTATTATAAAATTGATGTTAAAAAATATTATTATAAAACTGATAGCTTTAAAATAAGAGTATGTTTTAATGTCAAAAACAACTGTTTACGGTAAATATACTTCTCCTATATAAGAACAATTTTTTTTGCTAGAAAATACAGAAAAAAAATTAAAAATAACCTCATTTAAATTACTTATGGGAAACATTAATTATGGAGAGAGATGATATACTAATTGTGAGAAGAAAGAGAAATCAAAAAATAAATTCAAAATTCAGAATTACATTACTATCCACATCAAAAAAAAAATTCTAAATGGAAGAGTTGGTTTTTAGGTCCAAATAAAAAGGTCTAGGAATGCTAACTTACACCTTCTATTTTTTAAGTGGGTGTAAATTATAAACCCATCAAATGGCTCTGATACCATTTAAGGCATCTTCACCACAACAATAATATTTAGTTACTCAACATATAATTGATTAATTGAATTACCTTAGAGGGAATCAAGGAGAATGAGGCGCAACAATTGATGGAAGAAGGAGTGGAGGAACTATTTGCAAAAGCTTAGTGGAAGATTGGAGGATAGAAACACTAGAATAAGTGGAAGAGAAGTAGTGGAAGAGGAATTTTATTGCATTTCTGAGTTGTGTCTTACAATGAAGGCAAGTATGTCTTTTATAGGAAAACTAAGGCTTATTATTTAAGCCGGTTAAAGACTACTATTACATTCGGTAACCTGTAAACTAAAAAGATAAAATATCATTATTAATGCCGGGTACACTTTGGGCCCCATCGACACATTGATAATGACTAAAGTTGAAAAAACAAAAATAAAAATAGTAGGAAATATTCCCTTTGTCGACCATATCTTGAATTTTTGGTCCTATCCTTCTGAATCTTTTGATTCCTTTGAATTTTCAAATTATGTTGGCAATTATTGTTGTCCCTTTCCCTTGTTGATTTGGTGAGTCATCCCTTCTATCATTGCATCCCAGAAATCTTCTGGTATAGGTTCTGCATCTTCTTCTGCCTGAGATTCTCCGGCTAGACAATTGTAGGTGGAATCCAGTAATCCTTGAGAACTACTGGTTCTCATAGACACATCATCACTTTTAACTTTAAAAGTTTTAAAAAATTGTTTTTCATATGATCTAGAGTTCTGATCATGATTCTGTTCTTCGTTTCATTTGGGAAAATTTTTCTCAAAGTAATTCTTTAGATTTTCTAAAGACATTTCTTGAAATCCCACGATTCTTTGGGTGCGGATTGGTCCTCGCCTATGGTTGTTTCAATTTTTCTTCCATATGTTGAAGATCCTCTTTAGGCATCTTAGTCCACCATTTGTAGAAGAACTTTCTTCTAAGTATAGGGATATTGAATTTATCCTTAGCAATGGTAATTGTCCATCTCCAAATCCATGGGATTTGGAATTTAATACAATATAAACAAGGTCCTTGCCTGTAATCATCCTTGAAGCATTCTTCTTAATTAATGGGTTATAATTGCACCATGTTTCATATAAATTTAATATATTTTTTGGTAAAATTTCCAAAGAAGGACCAAATTTTATCCACCAGTTATAAAACCAATTTGGTATAGGTTTTTCCAGAATTTCTGGATTAACACTGAAAAACCAAGAATGCTTATTCTTGGGATTTTGATAATAAAAAGCTAATGTAAAAGCTTGGATATAATCCCAATAATTAAAGTAAACATATTTACCTTCAGCAATTTTGATTGATTTTTCTCCATTAGGGTTTAATCCCCATTCTCTTGGTGATAATATCTTATTGATATGGCATTTGCTGAAGTTTATAAAACTTCCTGGGTTATTATTTTGATAATATGATGTGTGATTGTTACTGATTCAGTAACTAATAGAAGTATTTCCAAATGTGGTCTGGACTTGCCATAAAGTCCAGGATATCCTCTTGATTCAAGATATCTCGTCTTAACAGACCATCCATCATTAGGAGTTAAATTGATATCTTCCTCTTCGACATACATTATGTCTTTTGTAACAGGATTTTCATAATAATCTGTTACCTCTTGAGGTGTTTCATTTGTAGCTGCATCTTTATAAGTTGATGCCTTACTTGATGAAGAAGAAGGAATATCTTCTTTCTTTGGAGGTGCAGGAAATTCCTGCAAATTTCTAGTCCTATGGACTGTAGTCCAATTCCCTATTAGAGGAGTGTTTGTTTCCTGATAAGGCAACAAATTGTTGCTTCCTCGGCCACGGCCACGACCTCTTCCCCTACTGGGGGTTGTCATTTCCTGCAAAAATTCACGAGTCAAATAATCAACAAGAGAATTATTTTCTCCTTTAATATATTGTATATCAAAATCAAATACAGATAATTGGGCTTGCCAACTAGCAAATATTTGTTTTGATACAAGATTCTTAACATCTTTTTCAATAATTGATTTTGCAGAACTACAATCAATTCTTAGCAAAAAATTTTGATTTAATAAATCATCCTGAAATTTTGATATGCATTTAATTATAGAAAGCATTTCTTTCTTAATAGTCGAATATTTAGACTGTGTAGGATTCCATTTCCCAGAAGTAAATCTTACTAAAACTTCTTTATTATTGTCTGGTATAACCTGCTTCAAAATACCACCATATCCTAAATTAGAAGCATCTGTTTCAACTATTTTGAAATACTTAGGATTTGCTAGGGCTAAACAAGGTAAACTTTTTACCTTACTTTTGATTTTCTGGACGGCTAGAGAATGATTCTCTGTCCAAGGCCCTGGGTTTTTTCTTAACCTATTATATAAAATAGCTGTATCCTGAGCTAAATTCTCATAATAGTCTGAAATATAATTTAGACTTCCTAAAAACCTTTGTAATTGTTTCTTTTCAGAAATAATATCAGGAAATTTAGAAGCAAATTCAACACTTCTACTTATAGGAATAATTGTTCCTTGGTCTATTTCGTGACCCAAAAATCTAACTTTTGTTTGAAAAAGTTTCATTTTTGGAGCAGATATAACTAACCCATTATGTTTAACCAAAATTTTAAATATTTTTAAATGTTTAAAATGTTGATCAATAGTTTTAGAAAATACTAAAACATCGTCAATATAGACAATCATGAAATCAGAATAAGAATTGAAAATATCATTCATAATATTCTGGAATTCAGAAGGAGCATTTAGACCAAATGGAAGAACATTCCATTTAAAATGCCCAAAAGGAACTGTATGTGCGATTTTATACTTATCGATTCATTAATGAATTTGCCAATAACCTGACTTCATATCAAATTTTGAAAAAATTAAGGCATCATTGAGCCTATCTAAAAGATCTTTCTTATTAGGAATTGGATATCTTATCCATTTCAAAACTTTATTAAGAGGTTTATAGTTAATAATTAATCTAGGAACACCTCTTTCTTGTTCAGCATTTTTATTAACATAAAAAGTTGTACAACTCCAAGGAGATTTGGATTTTCTAATCAATCCTTTTTCTAAAAGAGAATTAATCTCTTTTTTCCATAAATCAAGATATTCTTGATTCATCTGAGCTGGTCTAGCTTTAGTAGGAATTTGACATTCATTAAAGTCATCAATATAATGTAAAGTAACAACATGTTGTTTTCTATTCCAAAAAGCATTAGGTAGATCATTACATACCTCTGAGACAAATTGTTGTTCAATAATCTTAATTTGTCTCCTAGTTTCTTCCTTATTCAAATGATCATTAATATTAAATATATTAATTTCACTTTTGAGAAAACATATTTGTTTTTCTTTGTTAAGAAGAATATCCCTAACCTCATTAAGCATCCTTGTATGAGGATCAGTAATAAATTTGAAAATAACTTCCTTATTATCAATAAAGGTAGTAATACCATTTTGATCAATATTTCTAATAGGCATAATCTTATGTAGAAAAGGAGTGCCTAATATAATTCTATGAGTTAAATTTTTAACTAAAATAAAATGAGTTGGCAAACAAATATTTTGGTTGCAAATATAAGCATTTGAAAGTTTATAATTAACTTGTAATTTATCTCCTCCAGCTTGGGTAAGAGATTGTGTAGTTTTTGAAAAATATTTTGTAGGGATAATTCCCTCTTGAATATAATTAATATCAGCCCCACTATCTATGAGAGCTATCTCATTTTCTAAAATAAAATTTTTATTAACAACTAAAGTAATTCTCACAAACCATTTTTGTGAAGTTACTCTGTCTAATATAGACAAATAACTGCTACTAGAATGTACAGTCTCTTTTTGTTTATTAAGACTATCTATAGCATATATCTTCGGTTGATTATGAATCTCTAGAGAAGATATTCTTTGGAATAATACATCATTATTCTTTTTTATCTGAGCAATTTCAGATTTTAAGAGATTTATTTCTCTTCTTAAATCAGTCGTAGAAACTGGTGTTTCGTTAATATTAGATTCTTGGAATCTAGATAAAACCTCACTCATTTGATAAGGAGCCTCTATAATTACAAGGCTTTCCTTTTTAATATATTCTCTCATAAGAGTGTCTATCATCTTTCTTTTTAAATTGCCATCAGTTATGGCTTCTAAAGCTTTTAAAGCTTCATCCTGTTCTCCTGTTAGAACATTTAATCCATTCATTTCAACAATGGATTTCCAATAATTCAATTCATTACACTGACAATCATTATTGTTAGTGGAAGATGATTCATAAGAGGTATCATTGATACACTCTATGCCTTCACTTGAAGTATCAAACTCTTGTTCTGATTCAGAACTAATTAATAAAACTTTTCTAATTGAGCCCTTAATTGATCATCTTCAATCTCATTTAAGGCTTTTTTAGTCCAACATTGGTTGGCATAATGACCTATTTTGCCACACTTATGACAGGTTATGTCCAATTTTTTAGCCTTTCTTTTTCCTTTTTTCTGAAAAGGCCTATCTTTTGGTTTTATTTCTTGAAAAATTTTTCTTTTAAAATTCTTTTTTCTAGAACTTTTGTAAAAAAATTTTGTTTTATTATCAAAGGGTTTTCTCCCTTTCTTATTTTGGCCTCTCTTGCCTTCTTTAGGCTATTTTCCTAAATCAAAGGCAAATTGTTCACAGAATTCACCTAATTGGTGTTTTTCTGTTAACTTTTGCTTTTTCAACTGATTTCTTAACTTTATGTCATTACATAAAGCTAAACCTTCATTAATACAACAACTAATAATTTGGCCATATGTTAGATCAGCATAATTAATATTTATGCTATCATTCTTATTCCTCAAAGATTGTCTAACCTTTTCGGAAAAGAGATAAGGAAGACCATCAACAAATTTTGCCTTCCAATGGATAGAATTGGGGTCCTTTAATTGAAAAACCCTGGATAAGAAAGTATCATTATACCATCTAAAATGAGTTAAAGATGGACATCTTAAATTTTGTAAAAGAGAAGCTATTTTTTCTCCTATGGGAACATTAGTTCCTACAAAATGTTTTAGTATGGATAAACAGAGGGTATAAACCGCATCCTCTTCCCCAGTACTAACAATAGTATTACTAGAACTAGATTCTAGCTTAACTTCTTTCTTATGATCAAGAATTTCTTTTTTATGGGCTTCAGTAAGATAATGATCCCACCAACCTCTTAATTGACCAACAAATCCAGTAGCTATGAAAGAAGCTATTGTGCTATCGGAATTTCCATGATGTTTACAAACAGTAGAATACATAATCATTCTATGTATCGTATCTATGATTTGCTTATCATTTAAGCCATCAATATTCCATTCATAGATGGCTTTACCAGAATTGGAATTCTGATATGGTTCATGTTCCTCATAAAGTAAATCTTGAGGTGAAGGCCTCTTATAATAATATTTTTCTATGGCCTTAGAAGTGTAAATGGGATTAATATTAACATCCTGGTTAATATCCTGGTTAGCAAACATGTTTGTCAATTCATCAATATTATTTATATCCTTACTAAAATCGTAAGGACTCTCGTGAGCTATCGAAACACTCTCTTGAGATAAAACACTTAGAGATAAATTCTTTAATTGTTCTTGCAAAATATGAATAAATTCAGAAGTATTATCTTCCATTTTGAAACCTTTTATTGGTAAAGGAAGTTGTATTATAGGAGTCTCTGTAATCATAGGTGCTTTAGACTCATTAGTTTGTTCAAAAATCATTTTTTGTTGAAAAATTTGTTTTTCAAATAATTCCTTCAAAGAAGATAAATCTTTTCAAGAGAAATAAATTGATCTCTAAACAATTAAGAAAAGCATTTGTATAATTCTGAGTTTTTATCAAAGAATTTAATTCTTTAATAGTGATTTGGTTACATTCTACCTTATGTAAACTATTAAAAGCATTTGCTTCTACGTTTTGACCCAAATTTATAGGTTGTCTTGGAGGAAAAATACTAATAATTTTTTCTCCTTTCATAGTTTCCTAATTCCTTGAATTAAGAACTAAAATTTCATTATCAACCTCATTTTTGATTTTATTAGTAAAATACTTAACAAACCATTTCATAAAAGGAATATAATCCTGTGTTATCGTCATTTCCTCATAGTAATCATCCTTAAACTTATTAAGTTCAGCAGAAGAGAATTTCTCAAAATACCATTCCCTAAATTGGGCATATTCATCCTGTTGGAACTCATCATTAACGAGTTCTCTCATTCCACTACCGGGAGAAATCTAATATGTATCTCATTTATAAATGAAAACTCATTTCTGATTGAGTAGGAGATTCCCTACTCTGGGAGGTTTTTTGATATATACCATGTGGAATTTGATTCTCACTAATTATAATATTTTCTACTGTCTCTATTTCTTCTATTGGATGAGAAGTAGAAGGTCTATGTAGTTCACTAGGACTTGTATAAAACTCACTAACAGTAATGCCTTGCGAAAGACTTCTTGGTATTCTAATAACTCTTTGAGGATTAAACTTTACTTCTATATCTCCTTCATTTGTTTGGATAATCTGATCTATCTCTCTATTTAAGATAGGTTTAGGTTCCACTGCTTGGGGTAGCGACCATGACTCAGGAAAGTTAATTTCATTCCATTTGATTAACCTATTGGTCACGACATTTGAAGTTAATAAATTAGTTTGGACAAGATTGTTGTCCCTGGAAAAGATATTTGGCTTAACCTTTGGATTAAGCGTATTTAAAACCTTATAATAAACTCTATAACATATTGTTATAACTTCACTACCTGTTGTAAAATTATACCCATTAGTATTGATAGTGAGTTGCATAGCATCTAGAATATTTCTGTCAGATAAAGACAAACTCAAATTTGAAGAATTAATAAAATAAACAGTCCATGACACAGACTTGTTTCAATTAAGGCAGCTAGAGAAGGTTTGAAATCTCTACATCTACCATCTCTAACATATGCAAGAATACTTGCATTTAATCCCAGCAAGGTTAATGGTTTAAAGGCAATTTACACCAAACCAATATGAATAAAATTATAATCTTTAAAATGAAGTAAATCTTTTTTACTTAATAATTTTATGGTCTGAATATTCTCAGAAACTTGAACAGTCTATTCAATGGTCTTAACAGCATATCTCGATTTGAGATCAAAAAGACCAAATTTATATATTTGGCTAGAAGGAACTGCAGGAATTGTCCATTTGTTTAATTGATCCAAAATTTTTGGATATTCAGCTAATTCTTCATTTTTTATTGAATTATCTTGATGATTATAATCATCTAATTCCATAGTTAAAGTTTGAATTATTGTTGTGGTTCAGATGCTTAGCCAGAATCAGAACTAGATGAGTCAGTTGAAATTATGAATATACTATACTCCCATCATCTTATTTGTCATCTTTGCAAACAGTAAAACTGTTTAACTATCAACCCAAAGGGATAGAAGGATTTCTCCTAAATCAACGATATAAAATGTTTTTAGCAAAAAATTTCGAAATCATCTTAATACTTCCTCTATCTGGGAAAAGATGATGATTTTAAGAAAACACTAAAAACATTTTTAGTTATAATATAACACAAATAAGATGTTGTTAGGATAATATATTCATACTAATAACTCACCCATCAAATGGCTCTGATACCATTTAAGGCATCTTCACCACAACAATAATATTTAGTTATATATATATATATATATATATATATATATATATATATATATATATATATATATATATATATATATATACACACTTAAGTAACCTTTTAATTTCAAATTATTTTGATAATTTAAATATGTTTTTTCAGTTATACTATAATTTATATGTTTTACTTTTATTTATCTAAACAAAACACATGAAAAGTATGATGCAAGAGCAAGCAACCTTTTTAGTTTTGGCTTCTACTATGTCCGCCCGTTGTTTCATGCCCCTGTGAATTAGCATTAGCCTATTTTCAGCTGTTCCTATGCCATTTGTATTTCCCTTTCTGTTTCTTTCTTGTCGTGTCTGCCATGTTCATTCATCTAAAGCTGTGCACTCACGCTCTTCACCCTTCTCCTCTCCCTCAATTCCCTCCCTTCATAATAATGACACCAGTGAAATATACCCTTCCTTCTCACTCTTCCTTACAGTTACACTATACAACACATTAATTACCCTCTCTCTCTCTATATATAATTTCTTTTCTATAGGTTTCTCTTCATTTCAAGTTGTGTGTGTGTTTGCATTTCTCTGCAGCTGAAAATGAAGGATCACACACAGAAGAATGAGGACAAGAAGGAGAAGCCAATGTTGCCATCTCCTCCTCCCATACTTGAAAGGAAGTCTTCCATTGATGCTGAACCTAAAACCTTACTTCGGGAGGAACTCAAATTAGCCAGGGTGAGTGAGTTTGTACATTTCTCTCTTTCTATTCATTTTTTATTTATAATAATTTTGTACTTTTTTCTCATTATTTTTTTAATATTCTTGAAAATATTTCTGCAGGAGGAAGCTCTCGAAGTCCTCAAGACTCACCCCCAAGAAGAAGCTTTGAAAATATTCTTGACGGTAACATCAAATTCTTATTTGTTGACATTGTGCTTCAGTACTTTTAATTCAACAGATAGGAATTTTTTTAATTTCTTCAATGCAACGGGATCTAAAAGGTATTGCATTTCAGCATTTACAATGTCAAATTAATTAGAATTATTATTATTATATTCCAATTCAAAGTTTTGATTTAAAAGGACCAAATATCCGACTTTAAAAACTTTTTTTCCACTAGTATGATTTGCACATTAATTAATTTTGTTTTTATGGCATTAGAGTTTGAAGCCAGTGACAAGCTCAAAGCAGGCAAAAGATGATGTTGTTTTGTCTGACTGTGATGAAGAGTGAAGAAGAATCGTCTGGAATTTGGAAAGCTAAAATCTGAAGGATCAAGCACTTATGCTTTTGCTTATATTTTATTTCTTTGTTTTAGGTTTTCTCATTTCTTATTATAACAGCTCATTGCTTTCGATTGGGAATGTTATTCATCAGCTGGAATCTGGAAAATTTATATTAATTTGATATATATAATCTATTTTATTATATTGATTCCTATTATGGTTAAGAACTTGAGTTCTTTTATATTAACATGCTTATCAATGGCAACATTAAATGTTACTTCCTCTATTCCAAGGATATAATTTTGCAGTAGTGGCAGTACAAATTGTGTTTAAATTTAATGTTACTAGTAAATTAGTATTTTTTTCTTAATTGTGAAATTACTACTATTGGTTAAAGGGTTCGTATACCATTTTCCTTGAGGTATTTATTCCCTGGTGTGGAGTCTTCATTAGTATTAAAATTTTATAACTTGATCACAAATTATTAATCTAAAAAGTATTGAGTGATATATTTTTTAAAAAGAATTAAAAATTTATTGGATGCTCTTTAGGTACGTATTGGGAAGTATCGGGTGCATATCAGTATTGAGTATGTGTCCGACACGGGTACGTTACCATTTTTGAAATATCAAGGCATTTTATTAGTGTTGAATTTCGATTGCCAATTAGCACAACGTTGGTACGTTGAATTTTGTCTTTGTTGCCATTATTTAAGTTCTATCAAGTAGTTTGGAATAGGTCTTCATTTTTTCATTAGCTCTGATGAGTGGTTTGGGTGGAACAAGTCTATATTTTTTGTAAGTAATTTGTTGAAATTTATATTGAAGTATTAAGTTTTTTCTTCTTATAGGCAAGTGTTGGTGGTTAGTAGTTAGGAGGAGGGGGAGGGGTGACAATGAACCGAATCAACTCGAACATAGTTCAAAACTTGACTTGATAAATAACTCGTTGAACTTAGTTCATGAACCAAATGAGTTGAACTTGAGCAGAAAATTCGTTAAATAAATGAGCCGAAGTTAAGCTAGGTATAGTTCGACTTGTTTGGTTCATGAATCGTCTCTCTCTCTCTTTCTCTCTCTATCTATTTATCTATATCTATATATATATATATATATATATATATATATATATTACTCCTCCATGTTATTTCAATATAATATTTGCTATGCATTTTGTGTTTCTAAAGCAGAGTTTATTTGTTGGTGCAATTTGTTTAGCACTAACTATACTTGTTTATTTTTTTTTTATTAAACTCATCAGATAGATAAACAAAAATATTATAATAATTATATTTATAGTTTCATATAGGTAATTCTCTTTCATTTAAAACTACTAGTAAATAGTTAATTTCAAATGTCAAAAATTTAGAACTTTTTGGTTTTTTTACAATAAAAGTAATTTTTTTTAAACTTTTTATTTCCGCGAGCCGAGCTAACGAGCTGAACCGAGCTGCTCGCGAACTTGAGTCGAGCTGAGAAAAAAGTTTTATGTCGAACTCGAGTCGAGCTACGAGCTGAGCCGATTCTTATCGAGTCGAGCCGAGCTGAACCAATGAGTGGATTTTTTAAAATGCGCCAACTTTTGAAAATGAGAAATGAAAAAATACATCTTTACAACTATTGTTTGACGAAATGAATTACTTATTTCCTCAAGTAACCTTTTAATTTCATATTATTTTGTTAATTTAAATACATTTTTTCAGTTATACTATAATTTATGGTTTACTTTTATTAATTTAAAATCAAAGCACATGAATTGTATGATGCAAGAGCATGCAACACCTGCAAGTAGTACTAACCTTGTAACCAACAAATATGTAAAGGCAACATTTTTACTTTTGGCTTCTACTATGTCTGTCTGTCTGTTGTTTCACGCCTCTATGAATTAACATTAGCCTATATTTAGCTTTTCCTATGCCATTTGTATTTCCCTTTCTGTTTCTTCCTTGCCATGTTTGCCACGTTCATTCATCTACACACTTCACCCTTCCCCTCTCCCTCAATTCCCTCCCTTCATAATAATGACACTAGTCAAAGATACCCTTCTTCCTCACTCTTCCTAACTACACTCTACTACAAACATTAATTATTACTCTCCCTCTCTCTCTATATATATATATATATATAATTTATCTTTCATAAGCCTCTCTTCAATTCAAGTTGTGTGTGTGCATTTCTCTGCGGCTAAAAATGAAGGATCACCCACAGAAGAAGAATGAGGACAAGAAGGAGAAGCCAATGATGCCATCTCCTCCTTCCATACTTGAAAGGAAGCCTTCCATTGATGCTGAACCTAAAACCTTACTTCAGGAGGAACTCAAATTAGCCAGGGTGAGTGAGTTTCAACATTTCTCTCTTTCTATTCATTTTTTATTTATAATAATTATGTACTTTTCTCTCATTATTTTTTGAATATTCTTGAAAATATTTCTGCAGGAGGAAGCACTCAAAGTCCTCAAGACTCACCCCCAAGAAGAAGCTTTGAAAATATTCTTGACGGTAACATCAAATTCTTATTTTTTTGACATTGTGTTTCAGTACTTTTAATTCAACAGATAGGAATTTTTTTAATTTCTTCAATGCAACAGGATCTAAAAGGCATTGCATTTTAATTAGCATTACATTGTCAGATTAATTAGAATTATTATATTCAATTCCAATTCAAAATTTCGATTGAAAACCGAAAATGTGGATCATTGCAATCTTATATATTATTGTATTTGCTGGCATTAGGGTTTGAAGCCAGTGACAAGCTCAAAGCAGGCAAAAGATGATGTTGTTTTGCCTGACTGTGATGAAGAGTGAAGAAGAATCGTCTGGAATTTGGAAAGCTAAAATCTGAAGGATCCAGCACTTATGCTTTTGCTTATATTTTATTTCTTTGTTTTAGGTTTTCTCATTTCTTATTATAACAGCTCATTGCTTTCGAATGGGAATGTTATTCATCAGCTGGATTCTGGAAAATTTATATTAATTTGATATATATAATCTATTTTATTATGTAACCTCTTCTCCTTCGTTTGATCAGCATATAGTAGTTTTATCATGTTAATAGAGGGAGCATTTAACTATTGATTCCTATTACGGTTAAGAAGTTGAGTTCTTTTATTTATTAATATGCTTATCAATGGCAACATTAAATGTTACTTCCTCTATTCCAAGGATATAATTTTGCAGAAGTAGTGGCAGTACAAGTTGTGTTTAAATTTAATGTTACTAGTAAATTAGTATTTTTTCTAAATTGTGAAATTACTACTATTGGTTAAAGGGTTCGTATACCAATTTCCTTGAAGTATTTATTCCCTGGTGGAGTCTTCATTAAAGGCTCTTGATCGCAGATGCCCAGATACCATAATTAAATGCAAAATTGAAAAACATTGCAAGCTTTTCAATAAATGACTATGGTGATTTCCAAGAAATCGAATTTGATGTTTCATTCAATGACTCGTTGCTATTCTATTAATCTAACTTAAATGATTTGTTAACGCTTTATGGTTAGTGATGATCTTAATTAATTATCGTGGACTTTCATTTACCAACAAGAGATTATGGTTGAGTATAGGTGGGAGGGTCCTATGCGGTTTTTTTTCTTGGAGGAGAAGCCTTTATGTTTGAAAGGAGACAATTTTGCAGGAGCTTTTTGCTCTTTTTTGCCTCCCTATAACAGCTTTTCAGAAGGAGGATATATAGTTGGGTTTGGTTGGAATCAGGACCTTATGGGTATGTTCTTCGTCGCTTATGTTTAGGCTTTATTTGGTAGCAGATACTAAATGAGATAGCAGATTGAATTAGCGGTTGAAGTAGTTTATAATAAAATAACATTACGTAAATAGATATTTGTAATTAATGCTTAAAAATGAGAGATAAATTCATTTAATGAAGGATAAGTAAGGAATTTAAATAATGTAATGAGAGTAAAGTTGAAAGAATAAAGTAGCGTTTCAAAAACAAAGCTTTATTGCATCCTCTAAAAGCTAGTGGAAAACGCTAAAAGCTAGTTATGTCAAACACTTACAACTAGTTTATCCACTATAAGCTAGCGGATGAGTATTGCCAAACAAAGCCTTATTGCATCCTCTCGATTGTTGTGGCTTTCGGATCACAATATTCTTGTCCCAAGTAAGCTTTGGAACAGCTACGCTCCTTCCAAAGTAACTAACTGCCTTCTCCTACATTTGCTTCTCGATAGAGTCCTTATTTAGACAAACTTGTTTAGGAGAATTATTTTGGACCCATCAAATAGCGTTTCAAAAAAATGATATAAGCTAGCAAATTAAGATTGCCAAATAGAGCCATAGTCTCTTTTTTATGTGCAAATAACTTTAAAATGACATGTATTGTGAAATGGGAAACATTTACAAAAATCTAGCTAGTATCTACACTAGATTTATACATATAAACCACCTCTGAAAATACCTATTGGGACATTTGACAACATTGACACTTGGATTTATTAGGGACATTTTGGTCAACCAAAAAAAGACACATTTCCCCAATTCTCTTTCCCTCACAACTCAGCTCACTCTCTGCGCTTCTTCCTCCCCCACTCATTCTGTCTCTGTCTCTCTCTCTCTCACACAACTCACATCTCTCTTTTCTTATGCCATTTTTCCTCCCTCCCACTTCATCTTCTTCCTTCTTCCCTTTCTACTTCTCTTCCATCTCTCTCTTCATCTTTGTCTCACCCCCTCTCTCTCTCTCTCTCATCTCATCTTCTTTCTTGACAATTCAAAAAAAATTCTAAACCAGAAAACCCCTCTCTCCCTCTGATTCATCATCTTCCTTCAAAAAAAATCAAAAAAAATCAAAAACAAGAAACGAAAAAACCCTAAAAATCTCTCTTTGAACCATCACTGATTCTATTTCTTCATCTTTCTCATCTCACCAGGATCGAAAAAACAAAAAAACCCACAAAGTATGATGTTTGGGTGCGATTTTTAATCAACCCTAACAGTGGGTGTTTGTTTGATCTTTGGGGTGTGCGATTTTGTGAAGGATTTAAGATTTGTTTATGATTTGTTTTATGTTTGTTTGAATTTTGGAAGCTTCAATATTGTGTCCAGGAAATAAAGAAATGAGTCAGATAGAAAAAGAAATACTCTTGGGAGAAGAAGAATGAAATCACAGGTACAATATGGTGGAGCAAGATCTTATCGGTGATAAGTTTTTTCTTTTTGGCTCAATGGGAATCCACAATGCTTTCTTTAAGAAACTGGTTTTTTACTATTTCCGCATCTTCTTTCAATTTCTTTTTCAGTTTACTTTGATTTAAGACATTCAGACCTTTCATGGGTTTATTTACATTTGGGTTTTTGAATTTCTTTAAGTAATTATGTATTATGGTTTTTTTTATTCTTAATTTGTTTGTTTATGCCTTTATTTTGGATTTTGTGTTTGATTATGTAGTGGTTCATAAGATTTTTACTATTTGGAATGATTGTTATTTCGTGTTCGCCAATCTGGTATTGTTACTTTCCTTTTCCCATCTGCAAAATCATCTTTATAAATGGCTTTTTGTTGCTTTAAGCATCAACTCAAATGCAAACCAATAATGTCAATTGGATGCTGGAAATACAATTATAATCCATTAATTCAATTGGATGTACTTAAATTTCATTTCCACTTTTCTCAACATATGTAATCTGAACGAATACTCTGGAGTCGTTGGTGCATTTAACAAGCAAAGGTGTTGAGAGGTGAATATAACATCTTAACAAACATGATTCCAAGCAAAGATAGTAAAAAGGGTTTTAAATTCAAAGTTTCATAATATTTCCTTTTCCTATTTTGCTTTGAGCCAAATGCGTAAGAGTTTTACTCTTTGCTCTAATAAATGTTGTTTTCTCGAGTATTTACTATTACTTATTTTTGCATGTATGAAGAACTCAATCAGAAATCAACACCTTTGCTATGTGTCAAAAAATTTCAGGTGCTGATCTGTCTTCCAATAACCACTTGAATTTCATGATGTGAGAAAGGAACTTCAAGGGAGGCACCTCTGATATACACTCACATTTATACCATAAATGTCCATACTTTTAAACTTTTAATATGATCTAAATCATTATCCGGCTATATCTTTGTCTTTATCATTCTTTGATTGTATCAAATAAGAAGGGGAAGATTACCCCATTGCGTTGATCCAACATTGTTGGAGCATTTGTCAAAAAAAACAATTGTTGGAGCAAATGGGAAATGAGGAGGTGATCATCCATTTTCATTCATTTTATTTTATTTTATCTATAAAATTATTACAGTGAAAATTTAACTGAAGGGGGTGATTGAGGAGGCAATCTACATTTTAATTACATTTATTTACTTTCGTTTTTATAACACCAAGCTTTATAATTTTGAATTCAAATTTGAGTAATAATCATTTTTTCCTTTTTGAAGGGGGTGATTGAGGAAGTCGGATTGTTAGATTTTTGGACTAATGGCGAGAGATTCGATGCAGAAAAGAGACTTTGAAGGTCATTCATCAATACTATCCTTGCTTGCTATAAACAATACTTTCCAATAGCACTAGAATTAAAGCCTACATCAAGATTTCTCCTTGCTTGCCTGCTTGCTATACTATAATGCTAGCTAATGAATAATTATACTGTATAGCCTTCTACTCTATGTTGCCACTTCACAGTTAACTAACTGTTTCTATTTCAGGTTGCCAATGCACTACTTGAAGGGACTCATGAAAGTAATTTCTAAGGATTTTACTATTGCATAACACTATCTGTTTTGGGTTTTATTATAATTTGTATTATGTATGAAGCTAAACTGGGTCATACAAATCCTAATTGAATTCACTATTTCTGCATCAAATAACTAGCTGCATCAATTCCCTTTTGCTTATGACAATTTTATAGATTAGGTTGTTTTGCTTCCGAAATGCATATGTTATTAATTTTACTATTTGAAACACATATGTTTGCATCTTTGATTACGGGAATATTTACTCTACAAAATGTGCTCCTTTGTGTGGGAAAACACTTGCGAATGAATGACATTTATTTTTTGGGTGTTCCAAGGCTCAAATTGTGTGGCAAGCTGCTGGTCTTTGGGAACAAATACAACCACTGTTTGATGTTGCAGAAAGTAACTGAATTGATATTTTTGCTAACTTCTCTTTTAATTTGTGTTGGTCTTCTTTGTTTGATGTTTGTTTGATGCACTAATGAAATTTTCCTAATGTTTTTATGTACACAGAGTTATTGATTGCTATAAAGTTATGCTTAAGATGCACTAATGAATTTTTGCTTTCTTTCAAGTCACCACGTAAAAACAAAAGGAAGTGAGCTTTGAATAAAGTGATAAACTAATCTGGATGAGTATTCATTCTTTCTTCGTAGCTTTGGAAAAAATAGATGCAACTTCCTCTCAATGTTCTATTGTCCCACTTATGTTTCTAACATGTTACATTTGTTTATCATTTTACTATTATGTCATTAGCTATATGTTAAGCTAATGTTTCGCTAAGTCGGGTTCATTGTGCCATTGATATTTTTAATGTGGTACTTTGTGTCTAATTTTACTATTATGCTATTAGTTACAAATAGTGATTCATGTTTATGCTAATCATTCTACAATTTGCTTTAATTCAAGTCGGTCAATCTCTTGAACTAATTAATCTGCTTCATGAAATTTATTTGCATCCATACAATATTTTGCATTTGTCCCATTTTACTACAGAGGTTTTTATCATTTGGCCCATTTTGCAAAATTGACATCTATATGTGAAAATTTTGAGATGGTCTTTATGGATGCCTTGGTAAAATTTGATCAATGTTAATATGATTTTTTTCATTTTTGTTTTTGTGGTAGATATATGTCTCTTATGTGGGACGTAAGTGGCTATTGATTTGTTATTAGGTAGCTGTTTATACTTAATCGGTCCTATAAATTATAAACATATTTAATTATTTTTTCACGGGAATGTTATTCAAATGAAGAAGTGATGCACTAATTGCAAAACCACCAAGATCCCATAAGTGGAGGACCAAATGAACTCAAGGTAATCACCACCAAACTGATCCAATTTATTTTTGTTATTCTACTTTTCCATCTTAAACTCTTAGCTGTAAGTGGTTATTTTCAGGGTCCAAGACATATGTATTTGATATATTTATTTGCTAATTAATTGCTATTTATTTGATTTGAATTGTTAATTGTTATTTATTTGATTCTTTTTCAGTCTTAGCATTTTGCTTGAGTGGTTCATTCTTAGCATTTTGCTTGAGTTGTTCTGTCTCTTATAAAAGATGTTGACCCAAGTAAATAACTCTACAAGGTCAAAGTTAAAATCATCAATTTGTTGACTGTTATGAGCAAAACCAAACAGGACCGGTTGGAGATGATTTTAATGGATGTTCAGGTCACAAACCTGACCTTTAAATTCAGCATTATTATGTTCTCAAAAATATTGGTTTTTTTACCCTATTTGACATACTTGCTTATTAGAGGAATATATTGTGTCAAATTTTAAGGTAATTCAGTAGGATATTACTATTTTGTTACTATAATAACTGCCTTCTTTTTCTTATCCGTGAACCAAAATCATCTCTATTTTCCTTGGTTTTGCATAGTAGTTTTGAGTCTTTTGACTATCTTTCCCACATATATTTTGATTAGTTTATTCTCAAGTTTACCTCATTAGGACAATGTTTTAACATATAAGTTTAACATGGATTGTTACATAGATCCAATACTTTTTTTTTTTTTTTAAAAGGTCGCAACAACATAATTTATATATGTCTTAGCACCATTTGTTGAATTCTCGAAGACCATCTCATTATATTTGTTGGTCTATATAATTTTTTGCTTAAAAATGTCACTTATAGAGTGAGATTCACACCAAGTTTTACACGGGAAATCTAAGTAAATGCTCTGAGGTTCTACAATTGATTGCAACAATCTTGAGCCTAATCATTAAATAAGTAGTGGATCAGATCGTATGTGCTTCTATCTCTAAGATTTTCCAATTTTGTGTCAAACAGAACCAAACCAGTAACGTAAATTGAAAAACGGGCTTTCAGATAATATATTCACTTTTTCATACTATGAGTATAGATCTCTTCTATTCATACATGCTTCACATTTATATTATCTCTTTCTCTATACTTTATGACGTGTGTTGCTACTCTTTTCTGATATATTTTAAAGTTATTATTCCTTCTAATGCAACAATCTCTATTGTAACTGCTGATCACGATCCAGAGGTTCAAAAAGAAGTTACACCTGCAAAGAGGAGGTCATTACTCATTTGATGTTGACTCCCATGACATAAATAGTCCAAATTGCTCTAATGCAAAGCTCTCCTAAACCAAGCCACTAAAAGTCATCAAGTCAGAGAAAAAATGACAATTTCAGATGATATTTTATCTGAATCTGTTTAGATTCCTTTGTGGTCGCTTATCTCAAATCTACAAAATCATAATTAATTATAGAATCTAAAAAAATGTTAATTATTTGCTTTTGGACTCCATAACGTGTCTTTTTATCTCTATTTATTATTGTTTCGGTTTTTATTTTAGTCAAATAGTGGTTCCTATACTTTAGAAACAAGTAGTTCCCATGTTCCTAATTTGGTGGTAAATTTGGTAGTCGTTTGTTTTGCTTTTTTCTAAACACTATAAGTTTTTTTGCTGTTGTGAATTAATTGTAATTCCCCATTTTCAATTTGCAAGTCCCAATCTCAGTTATTATCCTCCGTTTCTTTGTTTTTACATTTCTATCCATTGAAGTCCTCTTCCGCCACAGTTTGTGATGCCATACATCTGCACTACATTTTAGTAACAGATTTACCAAACCATTGCCATTATAATCAGGTTAAAATCGTTTATACCACAGTCTGTCCAAATTTAACAAATTTGATTTTGTGGCAATTTACCAATTATTATTATTATTAAATTGGTATTTTCTAAAAATAAGTACATGCAGAACTATTTAACTGAGATACATTTTTCAATTGATATGTTTTGCTTCTATCTCAAACTGTCAAACCTATTCTATATTTGTCTTGCAATTTCAATCATCAATCCATTCCCTATAATGTAGATGTTTATTTTTCTCATTTTTAGAGTATTTTTGAATTTATATAAATTATTCAAAAAATACGTCGCCCGTGCGGAGGCACGGGTAAATTACTAGTTACGTAGTAACATTAAAAAAGTTAAGGACTAATGTTACATTAGTGGTGAATGATAGGATCAAATTGGGTATTTTTTATAAGGAAAGAAATTTTATTAAATGATTATAAGAGGTACTCAAAGTCTCAAACCCAATTACATGAAGGTCACACCAAATTTAGGCATGACACAAGAGAGAAACTCCAACTAGAAAATGAGACTCTCAAGTGACTCCCAACCTTCAATACATTAACTACCTCTAAAGATTACATAATTTCTAGCACCCATATTCCCATGTAACAGCCAACTAAATTATATGTCTAACCTTCTTTTTACTCCGGACCGGAATAATACAGCCAAACTGTAAAAATTCTGCAAAAGGTCTAAATAGGGGACATCTTGTACGTTGAACCACCCTGCTACCATCAACCAGAGTTCAACCGCCACTTTATATGATTTTGTATAGTGGAATCAAATGATGTGAATGACGAATAATGTGTTTGGTAAAACTACCGGTTTAACTAACTGATAAATATAAAATGATATAAAAGGACATATTTAATGAATAACTAGATTTATTTAATCAATATAAAATATGTATAAATTATATATTTTGCTATAAATTCAAATAATTAAGATATTTATAAAATAAAATTTATAAATTTATATTTTATTAGTCTAATTTATATATTAATTTCAAAGTCAAATTAAAAATACAATTAAAACTAAAAAAGATAATGTATACATAAACTAATTATTTTGCTATAAATTCATGATAATTAAGCTAATTATTACTATATTTGGAAAATAAATTATTTACATTTTTATTTTTATAGTCTAATTTATATATTAATTTCAAAATCTAATCTAAATGCAATTAAAAAAATGATCATGTATGCATGAAATGAAGCTGCGTTAAAGACGTTAATGAAGAGTATTGAAATATTTATTTTAATTTATTAATGACACAAAGGGAATTTTATAAAATAGTAAGGGTAAAAATATCTAAAAAGATGAAACGCTAGCGTTTCAAAAAACGTTATAAAACTCTACTCCCAAAACGCTTATCCGCTATCGCCATAAAAACGCCTCTAATTTTTTTTCATCCGCTATAAAATTACCAAATCCACTATAAATCAATGGATTTGGTTTGTCAAACAGAGCCTAAAGGGGCGCAACACTGCCATAAATTCCGCTACTTTATATGGAAACCTTGAAATTTACTCAAATTTGTTTCTTTCTTTTCTCATTAATATGATGCGAGTTATGGATGTACCGCTACTTTATATGGAGACCTTGAAATTTGCCCTTAAATATTGTTCCTTTTAAGTCATTCTTCTAATAAGTGGAAAAAAGTAGCAAAGAATCCTTCGTGCTAAGTAGCAATACTAGTTCCCCCACGTCAAAAAAAAAAAAGTAGCAATACTAGTACAACAGGCTCACTTTGTATAGTAGCTGTTACAAAAAAAAAAAAAGTAACCTCATTGACAAAAAAGAGAGAAGTGTGATACGATTCAGGTATCATTCTTAGCCCGTAGCAAATTTATACAAGTAACTTGTGCTATCAAGCCACTAAAACAAGAAATCACTCAAAAAGTTTCTCAACTAAGGGATGAGTCTTAGCATGAAGTTAATTACAGCCAACTATTATTATTATGAAACAAAGTTTTAAGCAGGCCAAAACATATGTTTCATTTCAGAATCTGAGAAATGAGAAAGATGTTGTGACATGTCATCCTTGAATTTTAATTCCATTGGATTGCTTCACTTCATTGGCTTTTCCGTTTCCGTTACCCATCTCTAATAATTCCTCCTCTGTTGGGACATGCTTCTTAGGACCACCTTTGTTGTCGTGATATATAAAATACAATATTAGTTGCATTGTCCCCAAAACAGAACCAACACCATTAGGTACCTGAAATCAAAGTTATTAAAAAAACATGACAATGAATTTTTTTGTCAAATTTTGATTGGTTGACGTTGTAAATTATTTGTACACTCTCAGGTGACTTACAGCAATAAATGGGTCACGGCCTAGCAAACCGAAGATAAACCAAGAAGTGCCACAAAGAAACACAAATAGTGACAAGAAAAATGGCATGAACTCCACGCTCTTGGTTTTGATCACTAGTCTCTACACATAATTTCAATATTCAAGATCAAATTAAATGGCTACAAATAATGAACAAAGAAGGAAGTGATGAGATTAAATTGTCTTACCATAATTGAGAGTGGAGAACCATACATGATTACAGAAAATATGGCGGCGGCGAGCGAAGCCGCAAAATAACTTCCTGGAAAGAGAATGAAGGGCGAAAAGGGAGATGAAAACAACAACAGAGAAGATGGAGAGTACAATGGTGAAAAGACCAAGAATTTTCATCTTTTCCTTCTTAGGTGCAAATATGATAAAAATGAAAACATATATAATTTCAATCACTGCTCCTGTTCCATTCACTGTTGATACTAGTAAGTTGTGTGGAGACACAAAAGGTAGACCATACCAAGCAGAAAGAAGACAATTGAGTAGTGTCATGACATAAGGAATGCCAGAGAACTTCTCTGTTGATTTATTCACTATAATTCTCTTGAATGTGATCCTACAAAATCCAATTTGTCACAATTTTTACTTATTATATGATATATTTAAAGAGAAAGAAGGCAGTAACCACGAGTCATGGTCCATGAGATACATACAGTGGTGCTAAGAAGAGGAACAAAGCAGAAGCATTCCCTATACCCAAAAAAAAAAAAAAAAAAAAAAAAGAACAATGAGAAACAGGAGTACAAGGAAGCTAAGAATCCTAAAGAAGATGGTTAATTAACTCACCAAATATGCCAAACAAAAAATGAGCAAGATCCATGACTAATAATTTGACCCTTTCTTTTGCCTAATCTGCAGAAGTGGATTGAGGAATATATAATGATAGGAGTGGATACTAGTTAGTGGGTTTATATAGGAAAAGCAAATTTCAAGTGCAAGAGGTTAAAGTTTAAACAGAGTATATATAACAGTATTGTATTCTGTATATGATCTTCTTATCGGTGGGATTTTATATGTTAAAAGTGAAAGCTATTTTTTCCTTCATCATGCTCTGTGCCTGAGTTTGAGTGAGTTGGGCCAACTCTAATATTGGATGCAGATGCTCATTCTATTTCTATGTTTATATTAAAATTATCAATTTATCATTGTCATCATATATATATATATATATATATAGATAACATAACATAACTCACGGGTTGTGTTAGAGGACAATCGTAACTCAACATGAATGACATCTACTCGACACAACAGTTGCAATAACATTTCAATTAACTCAAGTGTTCTTTTATTTTTTTAATTATTTTTGTTACCATCTTATCGATCCCACTAATTTTGCCAATCACCAATTTACGCCGGAACAATACCATTTCAATTCACTCAAGTGTTTTTTAATTTTTTAATTACAGTATTATTTGTGCGCAGCGTGCATAACGATGACTAATCGATACCGAAACCTGGCTAGCTAGGTGTAGCATATATATCTATCTATGCATTCGGATAGAGTTCTTTAATTTGTCATCAACTCTTTGTATCTTGGTTAGTAAGTGTCAGCTTTCTGTGCCGTCCAATCTGCATAATTATTTCTATGTTTACCTTTGGGAATATTTTCCAGAAGTATAATACCAGCAAGAACTTGTCTGTGATATTTTTTTTCTGCAAATGCTATATAAATTGGTCTAATTTTTCTAGGTTTTACCAATGCTGTCATAGAATTTCACGAAATCCTCAGGCGGATAAATAAGAGGAATCAAGATTTCAATGTGTGCAATTGGTCTAATTTTATCTCCTTCCAAAAAAACCTTGATTCCTCTGAACTAGCTGATGACGAATAAAGTGTTTGGTAAAATTAGCGATTGAACTAGTTGATAAATGTAAAATTACATTAAAGGCCATATTTAATTTTGGTTAGATTTATTTGTTCGATATAAAATATTTTAAAATGTGAATAAATTATTTTGCTATAAATTTATGATAATTAAACTAATTATTAAAATATTTAGGAAATAAATTTTTTTAATATATATTTTGATAGTCTAATTTATATATCGATTTGAAAGTCTAATTTAAAATACCATCAAAATAAAAAAGATAATGTATAATAAAAAAAATCATTAATAGATGTATTACGTAGACAATACTGAATGAGAACAAACAATTTTTTTTCATTTCAATTCAATACACTAGGCTTATGCATTCAAAAAAAAAGTGAGTACCATTTCCTTCAACTACCAAAAAAAAAGTTGAGTACGAATTTTTTATTTATCAAAACACTAACATATTCAATTACAGTGACATACTAGCTAGTAATGCTAAGAAACCAAGTAATTAAAAAAAATATGCGTGGGATGTACAGATAGAGCGAAGGGAGGCGGAGGAAAAAAAAAGAAGGAAAATAATTCATTATTAGAGATATGAAAAAAATTATGTTTTAATTTGTTGAGGACAAAGAAGGAATATTATAAAATTAATGAGGATAAAAATGACTAAAAAGATAAGACGCTTATAATTTATAAGCTTTAAACGCTTATTTCGTTTAATAAGCTTCAAAAACGCTATGTTTACCTCTCAACGCTTATCCGCCATCTTGTTTCACAAACACTTTCAATTTTTTTCATCCGCTATCCGCTGGTCAAATCCGCTAGTTAAATCTGCTATAAGCTAGTGAATTTGGTTTGCCAAACAGAGCCTAAGTGGGGGAAAAATATGATTCGGGTGAATCTCTTAAGAACAGTGATTAAATTCATTTAGAATAAATAACAATAAGATTCATTTATTATATTGTGTTAAATCATTCAGAATAAAGTTGGCACAGATTTTACTACCTAGAAAAAAGTTGGCACAAATTTAATTTTCTTATAATAATCTATTTTACTAAATTCTAATTGATTCTTAATTTCTTACCGAACCTTGCAATATTAGTGACTTTTTTTGTGTAACACATATATATGGTTAAGAAATATGTGAGAAAGGAGAAGGGGAGTATTACAAAGTCCAACACCTACTATTAATTAGTGTCCATGTAGAAGTTACGTGTATGGGCAAACATTGTACTAAAAAGAAATAACATGGCTGATTTATAAACAGTGCTATCTTCAGCAATTTATTCACAATGGTTGGTTTTAAGGCACCTGTACTAAATCCCAAAGCTGAGCACGGACCCACTAACTACGTCAAAAATTATGGCGCCACGAATCAATCACAAGAGACAATAATTGTGGATTAAGCATATATTTGCTTTCGTTTTCCAACCTTGTTATGTCTCCACCGATGATGGTACGTGATAGCTAATGACACTACCAGCTCTACGCGTTTCATTCTGACACGTCTTTTATGCTAATAATAACAACCTTGGATTACTTCATTGGAGATAGGCTCACCAAAACAGAGTGAGTGGATACTGCATTTTCCCGCGGTTCATAGTTCTGTTAAATTATTTGGGGCCGCTCTAAATTCTTGAACAATAAGATGAATAAGAGCTTGAAGATGATTGCACAAATAAATTTTAAAACATGTGTGTAAACAACACTAATCTTTAAGTTTGATTCGCTCCTATCGGTTTATGTAAACCGAATGCAAATGGGTAAACCGGCAAATCTATTTTAGGATACTTTGGAATCCTTAAAGTGAATTGCACACTCACTCCAAGCTTATCGATCAATGATAGTTTATTATAAAACCTATGTATTCACTCATGTTCACTAGTAGAAAAGCAAATAGATGATTTAAAATAAGAAAACCTATGTATTAACGGTTAAATATAGTTTGAGGCTGATTCACCCACACCTGGTTGTCGGGTTCAACCCCCTGAGTGTCGATCCTTGGTTTTCTCGTTTGTGTGTGTGTTAGGTCACGGCATTGTGACGACACTCACATCCGACCATCTGCAGAAAAAAAAAAACATGGTGGTCTAGTGACAATCCGTTGTGCCACTTAAACTTGAAGTCACAGGTTCGATCCATGCAGTTGTCGTTTTGCAACTGACCACAGATTTGAACCTTTGACGAGGCACTTGAAACGCAAGAGCAAACCACTACTAGGCTATCAACAACATTGTGCTCATAATTCAACGCCACATTTATTTAACCATTAAAAATGCAATATTCAAATTTTATATTTTAAAAATTACTCCAACAAGTTCTTGTGATTTCACCTTAACGTACATGAGCAAAGGACCAACCTTCCAAACTTTTTGATGAGATGTGAAATAATAATAATAATAATAATAATAATAATAATAATAAAGAAGATTTAAAGATATATATATATTAGAGATTAGAGATTAGAGATTAGACTAGTTAACTCATCACTGATGTTATCATGTCTCTGAAATGGGAATATTAAGCTGGGGCCCTTTTGGTGGGGAGCAGGTAAATATTCCTAATCAATATACATAGCTTTACTGGTTAAGCACCTCACCAGCATAGTTACAATTACAATGAATTTGAGATACATACAAGTAAATGACTTGTAATTGTAGAAGCATGCATCACATTCGCATCATCACTATCTATCTAGTAGTTTCTCATCACTTCCTCTCCTCTGCATTTGTCCCTGTCACTCACAGTCTAACACTTGTATCAATACCTTATCCTAGGGTCTCTATCAAAAGCATCTTAACAAAGTAACAAAAAATCCAAAATTGATAATTTAAAATATAAGTAATTATTAGTTATTTTTACACTATTAAATGATATTTTTGCAAATATATTCTTGAATTAAACTGAGATTGTCTTTTCCAAAAAAATATCATTAAAGACAATTTAATAAACGCTATTCAAAAAAGAGTTAAGGAAAAATTTGATATTATAATTATATTTATGATTATTTTAAGAATATTAAATGAGAATAATTATCTTTCCTAAAGTGATTAAGATAATTATTTTTTTCTTACGGATGAGACTGAAAGGAATATTCCGTGATTTTCTTTGAGGAAATTTTTTCCTTAATTTAAAGGTAAATTCTAATGTACCCGGTGTAAAAAATTGGGTGCAGCATCCTAATGACAAGTCTTACTTATAAATTGTTATGTAACACTATTTTACAACTCACTTTTTATTTTTCTGGTTTTAATTTATTGATTCTTAATTTTAAAAATTGTAGTACTACTCCGATTACAATTTTAATTAAAACTAGTAGGATATTCGTGCATACGCACGGGGCTGTTGTCATGCGTGTTCTTTTCATAAATGAAGTTAGAAAAAATGGGAGTGAGAAGAAAATGCACTGGGAGAAGAAATTTGAAAAAATATGATGGTAAATTACAATGTTGTCCTTAGTTAGATGAATATGGTTTGTTTGTATAAATAAATATTAGATTAGATAGTAAATAAGAGTAAATTGTAGATCAGTTAATATTAATTTAATTATATTATATTATATTATATTATATTATATTATGTAGTAGATTAAAAAAATTGTGCAAAGAAATATTTTTAAATAAAAGGTGTGGGGGCCACAAATAGTAGATATATAAAAAATAGAGAAATATTGGAAAATGTGAGATTGAAAGAGAGAGAGTGAGTGAGAAAGGAAAAGAAAATAGAATTAAAAAATGGGAAATAAAGTAAAAGTGATGATGTGTCAAAAAACTAAGATGTGTAAAATTGTCTTTTTGTAAGTTCGTTGTTTGATTAAATAGATATTAGATTAGATTAGATTAGATTAGATAGTAAATAAGAGTAAATTGTAGATCAATTAATATTAATTTAATTGTATTATATTATATTATGTAGTAGATTAAAAAAATTGTGAAAAGAAATATTTTTAAATAAAAGGTGTGAGGGGCACAAATAGTAGATGTATAAAAAAGTGAGAAATATTGAGAAATGTGAGATTGAAAGAGAGAGAGTGAGTGAGAAAGGAAGAGAAAATAGAATTAAAAAATGAGAAATAAAATAAAAGTGATTATGTGTCAAAAAACTAATATGTCTACAATTGTCTTTTTGTAAGTTGGTTGTTTGATTAAATAGATATTAGATATTAGATTCTCCTTTCTTATTCCCTAATTTCTTATTTATACTCATTTTTTATAAGCAAAAAATATTATTAAAGGGGAGTGCAAACGGGCACCCCAACCGGTACATATACAAGGGGCCAAAACCCCATGGGAAAAAAGATCCAAGGAGGAAAGAGTACCTAAGAAGAATGTGACAAAAAGTCAATTACACCGAGTTCATACAATCGAAAGGATTACCCTACCAATCAAAGATCTTATAATTGGAATGTGACCTTCTATGCTTATGAACCAAGCTCATGTTATAGACTTAACATGTTTAACAACCACATACACCAAGTGACAGCCACCCATATCAAATACTTCAACCTACACGTCTTCTTCGATACTAGTTGCAAACCATGAGCCCAGAAATGCTCCATACCTACTAGGGAATTTGAGATCACCATGTCTGACCAATTCTGAATAGCAAGCCAAACTAGCCTGAAAAATAGACTTGTTCCTCTAATCGTTGGCAACTACGCAATAAAAAATTGTATTGTGTTAGTTTCAAAATTGCATGTTGACACACTTTGGGGGAGTACAAAACTTTTATTTGATGAGAACCTTAGTTGTCCCCTAATTTAAATGGTTAGTAAACCTTTACAATCTATTTAATTTAGATCACAAAAGTAAGTGAAAGGAAATAAAGTATAATGAATGATTTGCTGAAGGAATGAAAAAAGAGCAGAAAGTGAAATCATTATAGGTTGTTTGTTTGAAGGACAAAAAAGATATACCAAAATAAAAATAGAGAACCAACATCTTTAGAAGACCAAAAATACAATAAAACCATTCTATTATCAAACATTTTTGCCCCCACCTACCTCCATAGATTTCTCGATCCATCAATTGGTGTGGGGACGAGTAATACTAATTCATTTTTCATGTGAAAACCGAACAATTAATATGTTTTGAAAATTGCTTCTTTTCTTATAATTATGACCAAAAAAGGAAGGTAATCTTTGAACACGGAATTTCATAACTTTAAGCCACTTTGTGGGGTAAGGATCCACTGACTTGGTGGCGGGAAACTGCTGCTGCCTTTAGTTAATTAGGTCCGTCCGATTAATTAAATTGTTCAGATGTTGCCACGTGTCCTATCTTTCTCTCTCTTTCTAAAACACATGACGTTTCCAATACATGTGTGCCTCTTTCTTCTTCTCTTGTCACCGTCTCCGCTACGGTTCCGACCACCGCCGCAACTACGATTCCGACCACCACCTCAGTTACCAAATTCAATCATCAGTGGTTCATCACAGTGGTTCCATCGTCCACCTCAGTTACCTTTGAACTATGAAAATTCAAGTCTTCTGTACATAATCCTAAATCTTTCCATCCCTCAAAGAAAGATAAAGAGATCAGAGCTGCACAATAAGGAAGATAAAGAGCTGCACAATATGACTTCGCAAAAACAAAACTTGTTAATGTGAATCAACTAGTTGTAATTATACTTGTATCAAGTATCTAATGTTATAAAGATTTCCTCAAAAACAGAAAATTACAGAAGTTCCTCAATATAACTTCCCAAAAATGAACATCAAGATTACAAAAGTTCTTCAATATCTTCTTCCTTGTAAATATCTCCAATTCTTTCAATGTAGATCAACAAATGGTTGGTAAAATGTTGCAATGTCTGTGTCATTAAGAGGTCCCTACATAATAAAACACAATTAATTAAGATTGCAACAACTGTAAAAGTATGAGTAACCCCTTTTAAAAGAATTGAAATTACCATCAAAAGTTCAGTATAACTAATTTGATCCTCTTGAAATTGAAGGGGCTCATAGGTGGGAGGTGCAGAACAAGATGATCCATCATGCATGTGACTTGCTAATTCCTTATCCTAAAAAGATAAAGTAAAATTAAAACAAGTGACAATGCATGTAACATTACAAGCACCTTAGATAAATTAAAATTACTTGATATACCTGATTGAGAGCTTGTCCTCTACTTGACACTTGTCCTCTACGTGGAGCTTGTCCTCTAGATGGCACTTGTCCTCTACGTGGAGCTTGTCCTCTACTTGGCGCCCTTTTTCTTCTTGTGCATTGGAGCTCAACCCAACTCTTCTTCCGCTTTGCAATCAGTTCTAGTTTCAGCCCTATGTTTGGTAACAAAAACATCCCTCTTGTCTTTCGTTCGAAGCCCTTCCTTAGAACACACAAACCTACATGATAATATTGTACCATCTTTTTTGCTCTTATTCGCATATCGTTTTCTAACTCCAAAACCGACACGTGCACTATATGTGAGCCAAAATAGATAAGCTGTGTCTATATTATCAAATTCCATACCCACTCTTGGCTTCCAATCAATATTTGCAAATGTCATATTGGATCTTTCAGAGTCAAATAAAATATCCTGAAAAGTTCATAGACAAATTAAATTAAATAATGAAATAATATAATCTATGCAAACCAGAGAGGGAAATTACTGATAACTAAATACACATTTATTGTATCCCCAACAATCCGATTACTATGCAAAATAAACACAGTTTAAAATCTAAAGTTGCTATTGATAACAGTGTCATATAGTTGGGGAGAATACTTCAAAGCATGGTGGAAAGCATGGAGCACAGTTTAAAATAAACACATTTTAAAATCAAAGTGTGGTGGAAATGACCGTCTTTTAAAATAAACACAGTTTAAAATCTAAAGTTTTCACCTTTATTAGTAAAGGTGGTGGAAACGACAGAACACGGCGGTGGATATGGTAGTAGCGGTGACAGTGGTCGTTATGGTAGTAGCGGTGGTGAAGCACCATGTGGTGACGGCAAAAAGACGAAAGAGCGGAGCAGCAACAAACTTGGTAGCGAAGCATCAGGGTAGTAGAACTGGGTAGTAGAAAGTGGAAACGTCAAGTATTCTGATTGTTTTAGAAAGAGAGGGAAATATGGGACACGTGGCAACATCTGAACAATTTAATTAATCGGACGGACCTAAATTAACTAAAGGCAGCAGCAGTTTCCCGCCACCAAGTCAGTGGATCCTTTCCCCACTTTGTGGGATGGATTGGATATGATATATCAACCGAAGTTGTCCTCTATTGCGTTATTTTTGGAACTCCATAGAGAAGATTGATCAAGATTGTTTTCCTTGCATGTATCATATACATGTCAGTGCCCTCTTCTTCACGTATCTATTAATGATTGGCTATGTGTTTGCTCTTAATTAGCTCCATTGAAAGCAATATATACACTTTATAAGGTAGCCACAAAATGAGAATTATTGCCTACTACAACTTTATATTATAACACGTACTTTTTAGGTCCATAATTTGTTCCATATATTCTTCTAACATTGGTATGATTTTTCCTTTTTGTAAAATAACTTCATAGCAAGCAGTTATTGTCGATGTTTGATACTATTAAGGACAGTTGTTTGCCATTCAACCCCGACAATGTTAGTTGGATTTTTTATTCTAAAATCGACTCAACAGCGTATAATTAATGATGTAGAAGACTAGCAATGCATATTATTAAAAGGAGAAAGAGTAGACAAGGGCTTCTAGAATATATCAAAGATCATTCTTTTCTGTGTTGAAAGGAGATTGAATACGGGCTGCACTATTCAAGTTAGGGCCGTGTTTTCTATACCCGCACCCAATTCCCATATACTCCCACCCAATTTTAAATCCCCAAAATGCCCTTTGAAAATTAATTTTTTTTTAAAAAAATAAATAAATCGTATATACCCCTTTGAGTACGTATATACGACAGCTATTTTATGTCAAATCATATATACGTACTCAAAGGGGTATATACGATGAGTTTTTTATTTTTTTTAATAATTTGTTTTAATTTTTATTACTAAAAAGTTACTAAAAATTCGTTAAATAGTCAAAACTACTCGAAAAAATTATAAAAACACCACTAAAAATCTAACAAAACCAAAATAAGGCTATACAAATTTTTTTAGATTTTTTGAAGACTATGAAAAATTTTAAAAAAAATCGTAAAAAATAATGCTTGATGGAATTTGGGATTTTGAGTAGTAGTCTGTAAAAGTCTCTTCTAAAGGAGTCTTGATTCTTGATTTTTTTCGGATTTAATGGTTGTGGTTTCATTACAATCAGAGTATGTTGCCCGAAAACCGATTTTTTAGCCTAAATTATTCGTTCGACGTATAACATCGTCACGTTTTAACGAACTACACACAAAACCTATTTTCAAGACCTAATTAATTTTTATTTGACTTAAAATTAAAAAAATACCATAGGGATCGTATATACACCTGCAGAAGTATATATACGACCTTATTTTTGCCCATCGTATATACACTCCCAAAGCGTATATACGATTATGGTGGTGTGTGCCAATCGTATATACGCCTGGGGGGTGTATATCGATGGGCAAAAAAATAGGTCGATATATATATACCCCAGTGTATATACGACTGGCCAAATTTTTTTAAAAAAAATTACATTTTCAGAAGGGCATTTTGGGGTTTTCAATTTGAGTGGGGGTATATGGGGATTGGATGGGAGTAAAAAAAAACCCTTCAAGTTATCACGATCTCATATCATGGCATTCACCAAAAAAAAACGATCTCATATCATGGGAAATTTGTCCATTATTCCCGAAAATGATTATATTAGCACTATGTTGGTTCCATCATGTTGGTTCCATCTTTGATGGAAATCAAATTACACATCATGGTAATTGAAAAGAATCAATCAAATCAAATTTTTTATTTACATAATTTAACTTTAGTATTTATTGTTTGTATAAACCAAGTATCTCTGTGCACAACTACAGAGACTAATACCTCGAGCCGGTTAGGACCACAATGGGCGAAAAAACTCTCTCTCAAGAGATTTAACACTACTGCATGCCCAAAGTTGGATTCGATCCCAAGACCTTGGTTTAAAAGAAGGGACAACTTTTGCCAAAAAAAAATTGGAAAGGTTGCAGTGGTCTTTTCCACATCATTCGTGTCCTTCCCACGAATTGTTTTTTGTGTGATTAAGCGTTACTCTTATTTTTAAAGATAAAAAACTCCTTAGGAGCTTTGAATTTGCCTCCGAGTTAAGTTTGCTAAAAGTAATGTGTTTGACATTAACCTTCAAGATGATTTTCTACGAGCAGAACCAACTTCGTGTTGCATAGGCTTCTCTTCGTTCAAGTTTATGTGATGCTCTACTTGGAAGCTTGTTGTGGAGAAGCTAAAGGCCATGTTGGCTTCCTGGAAGGGGTGGATGCTTTCGATCGATGGAAGAGTAACTCTGATCAATTCGTTATTGAACTCTCCACCACCTTACTTCCTCTCCTTCTATAAAGCACCTAAAGAAGTTATTTCAGATTTGATAAAGTTGTAGAGAAACTTTCTTTGGTCGGGTGGTTGTAATGATATAGGAAAATGGCATGGGTCAGTTGTGAGAGAGTTTTCCTCTCCCAAAGCAGCAAGGTGGTTTGGGAGTTAAGCAGCTTGAGCTTTTCAACACATCTCTCTTGGCAAAATGAAGATGGAGATGTCTTACAATTTACAAACACTTTGGTATGATCTGTTATTACTCCCCCCGTTCCATAATATAAGAGAAAAAAATTGAGTTTTTGTGGTCCACAATATAAGAAATAAACACAATTTTTGAGGTGTATTAAATGATCAATCCCAAATTTACCCCTATTTAAGTGGTGTAGTTAATAATGTTATCATTAATTAGCAGTGTAAGTATAAATTACCATTAAATGAAAGGGACAATCTTGAAAAGATTAAAGAAGTTAAACTTTTAATCTTATTAAATGATAATAGTTTATTTCAATGTCATTCATTAGTATGTGAGATGTCTGGTTTTTTCTCTTATATTGTGGACCAGAGGGATATTTCGTTATGGTCACCTTAATAGGTGGATGGTGAACAATGAGGGTTTGCAACCAAATAATAAGAGCTCCTTTTGGTGGGGTGACTTGGTATATTTGGGAGTTGGGTCAGATGTATCATCTTCTTGGTTTGACAACCAAGTTAGACGAAGGATGGGGTGTGGAAGCTCTATTAGTTTTTGGAACGATGCCTGGGCTGGAATCATTCGTTTTGAAAGTTTGTTTCCTAGGTTGTTTAGGTTGGCCGACAACCAACATGTGGTCATGGCTGATATGGGTGAATGGGAGGGTGTTTGGTTTTGGCATTGGAAGTGGCGGAGGCGTCTATTGGAACGGGAGGAAGAAATTGCGAAGGAATTGGTTGACCTTGTATTTGAATTGAGCCCGAGGAAAGATGCTATTTATCATTTCGGCCTCTTCTAACACTAAATACTCTCACCATGAGAGAGAGAGAGAGTCTTTTGGCTGGAACACTTGTACAACCTTGAAGGTAAGGTGGGAAGGAACCAATATACATAGTTGGGAGGGAAGGAGACCAAATTACATCTAATACTTATGACAAAAGTGACATACCACATAATATGTTCTATCCAAACAAAGCAGTTTTACCTATATAGAAGCATCAGCAGTAAAAGAAGGTGTAGCTTTAACTGAAAAGCTTCAGGTGAATGTTCCACTCTATATCAATTGCATATTAATGGTTGCAGCAAGTAGTGGTGCATTTTGCTTAGCAGTTTCAGCTCGGTACTTAGAAACAGAATTAGAGTTTTCAGATGGATTGTGCTTCTCTTGATTTTAATTTGATACACCAACTGAAATCATTATTCCATGCAAGTACCTGTGACTGCTTCACTTTGTGTAGTATAAGCCTATACAGCTGACAAAATTGACATAGACCTTAAATAGTTGTTAGCCTTTCTGCATTTCCACACTCGGCTTCATAACAAACTATGTACCTTCCACCCTGACTATGAATAACAATGGAACAAAACTGTTTTAATATATTGAATGTAGAAACTTTACATATTTGATCTCTTAATACTTAGAAGACCCAATCAGGCAGAGTAGTAAATAAGAACTTGTGTGTTACAGTACACTAGTCTACAGATACAGAAACTTACATACACGTGATCTCTCTCGGTTCACTGAAAGTTCCAATTATACAACTCGAAAAGAGTCAGCAATCTTCTTCAAATCATTGTAGTGTCTCTTCCACTGAAGTCCTGCAATTAAAACAACATTATATTATTTTCTGTTAATTGTTGCAGTTTATTCCTATACCTTCTTTATTGCGAAACTACTTAGAAGGGGATAAATAATTATACCATTGCCGGTTACACCAAACAAGTAAAGGCGATTGCCAGCTGCAGTAGCAGTAATGAAAATATGAGGAGGCTCTAGCTCAAACCGATAGTAAGTTCTTCCTTCATATTCTGCTACACTTGAACTGAGAACCTTTCCTTCTACATTTTCTCCTATCATTTCCGGACCAAACGCATTGATCACTTTGTCTGGAGGTCCAATTTTTTCAATTGTAGCATCGTCACCAAGAACTGCATAGTTAAAAATTGTTATCATCTAAAACAACTAATAATATAAATTCTACTGAGAAGCTTCCATATTCATTCTGTTTCAATTTTATTACTCTCCTTGTCTTCAGAAAACTAAAATGGATAAAAAGAAATTAGGAAAACTCACCATCAGAAAATCTAAGAACAGGAGCAACAATGACAAATAGGCGTCCTTCTTTAGAGCTGGCAAATCTCAAATCTAGCTCAGTGCCACCAAGATCCGCTATTGATACTGGTACCTGTTAAGCATATGTATGCTCAAGTTTACATAAAGCAAGTCGGCACAAGAACAAAAGACAGATGCAATGTACTCCAGATAATCAAATGAGAGAACATATCTTATGCTGCAAGTATTGGATTGGTTATTGGTTAATAAATTTTATCTTGGTTGGGATGTTTTCGGAGCCATTGTTAGGACTTAAGCAAATAAGGAGAGTCCAACCCAAAAGACTAGTCCATTAGGTGGGAGAGTCTCGTGCTTAAGTACCACATTGAGCCTTCTTATTTACTCAATGCGGTACTCTTAACATTGTCACCCCATTTAAGAGCCGGCGTCCATGGCGACCTTCACACTATTGACACGGATTAGGTGGTAGCCATTTCCATTTTTGGCGGCGTAACTATCTAACAGTATTTGGTAGAGTATCTTAATCAAGAATATAAGTAGTTATTTCCATAGTCCAACTCCCAGTGAAAGCACCAAGTTGCTATGAATGCACGCCGGAAAAGGAAAATAAGTACTAACAGTAAGAAAATCTAAGTAGATACTACTGCTAATTTTTCTGAAATCCTTCTCGACTTTATTCAATGAGCAAAAGGTTACATTTAAAGATAATATTTGCATGTAGCTTGAGGTGCACATGACTCTATAAATGTAACCTTTTGCTCATTGAATAAAGCAGAGAAGAATTTCAGAAAAGTTAGCAGTAGTATCTAGCTATATTTTCTTACTGTTAGTACTTCATTTCCTTTTCCTGCATGCATTCATAGCAGCCACTATAATAGCATGTCTTTGGTTTCAAGTTCTGATGTGTTGGATTCAATTTGGTTGTTGTCTAAAGTGGAAGTGAGCCAGTTCATGAGGGATATGGGGAATCTGATTTTGACTGATATGCTGAAGTTGCTGGAGAAGTCTACTGCTAACGAAGTAGATTTGCTTAACTCTTGTTTGTGCTGATGCAGTTGCAAACATTACCACTATATGCTCCAGTTTGTCTGTGTGTTGTATTTCAAGAATCGAGTTAAATGCTAGAAACTAGTGACATTTATCTCAAATTGAAGGCTAACAAGTTTCAGCCTGTACAGAAGGGTGTAACACTCTGTCGTACCGACACTTCCGTTGAAGATGTGTGTGATGTCCGACACGTATCGTGCTCGAGACCGACACCCTTAAAACCGGTATTTCTGTGTCTCTGTCCGTGTCTGTGCTTCATAGGTGTAACAAACTAAAAGGTCTCACTTGCTTTATTCTTTAACTGCCATGGCCCATGGGCTGTTTTTTATGAGTCGTTGTTAGTTGTTTTTGGGTTTTTCAATTTTAGTCATGTGTTCTGAATTCTGATATATAGCATCTTTAAAAAAACCTGTTTAGTCTATCCAAAAAATAATAAAAAGAAGAGAAAGCATGCTTAAGAAGACTTACAAATACTTGGGAGACAGAACATAAATCTTCAAATAGATTTATATATTTTTATTCAATTTTAAATAGAAGAAATCATTAATTAATCAATAATAATCATCACCTCTTCCCATTCTTGAGGCACTGAGAATGTATATGGAATAATAGGACTCCATCCAACACCATGTCCACCTGACTTCTCATCTGGCCTGCGATATGTTCTCCAACCTATCTGATCAAAAACTTGCCTATATTATTTCATCTTCAACTTAAATTTATAAATAACTAAAATTATAATAATTGGAATTCAAAGTTGAAAACATGTGAAAAATACAAAGTTAACAAACCTTGTTCATCAGGTTCTGAAAGGCCAGGAATTCTCCCTGCAAGAAGACCTTGTTTCACGACAGCCAAACTCACTCCTGGAAAGCCCAATAATGAAACCCCAGAAGCCAAAACTGTTCTTCTATTCACCAATAATAAAGAGGAACATTTCTCACTTTCTTCTCTGTTGGTCAAATTTGAGACTGAAGATGCTACAGTTCTTGGAATTCCAGTTTGAATTTAAGAATGGAAAAGTGTTTGTGAAGAGGGTTGGTTATGCATGTACTGCTGCGGGTTCCTCCAGGAAAGTACACTGGTTGTGGACAAGGCTGTTGCCATGTCCACGAAGATTTGTGTGCTTATTATTGGCCTAGGATGGATGGGATTGGAGAGAAAAGGAAAAATGAATTTGGCGAGTCCACAGCAAAATCGATTCGACTGAAAGTTTACCGTAGATTTTGAGGCCCTAAGGCTAGGTTACCGAGATTAACGATTTTTGTGGACTCGGTGCCTCTGTGCCTCTCTCTCCAATATTTGTTTCTTTCATATCGAGTCAATACCAAATTTAGTTTAGGGTGTTATTTTTCGTACCCCCCTCATTCCCTCCCACACCCCCATTTTTCTATAAATTCCAATAATACCCCTGTGTTTTTAAAAAAAAAAAAAAAAAATTTTTTCTAATTACCTCAAAATAAGGTAATTCCGGTTCAAAAACAATTAAATTTTCTAATTACCATTTTTAGAGGTAATTAGGTTCATAATTTTAAAAATTTGAATTACCTCTAAAATGGTAATTCAAAATTGTATTTTTTTTTGTTTGTATATTAAATTAATATTTAAACGCGTTTTATTTTGGAAATATGATACGAATCTTTATGATTTAAATAGCAATATGTCAAAATATATAAAATGAGCAACATAAAAAAATATAATGTACTAATAAAACTACTATGGGTCCCAAAATGTTTATGAACGATGAAAATAAGAACGTGAAGTGGGTGAGCAGGCGACATCTAAGGCATCCCGGTCAATCACGGTACTCTGCACCTCTCCTCATATGTCTCTCGACAACAGCTCCTGATGATATGGTGGATCTGAAAGAAATGGCCGTGGCTCGCTCGCTCTGCTGTGTGGCACCGAGGAGTAAGACGCACTGCGGTTACTGATTGTACGAGGAAGGTAATCGGGATCGCACTTCGCCGTGGTAGCCCGCCACTGATCTACTAGCCCGCCAAAATGTCGCGCCGAATCGATACATCGGCAATCCTCGTATGATCTCGTCCGCGAGGAGCATTACGAAAATGGGTGCTCTGTGGATCCTCAGTGTTGCTCGCTCGAATCGCCAACGCACTCGCATGCATGTAGGGAGCAAGTCATCGGCCCAAAGCAACCAACGACCTCGGCAACAGATATATGTTCGACAAAGGAACATACTTGCTGTGGTCATCATAAGGGTGAGGATGACATCCCCACCGCAGAGCATCTATCCGCGCCCTAAAGTCCACCAACTTTACTTTATCCGACTTCTCTGTTCCCCACCGTGGTGTACGTGGTCGATGCGTCCTAGCTAACACTTTCCGACCAACGGCCGGTAGGAAAGTGCTCGTAGATCCAAAGATCAAACAGTTAAATTAAAAATAATCGATTATTAATATATGTTAAATTTAATTAAAAGTTTTAAATTAAAAAAATAAATAAATGATTACAGAGGCGATGTCGAGTATCCGCCGAAATCGCTTGGTCGTATAAAAGACCGCTTTACATCCGTGTGTGTAGAGGTAACTAAGAGCGGCTATACCCCAGACCACTCAGCCACACCTGGCTTTGAAGATCTGAAAGCGGATACATCCACCTCACTGGCACTAATGTGTGACTCTTGTCAGCCAGAATGGTGGTGCCTATCAGGAAGAGCATGTAGCACCGCGGCCGCTCATAAGCACTCGTGCCATGTTCGCCTTGTGGCGTCCTCTACACAGAGATCCTCGAATCGCGCCTGTTATCCTTAAGCTCTGGATGACGATGCTTTGATCCATGCCCAAACGATCCACAGCCATGTGAAAAGCCTCAACAGAATCAAAATCTGGCTTGTGGTCCAATGGGGTGCCATCCAGCGGCAAGTGGAGCAGCACGGCCACATCATCCAAGGTGACTGTCATCTCCCCAAAGGGCATGTGGAATGAACAGGTCTCGGGATGCCACCTCTCCACAAAAGCAGATATCAACTCATGGTTGATTCCCTCCGAGGTGTGATGTCCAACTCAGAAAGCTTAGCCAGACGCAACCAGTGCTTCTACCTATGGGTGGTGGTCAGTAGGGTCTAATTTTAGAAAACTTCTGGCCGTGAGATACAACCTTTAGTTTCCGAGGCTGAAAAAATTCAAATTAAACCAAACGTTATTAAAAATAAGTAATTAATTGTTGTTAAGTAAAATTAAAATAAAAAATTAAAATATTACCTCGCCTCTATCTATCCAAGACGCCAGCAAGGTCGTATCCCAGGTGTAAATATAAGGGTGTGTGTGCTCCACACAGGGGCAAATGAACCTCCTCCTCCCGAACCTCCCCTCCTCAACCTCCTTCCGAACATCCTCCTCCTCAACCTCCTCCTCCTCCCCGAACCTCCTCCCCAACCTCCTCCAAAGCCTCCCAACCGTCATGATACATCTCTGGTGCTCTGTTGGTGCCGCATATGGTACTCATGTCGGGTGGTCTTGTATCCATTGCTCATCACCGGCCGAGGCTCGAGCTCGAGCTCAACCATCTCTACCACTCGCACGGGCTCTCGCGCCTCGGCGCTCGAAGCATGCCCAGCAGCTGACTCGAGAGCCTCTGTAAAGTGTCCGGAGAAGAGTCTCGCTACTCTCGCCCTCCCGAGAATCGTGCTCGCTGCGTCGCCGCGCGGTCTTTGCTCCGAAGACTCTGCTTTCGCTCTACGTTGTCCGATCGTCTACTCGCCATCGTTAAAAAAATGTAATTAGAAAATATTAAAAATTGAAAAAAAAAAAAAAGTTTTTGAATTACTAGGTAATTAGAAAAAATTCGAAATACCTCGAAGTGAGGTAATTAGGTTCATATTCTGACCTAATTACCTCACTTCGAGGTATTTCAAATTCTTTCTAATTACCTAGTAATCCAAAAACCCATTCGAATTTACTTACTTTTTCCGAAATTGTGAAATGTGAAATGTGATTTTTGTAAATTTTCAGGGGTATTTTTGTCCAAGTGGGAAATTATGGGGGTGTGGTAGGGAATGAGGGGGGTGCGAAAAATAACACCCTTTAGTTTATACTCCCCATTGTGTCATATTAAGATTAAGTGTCTTATTATTCGCTCGTATTAAGAAAATGATTAATTATGTTAATTTTTATGATAAAAAAATATGGTAGGACTATAATCTCTTTACATTTTTCTTCATTGAATCAAAGACACAGTTATTGATATTCTAAAGTAATGATATTGTTGGAAACTAATAATAAATATAGTGTTGGGATTCTAAAGTGACAAATAATTTGAGACAGATAAAAATTCTAAGGAGGACACTTAATATGAGACGAAGGGAGTAACATTTTTTTTATACACTAAAGTTTTTTTGTTTCGGAGCGAATCGTTGTTGGTTATCTACGGAGTGTCTCAACGCTTCGACAAAAGATGGATCTCCGTTTGTGCATATAATCAAATTTCGCACTTACCAACCCTGAGTTTGTCCACTGTGGGAGTCAAAACCATGTGTTCCAGGGTAGATTAAGTCATTGGGCCAACGGTATTGAAACACTATAACTTATAACGTATCATTTTTCTCTCATTTTTACTCTTATCATTTGATTTAAATTTCTGATTTACCATCCATTAAATTAATTTTCTCTCTCATTTTTAAGCATTAATACAAATATGTTATTTTATATTCATAAACTAGTTCAACCATAAATTGTATTAAACACTTTAAATTCAATTGTCTCGTTGTCGCTTAAGGTAAAATATGTGCTCCCGTGGGTACTCTCGTTGTCGCTTCCGTTGTCATTCTCGTTGTCTCTTTTGTTGCCACTCCTGTTGTCGATCCCGTTGTCTTTGAACTTTTTGTTAGTGGTTAATTTATTTTGTCAATTGTTGTTGATTAAATTGATTGATTTTAATAGGTTATAGTATAGTATTAAATTAAAGAAAACTACCTAAAAAATGATAATACTCAAAAAGATAATTAAATTATGAAATTATTTCAAAATTCTATCCCGACACTCTTTCTCACGGGCAACCTTCAAAAGAAAAAATAATAAAGATATTTTTTCATCTCTCTCTTTTCCTAGCATGACAATTTGTTCTTCTTTTTTTATTGGACAAAAAGTCAAAAACAACTTTTTCTCATTTCTTACTGATCGTCGATCTGCATACAAGACGCTAGTATATCGTCTAACAACGATGCGCTTTTCAGTGTTTTTCTGTGCCAATTTTGTCTTCTAACCGTAAAATGATCAAAATGCCCAAAAAATTGGACACGTGGCAGCCTAATAGAATGTCTAAAAATGCCAATTTGCTGGCACTTAATTTTACTATGTTAGATCTTCTTTTTCTTCATTTTTACTATATCTAAAATTTACTATTTGCTATAATCTCTCATATAGTTTATCAATCAATTTAACCACTAAGAATTGTAAAAAAACTTTAGCCACTACCAAAAATTTCAAAATAACTTTTTATATTTAAATTAATATTAAATAGCCGGGAGCGGCAACGGGAGATCCAACAGAAGCGTCAACGGGGGTGCATATTTTACCTTAAGTCTCATTTTCCTTTTTCTTCATTTTTACTCAATTATTAATATTTTAAGAAGATGCCGACTTTGTTTTTAACTTTTTTCAACACAACTATTTTAATAAATTTGATATTATAGTCATTTATCAAATTTTTCTTTTATTACATTTGCAACTTTCAATGTATTTATAATTTCATAACAAATTATAATAAATACAGTATCACCCGTGCGTATGCACGGGTAAAATACTAGTAATTCCTATAAGTAGAGCAATCACAGTGGGTCACCCAACCAAGTTGGCCAAAATGCATAGGCGTTTGCATTTCCCACACCCCCTCCTACTCAAAACACACTCCATAAGGGTGTGAAAAGACCAAAAGGTCAGTCAAAACCTCTTTTTTTTTCACGAAATTTCACCTGTTTGAACACGGGTCTTCGAACAGGTTCGAATGACATCGTTTGTGTGTGTTAAATCTTGACTTCACACCCTCTTGTGTGTAATTTCACCTATTCGCATGGGGTCATGCGAACAGGTTCGCATGAGGGTGTTCGAACACCCTACTTGATTACAAAAAATGGACTCTCACACCACATTCATCTTTTTATTGCGTTCGCATGATGTTGTTCCAACGTGTTCGAACAATGTCGTTCGAACAGTCATAAAACATGTCCTCACAGCGTTCCACGCGAGGTTATTTTTGGAATAAAATTTGTTAAGGGGTGTGAAAGAGTAGGAGGGGGTGTGAGAAAAGCAAACGCCAAATGCATAAGTGGGGCCAAGTCATCCTGTTTATCTAAAGACTCATACTTCTTATTCATCCCCGCTATTCGGTATACACCCCCAACACCCCAATATTTCCAAAATGCCCTCCTTTTTTCCTGAAATCTGTATGGTTCGATAGATTAGGTCTGAATCGGTTCGGTAGATTAGGTCCAAACTGGTTTGGTGCTTAAAGTCTGAACCTGATTAGAACCAACTTGGGGGTGCCTCTGAGAGGAATGTTTATCTTAAACTTCGAACATTAACAGTTGTGATTAAACTTCAAACTGGTTCGGTTGTTAACCACTAAACCTAATCAGAACAACTTTTGGGGTGTTCCTAACAATATAACGTACTCTGTATTTAGCCACCGAACTGGTCCAGTGCTAATCTACCGAACCCTCCTTATCCCTAAAAAAATAAAAACACATGCATTTCATTAAGGGTAGATTTGTCATTTCACGTGTCTGGGTAGTGTGCAATGAGTAGCTGCGGGTGTGTAAAAAGCATGAGCCTTATCTATTTGACTGTGTTTTGTGTAGTCCAGCTCAACCCAGCCGAAAAACAGTCACCAAGTCGGCCCAGTCTAGTTCAATTTTTAATAAGCCTAAAAACAGTTGAAAAAGCATAAAGAAGCGAGCAATATCTAGCACATGGGCCAAAATGGCCAAGTTACTTATTGATCTCTATTGGCTTGTTTTTTCATACCCCCACCCTTTCCCCCCATACCCCACACAATTTGATATACCCAAAATGCCCTTACAAAACATTTTTTTTTAAATCAGAATTCCAATCGTATATACGTTATGAGTACATATATACGATGGTTTTTTTTGTCCAATCGTGTACTCAAAACGTATATATGATGGTTTTTTTAATACTTTGTTTTAATTTTTTTTTTAAAAATGTTATAAAAAAGCTACTAAAAATTCGTTGAAGAGTCATAACTAATCTAAAAAATTATAAAAACACCACTAGAAATCTAACAATACCAAAATAAGGCTATGCTAAATTTTTGTATTTTTTGGAGACTATGAAAAATTAAAAAAATTAATAAAAAATAGAAAACGATAGAATTTGGGATTTTGAGGCCGTAGTCCCTTTTAAGGGAGTCATGGCCGTTGATTTTTTTCGGATTTAATGGATGTGGTTTCATTGCGATCTGCCCGAATACCGATTTTAGCCTAAACCGATTGAAATTACATCTTCACATGTTAACGAACTACACACCAAACCTATTTGTAGGCCTAAATTATTCATCTCTAATTTATCTTTTTGTAACTCTTTTTTTTTTTAAAATTTAAGTAAAATACAATGGTTTCAAAAATACAAAACGTATTTTTTTAAAAAAAAAATTGTATCAATCGTATATACGTGTATGGACGTATATACGACCCTAACATTTTGGCCATCGTATATACGTGTTATGGACGTATATACGATACCCCCACGATCGCATATACGTCCATAACACGTATATACGATGGCCAAAATGTTAGGGTCATATATACGTCCATAACACGTATATACGATTGGTACAATTTTTTTTAAAAAAAAACGTTTTGTTAAAGGTATTTTGGGGTTTCACTATTATATGGGGTATAAGTGAAAGGGGTGGGGGTACAAAAAAAACACCCATCTCTATTTAGCGAGCACATCCCATTCCCAAACTCTGGGCCATCATGCCAGACCATAGTGTTGGGCCAAAATTGACACGTGTACGCATTTGAGATTGATTTGATCCACATTTTCATTTTTCAAGTGACTAAATTATTTCTCAAAGACTAATTTGCTTCAAAAAAAACCTATTTGGTTTGGTATTTATTACTCTTTAAAAGTCATTTAATTTAACATATCATACAAATCCGTGTTCAACCAAGAGCCGATCAATTTGGCGGTTGGATCAATTTTAATTGAACTACAATTCAGTTGAACCAGATTGAACCACAGTTGATTCACTTTGAACCGCGAATTGAATTGGGCTGGACTACTCGAAATATGTTTTTTTTTAGTTTTTTATTTTCCTTTTTCTAGAATTGAATAATTTTTTTAATTATTTATCTATTAGTTTATCCCATTATAATTGAGTCGAGTAAACTAATAAACCATGACGGGAGTTTTACAGGTTCAAAAATTGAAAAGTAGAAATTTTGATAGAAATGCTTTGGCTAATTCGATTGGGGAAAAAAGGAGCAAATTCATCGTCTCTCGTCCAAAATTCAGAGAGGTATTAGGGCTACAGAAAGAAGCTGTGAAACAGAGAAGCCACATCTCCGTTTTACGGTTCATACCGAGCCATTTATCTATATAAACAATTGACCTAGTTTGTTACTCAATCGATTTTACGCCCTCTTTTGGGATTGCCGTTACTATAAATCTCTTGTAGGCTGCGGAGGCACGCATAAGCACTAGCACTCTCGTATCATACATCTAGGGTTTGCAATATGAGTCACCGAGGAATGGACCGCGACGACGAAGAGGACGAAGAGTACGAAGAAGAGCAAGTCGCCGACTTCGACGAGGAGGAAGCGGAGGAGGAACAGGAGGAAGACAGAGGCGGTAAAATCAAGCGGAAAAGATCTAGCTTCATTGACGACGATGCAGAGGAAGTGGACGAGGACGAAGAGGAAGAAGATGATGAGGATGAGGATTATGACGACCGTCGAGGTAGTCGGAATCGCCGGCAGCCGAAGAAAAGGTCCGCTTCCAATTTTTTCGATGAGGAGGCTCAGGTCAATACCGATGACGAGGAAGAAGAGGAAGAAGGCGAATACGGTGCGTTTTTATTTTGCCCTCTTTATTATCGTTTTTAACAAGTTCAGTTGCGATCAGATTAGAGGGAAATTAATCGGATTAGGAATGAAATGGGATGAAATTAGAGTCTGGACTGGGATTTTAGGGTTTATTTGTTTTTAGTCTTTCAATTAGATGGCATAGATATCACTGGTTGGTCGTTGTTGTAAACCTCGATTATGATTTGTCAAGTGTCTGGGCACGACTTTCATTTCATCTTGGTTACATTGTTGGTTGTAAAAGATGATTCTTTCTGGAGAGAGATTTGTGATCTGTGTGTGGTCCGCATAGGATTGGAATTCACAATTGCCTACAAGTCCTGACAATTAGAAATGTTATTTAACCTCTACTTCACACCATTCCCCACTCTTGAATGTAGATGCAATGTCTTGTATGCTATTTTTGGTGTTCCGATGTAATAATACAAACTGGTTGCTGTTCTCAAGTTGCTTGGGGTTCTAGTATCTCTTTTGTATTATTCGGATTAGTTTTGGGACTTGTTGTGGTTGTGTTTTAATTAACTTGGAGTTTTGAGTACAACTCTTTGTTAAAAAGTAGGATTTTCCAAACGAAAATAATGTGGTAATCAATTAGTTGAACATGGCTTGAATTGTAAGCACTTTCACAGGATATGATAATATTAAGGGTACTCACACTCGCTGTTACCCCCTCACTTTGTTTAGATTTCAATGGTTTCATGTCCTGAACCGTAGCTATGGTTTGATTGAGGTATGTCTTAAAACCTAGTAGTTTTCACGTACACTGTCTTCTTGAGTGTTTGTAAATTGTAACCCTTGGGGATTTGATAGGAACCAGTATACTAATTGTCCCGTACGAATGCTGTTCTCAAGTTGCTTGGGGTTCTAGTATCTCTTTTGTATTATTCGGATTAGTTTTGGGACTTGTTGTGGTTGTGTTTTAATTAACTTGGAGTTTTGAGTACAACTCTTTGTTAAAAAGTAGGATTTTCCAAACGAAAATAATGTGGTAATCAATTAGTTGAACATGGCTTGAATTGTAAGCACTTTCACAGGATATGATAATATTAAGGGTACTCACACTCGCTGTTACCCCCTCACTTTGTTTAGATTTCAATGGTTTCATGTCCTGAACCGTAGCTATGGTTTGATTGAGGGATGTCTTAAAACCTAGTAGTTTTCACGTACACTGTCTTCTTGAGTGTTTGTAAATTGTAACCCTTAGGGATTTGATAGGAACCAGTATACTAATTGTCCCGTACGAATGCACTATATATATATTTTTTATTGACAATCTGACATTGGTACCCAGTGACTTGAGTTATAGTGCTTGTCAATAAATCAATGCAGAATATATGGATTGCCTCAAGTCCTCTCTATCTATGCCTATTAACTGGAGTGATACACAGAAATTTTGTTATGATGCTGGATTTTTACTTTATGAGTGACCGAAAGCAAGGGAAGGATTGAATTTCCTGTGTTTCTACTGTTTTGACATGGTTGTTCGGATTTCATAAAATCATGTCTTAAACTCTAAGCTATACTGTATGAAATATGCCAATTATTTATGCAAATAAGCTAATGGCTGCTGAAACATGCAGACTTCATTGATGAGGGTGGAGCTGATCTGCCAGATGAAGATGATGGTCGGAGGCCTCCTTCCCGTCGTATGCTACCACCTCACCAAGAAGATCATGAAGATCTTGAAGCTATGGCAAGAAGCATTCAGGAAAGATATGGAAGGCGAGCGCAAGATTATGATGAAGAAACTAATGATGTAGATCAACAGGCACTTTTGCCATCTGTAAGAGATCCAAAACTATGGATGGTCAAATGTGCGGTATGTTCCCTTTCGATTTTGTTGGTGTTGTTTTCCTAGTTTTAGTAGCTGGATATGTTATAACGTATGTCATATTCTTTGGTCTATTTTGTTAGATTGGTAGGGAACGAGAAACTGCTGTTTGTCTCATGCAAAAGTACATAGACAAGGGGTCTGAATTGCAAATCAGATCAGCCATTGCTCTAGACCATCTCAAAAACTATATCTATGTGGAAGCAGATAAAGAAGCTCATGTTAGAGAGGTATTGTCATATGAAATGTCTATTGTTTATCAACTGACACACATCTTTATTGACTAAATTGTGATTTTTTTTACATGCATTTCAGGCTTGCAGAGGTCTGCGTAATATATTTGGCCAAAAGATAACCCTTGTTCCAATAAAAGAAATGGCTGATGTGTTGTCAGTTGAAAGCAAAGCTATTGATCTTGCTAGAGATACTTGGGTCAGAATGAAAATTGGGACATATAAGGGGGACCTTGCTAAAGTATGCATCATATTCTAGGAATTTACAATTCTTTCCCTCTTGCTTTCTTAATTTACCATCAAATATTTCTTCTACAGGTAGTAGATGTTGACAATGTACGGCAAAGGGTCACCGTGAAACTGATTCCGAGGATAGACTTACAGGCCCTTGCAAACAAATTGGTATGAAATGCTTGTGTCTTGTTAAATTTTGCCTTCTATTTGTTGAATATGTATCTTTCTTGAAAATTGAAATAACTTGGGTCCCTATTCTTGTGCAAAATGCATTTATCTTGCAGGAAGGCAGAGAAGTTGTGAAAAAGAAGGCATTTGTTCCCCCTCCTCGTTTTATGAATGTTGATGAAGCTAGGTATTGCTGATTCTCTCCTTTTTATTGCCAAGTGTGTTTTTTTGTTAGAAAACTTTTAGTTCCTGCTCTGACAGAATTTATGCTTTCTACCAGGGAACTACATATTCGTGTGGAGCATAGGCGTGATGCCTACGGGGAAAGGTTTGATGCTATTGGAGGCATGATGTTCAAAGATGGATTCTTATACAAAACTGTATCAATAAAATCCATTAGTGCTCAGAACATCAAACCTACTTTTGATGAGCTTGAAAAATTTCGTAAACCGGGTGAGAGTGGAGATGGTGATGTGGCCAGTCTGTCAACTTTGTTTGCAAACAGAAAGAAAGGGCATTTTATGAAAGGTGATGCCGTCATTGTCATCAAAGGTGATTTAAAGAACTTGAAGGGATGGGTGGAGAAAGTGGATGAAGATAATGTTCATATAAGACCAGAAATTAAGGGTCTTCCTGTGAGTATGAATTGATATTTGACTGGTTTCCTTCACTGTAAAGGCTGCCAGTTTTGTATCTTGATGATTAGCTGAAAATTGTTTTCATGATGATCTGATTATCTTCTCTCTCTTTTTTATTTTTGTTTTCTTTTCATTATGTCAGAAAACTCTTGCAGTGAATGAAAGGGAACTTTGTAAATATTTTGAACCTGGAAACCATGTTAAAGTTGTCTCTGGTGCTCAAGAGGGTGCTACTGGCATGGTTGTGAAGGTGGATCAGCATGTCCTGATCCTAATATCTGATACTACGAAGGAGGATGTAAGTTTTATGTTCCCTTGATAGACTTGGTTAAAGGACTTCTGAATTTCTAAGTACATTTAGTACAAAAAATGACAAAAATATCCTCTCGTTAGATCCGTGTGTTTGCAGATGATGTTGTAGAGAGTTCTGAAGTAACCACTGGAGTTACGAAAATTGGGGACTATGAACTTCGTGATCTTGTATTGCTAGAGTAAGAATTTTTATTTGGCTTGAGATTAAGCATAGCACATTGCCTTTGCGTGCTATGGTTCAAACTTTCCTCACTTATAATTTAACTTGGTGCAGTAATTTGAGTTTTGGTGTGATAATACGTGTAGAAAGTGAGGCTTTTCAGGTTAGTGTGTGACTCACAATTTTCAATACGTCAATTTAAGTTTTGAGACTTCTGTCATTATATTATCATCTGTTGCCTTTTTTAGGTTCTTAAGGGGGTTCCTGACAGACCTGAAGTTGCGCTTGTTAGATTAAGAGAGATCAAGTGTAAGATAGAGAAGAAAATAAGTGTGCAGGATAGGTTTAAGAATACAGTATCATCAAAGGATGTTGTGCGGATTGTTGAGGGTCCCTGCAAAGTGAGATTCTGACTTTTGGCTAGTTGTATTTCTTGGAATTTGATACTATCAGATTTTTACCATTTTTCTTTTTTAGGGAAAACAAGGTCCTGTCGAGCACATATATAGAGGAATCTTGTTCATCTTTGATCGGCATCATCTTGAACATGCAGGCTTTATTTGTGCTAAGGCCCAATCATGTGTGGTTGTGGGAGGTTCACGCTCCAATGCCAACAGAAATGTACCCATTTTTCCTATTTTAATTCGTATGTCATTTCATGCTAGTGATGGTGTTTTGCTTAAATTATTTATTATGCATTTATTCTCTAGGGTGATGCCTACTCTAGATTATCCAGCCTTACAACTCCACCTCGTATTCCACAGTCCCCAAGGAAGTTTAATCGGGGAGGGTCTCCATTTGATTGTATGTTAAAATCTTCCGTTTTATTAAATGCTATCTATCATTATAATAGACCTTTTTCATGAAAAAGTTATCTAATGTTAACTTATTTGGATGTGGCATAGCTGGAGGGAGGCATAGGGGTGGAAGGGGACATGACGGTTTAACTGGTGCAACTGTTAAAGTGCGCCTGGGTCCCTTTAAAGGTTACCGGGCCGTGTTATAGAACTTAAAGGCACGTCAGTCCGTGTTGAATTGGAGTCCCAAATGAGGATTATAACAGGTAAGTATTCTGATTTGGGCAAATGACTGAGCTTGCTTGTATTTTTGTACTTGTATGGTATCTAACTTGGTTGTTTGCAGTTGACCGTGACCATATATCTGACAATGTGGCGGTTACCCCTCATCGGTAAGTTATATGTACATAAAATTTGTGATTCCTTGTTTATATTGGAAGATATTCAACCATATGACTTTTTGTGTTCTGCCAGCGATACATCTCGATATGGGATGGGAAGTGAAACCCCAATGCATCCATCCCGAACTCCTCTGCATCCTTATATGACTCCAATGAGAGATCCTGGAGGTATGCTTGATTTTGTTTTTTTAGGTTTCTGTTTGATTTATTCCATAGTGTTGACGAGTTTTGTACTTTAGTTTTATAGCTGTAACTTCTAATATTTGTTAAATGCATTGCTATTTGTAGCAACTCCTATTCATGATGGAATGAGGACACCTATGCGTGACCGAGCATGGAATCCTTATGCGCCAATGAGTCCTCCAAGGTTTGTCCTAACATCATCCCTCCCCTATGAACTTCATATATACTAGAGCAAGCGGGTTGGAAGGAATTGGTAGTTAAAATCAACTTGTTATGTGAACTGTGATTTATGAATTCTGATGGTGAGACTAAAATCAGGGATAACTGGGAAGATGGAAATCCAGGATCTTGGGGTGCCAGTCCACAGTACCAGGTAAGGGGTATTGGTTAACTTGAGATACCCTGCAATATGTATTTCATTTTAGTAACTATACTGAACCTTGATAATCTTTTATTGTTCTTTTCCTTCTTATAATCTTTTCAGCCAGGAAGTCCTCCTTCCCGGCCATACGAAGCCCCAACTCCAGGTGCTGGTTGGGCTAGCACTCCCGGTGGCAATTATAGCGAAGCTGGAACACCACGGGACAGTTCTGCCTATGGTAGCCCCACTTCTTACCCTTTGAAATCAATAGAATATTTGCAGTTTTAACTTTTATACTGATATTTTATTTTGTGGGATGGGTGTTTGTATTGCAGCCAATGCTCCAAGCCCATATTTACCATCAACACCAGGTGGGCAGCCTATGACACCAAATTCTGCATCTTATCTTCCTGGCACTCCCGGAGGACAGCCTATGACTCCAGGAACTGGAGGCCTGGATATGATGTCCCCAGCTTTAGGTTAGTTTCTGTATCTTTTCATCTATAACAGACAGATTTAGTATGTAAAGATTTAAGTTTTTTCAGCATGTCTATGTAGTTATACTTGTGCCATCACACTGCACCTTTGTGATGTACCTATTTCTCTCCATCAATGACTGAGAGCAAGTATCTTATGATAAGCATGGTCTCTCTATAATGGAGGACACCTAGGATATGTATGCTAGAGTGCATGTCTATCTGATTAATGTTCCTAATTAATATTTTATATTGTTATTTTATGGTACATTTAATACAAAGGTGATTGATACTCTGAGCATACTATATGGTTTGCTATTCATGTATCTTCGTATTATTTGAACGATGGCACCACTCAAACACCGTCTTTGATGGAGTGGTCATTTAAACATCATATCTCTTGTTCCTATTAATTTCTTCTAATGCTTTTAGTTCAAACACCGTATGTGCCGTCCATGTGAGATAACTCAGATTTTGGGCTGTTTATGTTGAAATTATGCTATCAACTACAATGCATATCCTGGATCAATTAGTTGAATCATTTATTTATTTTGGTAATCAGCAAAATTGAGATAGCATTTAATTTCTTTCACCGAAATTCGTCAGACTCAGGTTGTTTGATTTTGTTGTAGGTGGGGACAATGAAGGGCCATGGCTTATGCCGGACATATTGGTCAATGTACACAGGGCCGGAGAGGAGTCTGTCGGAGTTATAAGAGATGTTCTACCGGTATGTACACATACTGGTCAATGTCCAACTTGCTTGTATATACATTTTGGTGTTTTTGAATTTGTATGTGAAATTATGCCAAACTCTCAATTGTTTGTCTTGGGATTGGGGTGGGGTGGGGGTCTTATTAACTGCTGCGATGCAACATATATGATATGAACAATTTGTGATAGTGTGTTACTTTTTTCTTAGGGTATTTTATATTATCTTTCAGGATTAATTTTTAAATTTCTTTGTTATTAGCATCTTTGCTATTTTACGAATTAGAGTTAGGGTAGTAGAAGTATAAAATAAAGATCAGTGATTATTGCTTTATATCATCATCGTATATCTATATAAATCCATGATCATAATTCAAAATCTCATTTTTTTAATGCATAAAGCTGTGTTTTGTCATTACTAATTTCAGTTGTTTGGGTTCTGAATTGGTATTATTGACACGGACATTTTTTCTTCTTTCAGGACGGCTCTTGCCGGGTAGCTCTTGGGTCTAATGGGAATGGTGAAACAATAACAGCGCTTCCCACTGAAATGGAGGCTGTAGTGCCAAGGAAATCAGATAAAATAAAGATAATGGGTGGGGCATTGCGTGGTGCCACAGGAAAGTTGATTGGTGTAGATGGCACTGATGGTATTGTAAAGGTAGATGACACGTTGGATGTGAAGATTTTAGACTTAGTAATTTTGGCAAAATTAGCTCAATCCTGATAGGCTCATTGTAGATAAATCACTAAATGCTGCTTAATTTAATTCCAAGTTTAGCATCTTAGTTAAGTACTACTAGATTTGTTGCTTCCCTTGAGATAGGGACACCAAAAAGACCAGGAATGGAATCTTTATCCGTGATATCTCTATTGCATATTGATATATCAATCGCATTTGAAATCAAGTTAGAGCAGGTATATTCCGGTTTGTTTGATTCGGGGATAGGGTCATTTTTTACATTTTTATGTTACACAGGTAGCTTGATCGAGTCGATCACCGACCCAAAATTTGAAATTATGTAGTTTATAGTTACTTATCAAACCACTTTTAAATCTTAGATAAAGTTTCTTTACGTTTCTATGAATCAAGTAGATGACTTAACTTTTAATGAAGTTTAAACATTTTAATGAATCTTTAAATGATTTTTATTAAGTTGATAGTTTATATCGGTTTCCGAAGTTTTTTTCCTAAGTTTATATCGTTTTCCTAAGATAAAAGCTGTTAGTGGGTGTGGGTGTAACTAGACAAAAAAGAAAAAAAATGTTGGGGTTGTAACCAGACAAAAAGGGGGCTCAACCAGCAGTTTCACAATGCCATTTACATGTTATAGCATGTTAAGCAAATGGTGTCATATCATATACCGAGTGTCAATCACATCAACAAAAAGCTTCTACATGGTTCAACGGTTGCTTTGTATACGCTGGAATTGTCCAATTGTGAACGGGTCCAAAGGTGTGTTCTTTATTTTGCGGACGCAATGCGCACCTCTCATTGGAGTTGCTAAATAATTAGTAATCAGATGAAGGAGAAAATTCTATCACACTCATTGAATTTTGTTGGGTATGATACTCTATGAGTATGAGAGTCTTCACTTTAAATTAAAGTGTGATACAGGACTTGATTACTACATGACCAAGCGTCAACAAACTCACTTGATGCAACAAAAAATTGTTATAGCATGTTAAGCAAATGGTGTCATATCATATATTGAGTGTCAATCACATCAACAAAAAGCTTCTACATGGTTCAACAGTTGCTTTGTATACGCTGGAATTGTCCAATCGTGAACGGGTTCAAAGGTGTGTTCTTTATTTTGCGGACGCAATGTGCACCTCTCATTGGAGTTGCTAAATAATTAGTAATCAGATGAAGGAGAGAATTCTATCACACTCATTGAATTTTGTTGGGTATGATACTCTATGAGTATGAGAGTCTTCACTTTAAATTAAAGTGTGATACAAGACTTGATTGCTACATGACCAAGCGTCAACAAACTCAGTTGATGCAACAAAAAATTGATATACCTAAATTGTATAATCAATGATACTCAAGTAGTTCGGCAGCACAGAACCAGTGGCTCAGGCCGCAGTAGGGTCGCATAAAATGTAATATTGACGGAGCTTGGTTCGAGGATCGTTTATGGTTTGGTATTGGCATATGTCTTAGGGACCACGACGACAGGTTCCTCAATGCAACATCACTATGGTATGAAGGTTTCTTAAATCCTCAAGAAATTGAGGCTATGGGTTTATTGGAAGCTCTCCGTTGGCCGACTCTTGAAAACGTTCATGATGTTGATGTTTGTAAGCAAGTTGTGGATGCATTCCACGGTGGACCTCAATTAGCAAATGAATTTGGAGCAATTATATCTACTTGCAATAACCTCTTCTCTCTTCTTCATAACTGTTCCATCATTTACATTCGGAGGCAAGCAAATTGTGTTGCTCACAGCTTAGCTAGGGTGGCTCAGTTTTATGCTAGTCACCAACTACTTGATGTTATTCCTCAGTGTATTAACACTATTTTAATTAATGAAATGACTTAAGTTTGCTTGCTTAAAAAAAGTAGTTGAGGAACTTAATGACGAGGTTCAATAGTGAGGCATATCAAAAACTAGCCTTATCGAACAATGTTCAATTCTAATCCCTCCGAAAGACCTAATACCCACATTTGTTGACTGGTCAAAAATGAAGGAAAACCCTTAACAAATACTCCAAATTAATTCTATGAATTCTATTGACAAATTCAACTAACGATCTGTTTGGTAAAAATAGGTGATAGCAAATAAACTAGCTTATGTCAAATAAACTAGATGATTAAATTTTAAGTATTTGGCAACATTAGCGGCTGAACTGACTTATAAATATAAATAAATTGATATAAATGAGCATTTGTAATAAATACTTAAAAAAAGAGAGAATATTCATTTGATGATGGATAAATGAGAAATTTAATTAAAATAAAAGGACATGAATCAGAAAAAAATGAAATGTTATAAGATAGGGAGTGAATTCTCCTTCTCCATTGATACTTCACCGGAGATTGTGCAGTGTTGGTTCTTAATCATTGAAAACTCTCTCCCTCTCTCTAATTTTTTCATGTACTAATGTCTCTCTCTCTCACTTTTTCATGTACTGATGTCTCCCTCTCTCTCTCTCCCTCTCTCGCACACACACACTTTTTCATGAATGAAAAATGATATCTATTGAATTGTGCAATATGTAAATTATATGCAAATCCAGTTCAATAGAATTGAAACTGAAACTCAACTGAAAACCTAACAAAACTAGGACCAAATCAGTTAAAATAACTACAAGGGTACAAAGGGAAATAGATACAAATGTAAGGGATAAAAATGTAAATAACAATTCTAAACTCTAATACTCTCCATCGAATTGGAAGAAATGTTATGTAGACCCAACTTGGACAATAAATTATGAAACAACGGAGTTGTGCCTGACTTGGTGAGTATGTCAGCCAGTTGGTATATAGATTTAATATGTACCAATCTAATCACACCGTCTTTCTCTCTAATGAAGTGACAATCAATTTCGATGTGTTTGGATCGTTCATGAAATGTGGGGTTGGATGCCAAGTGTATAGCTGATTGGCTGTTAGAGAACACAATGGCAGGCCCAACAGTGATTTTAAAATCCCGTAGCAAAGAATGGAGCCACTGTAATTCACTTGCAACACTAGCAAGGGATATGTATTCAGCTTCTGTAGAGGAACGAGACACAACTTGTTGTTTCTTGGATTTCCACGAGACAAGAAAATCTCCAAGAAAAACACAATAAAGTACTTCTCCTAGTAGTTGGACAACTTCCCCAGTCAAAGTCAGCGTAAGCCTTAAGAGACATGGTGGAAGTGGCTAAAAATAGGCCAGTCGCTGGTGTGCCCATGTGATACCTCAAGAGATGATGGATGTCACTCAAATGTGCAGTAGTTGTCTTAGACATGTATTGGCTAAAATTATTTACTGCAAAATATATATCAGGAAATGGTGAGGTATAGAAGCCTTCCTATCAACCTTCTATACTGAGAACTATCAGGAACTGGTTCACCTTCATTCACACTCAACTCCAGATTAGGTAGGATCCATAGGGAGATTAGCAGGTTTGCTATCAATAAAACCCGTGTCATTGAGTAAGAACAAAGTGTATTTCTCTTTGAGAGGGAAATGCCATCAGGTGCCTTGGAAATTTCCAAGCCCAAAAAATAACTTAATGAACCAAGAATTTTTAGCTTAAATAGTGTCTGAAGTTGCTGCTGTACCTGCCAGAGCATTTCAGGTGATGGACCAGCAACAATAATGTCATCAACATAGACTAATATATCTACAGATCCACAGTTGGTAAGATCTTGAGAAAATTTAGTGAACCATTGTCTGGAAGCCTATCTCAATCCATAAATGGATTTATCCAACTTGCATTGAATAACTTTGCAGCAGTAGTAACTTGATCTGCTGCAGCAGGTGTATTTCCTTATCTGTTCTTGCCCTAACCAAGGGGATAACCGTGGATCTGGTAACATTTCCCTACAGTGTGACCAAGAACTCCGCATTGCGAGCACACATGATGATCTTTCTTGATAGGACCAGGTTTGGCATTGTGCTTGGTTTGATATGCCTTGATAGCAAAGGCAATTTGAGATTCCACAGGAGTGGTTTTGGAGATAGCACTAAGTTCACGATGCTTCTCATCTTGCAGCATAAGAGAGAACACCTTTGAGATAGGGGAATAGGATCCTTGGTTAGGATTTGGCCTCGAACATGAGAAAAACCATCAGGTAATCCCATGAGAAAGAGCATGACATACTCGCGCTCAATTTCAGCAAGAAGAGGCTTAACACCACCGCATTTAATCGTACTTCCATCCTCGCATTCCTGTAATTCCTCCCAAAGCGACTTTAATTTTGTGTAATATTGAGTGACAGAGGAATTACCTTGAGAAATGATATTTAGGTCCTTGTGAAGTTGATAGATGCGAGGTCCATTAATCTGTTGAAAGCGATTCTTGAGATTAGTCCATATCTCTGATGCAGAAGAGGCGTGAATGATGGAAGTGACGATTTCCTTTGAGACTACATTGAGAAGCTTAGAGAAAACAATGTTGTCGTTGCCTGTCCATGCAGTCTTCGATTTAGAATCACCATCTTCAAGAAAGGGAAATGTACCATCAACATAGCCTAATTTGTTCTTCCCTTTGAGAGCGAAACACATCAAGCGATACAAGGAGTTGTAATTCCCGCTAGTTAGGGTTTGTGTGACGAGAACCAACCCGGGATGATCGTTGTTATGAAGGTACAGTGGATCATAAACGTGTTCATGAACTTCACTTGGATTCGCCATTGATGAAGTGAACCGAAGGAGAAGAGAGCAATTTTTGAAACGAAATCAAAGAGAAGACGAACACAAAAAAAGGGGGAAAGTTCGTGAAGAATTTTCAGAGAACGGAAGCAGAAATTTAAATACCTACCGATACCATATTGAAGCCATAACTGAATCAAGAAATGAATGAAAAATGGTATTTATTGAATTGTGCAATATGTACATTGAGTTATATACAAATCCAATTCAACAGAATTGAATCTGAAAAACTAACTAAAAGCTAACTAGGACCAAATCAGTTAAAATAACTATAAGGGTTCAAAGAGAAATAGATACAAATGTAAGGGATAAGAATGTAAATAACAACTCTAAACTCTAATAATACACCTGTAAAGCTAAAATCTAGGACTATGATAAGTAATATCATGCAATTGTTTATAGAAGATAAGTAGCAGTGAAATTTTGGTCAAATGGTTTTACCGACAATTGATATTTGGACTTGAATCCAAAACTTTAATTTTATATGTCAAACTCATTACATTGATGATGAATGACAATTAAATAAAGAAATATAGTGATTTATTTTGATTTTTGAGCTCGTTACGTTGATATTAACACATTGATTTTGATGTTGGTTTGTTTTTCTTATTTCTACAATTATTATTATTATTCTAATTTTGTTTACTTATTTTTCTTTTGAAAAATGATATTTTACTAATGAACAGATTACCCAACTCAACTCAATCCACTTGAGGTCGGATTAAGTTGATTTGGCTTACATGAAAATTTGGGTCTGATTTTACCAAACCCAAGCCACAAGTATTTAATTGAATTGAGTTTTTTTTTTTTTGACAAAGTTGAATTGAGTCTTTTTATACGCATCAAAATCCATTCAACCCAACTACTCCTACCCCTATTTAATATTGAAAAGGGTTTTTTTTTTGTACCCCCACCCTCTCCCCTTAAACCCCCACCCACACTGAAATCCCCAAAATGCCTTTTGTTTTTTCTATTTTTTTAAAAAAAGCTCATCAGATATATATGTCATTTTGGACATATATACGATGTGTATTTTTAAACATCGTATATATGCTTGCTGAAGAAGTATATACGATTGGTCGTTTTACTTGATCAATCGTATATACTTCTTGAGATATATATCGATGTTTAAAAATACACATCGTATATATGTCCCCAAATGACATATATACGATGAGCCTTAAATTTGTTTTTTTTTTTATTTGTAAAAAAATTTTAACTGATCATGATTTCACTTTCGAAGTTGATCAACGGTATAGATTGCACGACAAAATCAACGGTTGATAATCTTTTACCTAATCTATAAATACTCACTCCCACCATCACTATTTTCACACCAAAATTTCAACTTCCTCCTTCTCTCACACATCACAAGTGAAGATGATGCAAGCTTCGCTAATGTCATACTACGAGCCTTCTTCCTCACTCTCGTTCATTCTAATATGGGGTTTGTTGATCTTACGGGCATCATCTTGAGCGATGATGGTGTAAGTTTCGATGGGAGAGATGTTGTTTCGTGTAGGTTAAGACACGATATATCATTTTCTCGCTCTTGCGAAAACTATCGCGGATGGTTCAACCAGAGAACGACGAGTGTTCCCGGGTGTATTAGCAAATACGAGGATCGCCAACACAGATTGGACTGCGGCCCGGCCCATCTCTCGATCGGCCCAAACACGCCGCTTGGGCGCAATTCTCGCCGGCGAAATCTTCGCAAAAAACGGTCGGACCTCGCAGATATATATACGCCATTCGCATATGGTATCGTGCACGTTCTCTAACCTTGTGCTATCCGCGGCGACCTCTCACTAGATCGTCGAGTGTCTTTGCGGTACCACCCGAGGTGCTCAACGCAGCGTGAAGCGGGGCCCTGTCCTTTCACTCATTCAACGGCCGCCCATTCGACGAAGCAACAACTACTTCAACTCTTTATTGGTCAAGGTACGATCAATTGGCGACCACGATGGGAGGCGGCGCTATCCTACCTCTTTCATGGCTCCACGCGGCCGCCCCGGGCGGCGGCCACTTCTCGACTCAATCCTCCGCGAGAATCGCCAGCGAGACCCGGCGTGGCGGCGTCATAGTCCACGAGTCTCGAGGACTTCCGCGACAAAACGTCGATGCACAACAATCGCGGACCTATCCTCCAACGAGTTCATCCGGCGTTCTCGGAGACTTGCCGCCCGAGCCGTGGTTGAAGCGGGCATTCATGAACCTCTACGGATCATGTCACTCGCCGCTTTTGCGGCTCTGCAAAACAAAAATCAAGTGATCGCAGACCGAGATGCGCTCATCTCCGATCTGCGAGAGTTCGATTCGGGCGCCCGCGGGCGAAAGACGGAGAACATTCTCGCTGCGTCGCCGGCCGTAGCGACACCGCTCCCCTCCTCGAAGGAGCATTTCTCGCCGAGAGAGCTACTCATCGCTCTCCAAGAAGAAGCGAGCGCCTGGTCGCTCCAGCGAGAACGAGCGTAGGCGCCGCTCGATGTCCTATGATTATGAAGATTCTAGCTACCGCCCGACACCGGCCGCCATCGCAGGCCAGTACTCCTCCAACGAGTCGTCCGGTCACGTCGGTCGAGAAGCGATCTTGGGATTCTCGTGATGAGCCGAAGATTACGAAATGGAAGAATTAGGGGCGTTTACGCATCGGCCAAGGAGAGGCCAAAGCGGCGACCCGAAGCCTCTCGGCTTCCACCAACCGCCCATCCGAGGATTCTATGGAATGCCGGCAACGAGGCGTGCCTCGCAATGCAACCACTTTGGGTCGAGCGGCGTTCGAATGAACACGCCCATTCTCCGGGGAGATCGGGCGTTACAAAATTCGAGAGACCTCATGGCCGCCCAATCTCAACAAGTTTGACGGCCGAGAGACCTGCACAAGCATCTCCGTTACTTCAATAATTCTCGCTTTGCTATAGGGAATTGGGACCGACCATGAAATGCGAGCTTTTTCCCGATCTCTCGGGCGGCCGAGCATTGGAATGGTGGGAGTCTCTGCGACCCAATTCCATCACCTCACGGGACGACTGATCGAGAATATTCTTGTCTCACTACACCGCAAACCGCCAATATCTCGGTATGAAGAATACTTGGACTCTGTTGTTCAAGGAGATAATGAGACGCCGAGGCGATATATCGACCGGTTTAACACCGAGGCCGAGTCCGTTTGTGACTTGTCGGACAAGGACAAGCTAAAATATCTCGGCGTGGTATTCGACCGACCACCGGTTCGTAGAAGAATTTACTCTTAACCATTACCAAGATCTCGGCTACTTAACGCGAGGGGCTAACGTCCACATGGCGTCGAAGAAACCTTGGCGACAGGAAGGAAGGCCGTCACGCGCACGGCCTAAAGAAGAAAATAGCAAGCCGGCCAAAGGGCATGAAGGTCGCCGCGATAATCGCCCGACTTTCGAGATAAAAAGTTTGATCATCGCACGACGACTCAACACCTCTATTGCGCGATCTACGAGAGTGTCGAATAATGAGTTTGTGGGAGTTAAGCGGCTGAACCACTGCGTGCTCAAGAAGGGGGCACGACCGACTAAGAGATCTTGTCGCTACCACAAGAGTAAGGGCACGATACTAACGATCGTATGGCCTCAAAGATGATATTGAAGAGCTTATTCGAGAAAGGCAAGTTGGGAAAGTATGTGAGGTCGTCGGAGGAAGGCGGCCGACCTCGAGAAGCGAAGAAGGCGATCCGACGAGAGGAAAGGGGCCTCGGCCATAGAGAGCACCTAAAACAAGGATCGATCGAAGATCGTGACACCCGGCGATCCAAAGGCCGTAATGTTGCGATGGTTATTCATGGTGGAAACCCCAGATCGCAGGGGAATCTAACAAAGCCACCAAGAAAGTGGGGCGAGTTGTTAATGGTCGCATCCACTTCAAAGCACCACCACCACCGGTCTCGGCGGACCCACTATCTCGTTCGGTGACAACGACCTATCGACGACGCAAGCCTAATAGTTATGTTCCATTGGTGATCGGTATCGCCATGGCAAACACAGAGGTGCGAGAATCTCGGTCGATCAAGGTAGCTCGGCCGATATCATGTTTGAGGACTTGATCGACAAAATAAAGGTTGATCGGAGCGAGATAATTCCCGTGCCGAGCCTACCCTCTAACGAGTTTCAATGGGGCGACCACCTACCCGTTGGGAACGATCGAGTTTGCTAGTCACGTTTGGTGGCGACACGGGATAGTACTGCATGCGGGGCGGTCGGGGCGGCGTTCCTTGTACTCCCCTCAAATCCTGCTATCAATGTATTATTGGTAGGCCGACCTTGGGTAAGCTAGAGGCCGTTACATCGACGGACATCTAAAAATGAAATTCTACAAAGAAAGACGACCAAGTGGTCACCACAGCGGCGCCGACCTCGAATCGTGAGAAGAAGCCACGCCTCTACCAAGAAATATGTGACGGAGGTAGATCGTGGCCCGAACGCTCGAGCACTAGTGAAGGCCATCAAGTCAATGTCGATTTGGGCGCTCGTTATGATCCGCATAAATGACCCGAGGACAATGATGATGATTTGGCTCGAGAGTCAAAAAGCAGTTTGAAAAGACCAGCCTCATGGAGAGTTGGTAGATGTTCGGTTGGGTGGCGACCCATCCAAAATCCGGTAAAGCTTCGGTAGCGACCTACCGAGCAAGTGAAGCAAGATCTTGTGCAATGTTTGAGAGACTATCTTGACTGCTCGCATGGCGGCGTCGAACATGCCCGCATCCCTATCGGTAGCTTTGCCATCGACTTTCGATCGATGAAGAGGTCAACCGCTTGGCCGCCCAAAGAAGACGCACTCGAACGAGGAAAAATCTCAAGCATTGCAAAGGCCGTTGAGGACCTCATAAAGGCCAATTTTATAGAAGAGATCAAATACACACCGCTATCCAATGTCGTCTTTGGTTAAGAAGAAGAATGGAAAATGTGTGTAGACTATACCGATCTAAACAAGGCATGCCCGAAGGATGCCTTCCCCGTACCCAACATCGACAAGCTGGTCGATGGGGCCTCGCGCTACAAACTACTGTCTTTTCTGGACGCTTACTCTGGATACAATCAGATCACGATGTATCCGCCCGATCGGCACAAGACAGCCTTCATGACCGATCGGGGAAATTTTCAGTACAAGGTGATGCCTTTCGGCCTCAAGAACGCTGGAGCGACCTACCAAATGAATGATGAACAAAATTTTCAAGAGGCGGATCGGTCGCATCTCGAGTGTATTTGGGCGACATGATCATTAAAAGCGTAACCGACCCAGATCATGTGAGCGATCTCAGAGAAATATTTGAAGAAGCTAGGAAGAACTCGCTCAGGCTGAATCCTGAGAAGTGTACCTTTGGGGTGGCGGCAGATTCTTGGGCTTCCACCGATCGAAAGAGGATAGAAGCGAACCACGAGAAGTGCGGGCGGTCGCCGATATGAGGCCGCCCACAACTAAAAAGGAAATACAACAATGAACGGCATGGTAGCGCCTGTCTGAGTTCATTCCCAAAGCGGCTGCAAGTCGCTCCCACTTTTAGATTTGTTGAAAAAAGAGGTGGATTTTGAGTGGGCGGACCAATGCCAAATGTGGCGTTGGATGAATTGAAGCAAGCATTGATCAACCCGCCGATTATGACTAAGCGCACTGCCAGGCGAGACTTTGTATTTATACTTGGCCATAACGGAAGAGGTGCTAAGTGCGGTATTAGTCGAGAAAAACGATCCAAATGTAATCCAGTCTATTTCATAAGTAAAGTACTTCTTGCGGCCCGAAATGAGATACCGTAAGATAGAGAAGTTTGCCCTTGCACTCCTAATAGCCGCGGAAGGTTGAGACCCTACTTTGTGGCCCATCGGTCGTGGTAAGGACCGACCAAACCTATCGAGCAAGTCCTACATCGGCCGGACTGGCGGGGCGGATGATAAAGTGGGTCGTGGAGCTCGGTGAGTTTGGAATCAAATTTGAATCGGATCGGCCGCAAAAGCGCAAGTGTTGGCCGACTTCATAGTTGAAATGACTCCTATCTCGGAAGAAGCGGTGAGACGACTGGATCTTGCATGTAGATGGGTCGCCCAATAGCAAAGGAGGGAGCGAGCCTAATATTGGAAAACTCGTAAGGCCTTGCCGTTGAAGTCTCCTTAACCTTTGCATTCCACACTTCAAACAACCGGGCCGAGTCACGAAGCATGCATACCGCCTTCACTTCGCCAGAGATTTCAATGTCGACCGGTTGAACTCGGATCGATTCCTACTCGTAGTCTCGCAGATCAAAGAATTGTATGATGCTAAAGACGACGTGCTGAAAAGTTATCTAGCAAGAGTGAGAGAACTACTTAAGCAGTTCGACCGAGCTGAAGTGGTACATGTGCCTCGGACCGAAAATGTTCGAGCGGATATATTATCAAAGCTTGCAAGTACCAAGACTCGGAAATCACGAGTTTGATTCGAGAGAGACGTTAAATCGGCCGAGTGTATCGACCAAGCCAACTCAGTCACTGGCCGTTCTTTGTGTCAATTCTGATTCAGATTGGATCGCCCCTATCCTACGGTACATCGTTGAAGGCGAAGAACCGAGCGACGAGCGCGGCGAAATTGGTCGCCTGTGGCGACCAAATACTCCGTGATTGAAGGAAGGTTATATAGAAGGGGTTCGTCCCCATTATTGAGGTGTCTTCGCCTCGGTCGGCCGCCACCATGTGCTACTGAGATATTCACGAAGGTGTTTGTGGGAGTCACCAGGGCGCTCGTTCCATAGCTAAGAAGGCTCTCAGGGCCGGCTACTATTGGCCGACCATGGACGAGGATGCCAAGAAGCTTGTTCAGAAATGCAAGAAATGCCAAGTACATGCTGATGTCCACATTGCACCTTCCTCAGAATTACAAAGTCTTGTCTCGCCTTGGCCGTTCGCCTGGTGGGGCATGGATCTTCTAGGCCCGTTTCCACCCGCTCGGAGGCGGTTCAAGTTCTTGATCGTGGCGATGGATTACTTTACTAAGTGGATCGAGGCCGAGCCGCTTGCAACAATCACATCGGCCAAAGTCAGCAAGTTCTTCGGACGGTGTGTCCTAGCCCGTTTTGGGATTCCCCAGCAATTGATAACTGACAACGGTACCCAGTTTGCTGATAAAAGATTTAGAGAAATGTTGGCCGACTTAGGGGTTAAACAGCGCTTTACCTCGGTCGAGCACCTCGAACCAACGGCCAAGTCGGCGGCCAACAGGTAATTCTGCGTGGTTTGAAGCGGAAGGCCGGATGAAGCGAGGGGAATCTGGTCGAAGAGTCGATCCGTTACGTCGGGCCTCGGGGGGACCCCTCATTCATCGGCCGAGTCGCCGCGCCAGTTGGTGTACACGAATCGATCTTTGTGATACCCATAGAAATGGGCGAGCCGAATTGGAGGACTTCAAACCCCTACGGTGGTTGACAACGGCCGAGCTATCCGGAAAGAATTGGACCTAATTGAAGAATCTGCGCACCCAAGCGCCGTCGCTAAGAGAGCGATTGATCAAATGTAAGGTCGCGAGCCGGTACACAACACTCGCGTGCAAAGAGAGACTTCCGCGGTCGGCCACCGTTCTAAGACGGGCCGACGTGGGAAACAAGAATGCACGCCAAGGAAGCTCGCACCGGTGGGAAGGTCCATACAGGGTCATCAACAAGACTGGAAAAGGGGCTTACGAGCTAGAAACCATGGATGGGGCGACTATCCCCAGAACGTGGAATGCAGAAAAACTTAGGAAATATTACGTTTGAATGTAACAAATGATTTGAATGTAATGACGACCGACCTATTAATGAAAAGCAGGCAGGCGCTCTTTTTCCCACTGGGTTTTTTACAGAGGCTTGACCTTTAGAAATATGATGTGTTCTTTACTTTCTCGCAAGAATGTATGACCGGTCGCTCAAGATTGCCCGTGGCAAAGGAGCGATCGAAGATTTATCAAAGTTGATTAGATCGTCGAAACGATCTACCTCGAGAGCCATCGAAATGGCCCAAGGGTTAGATAACCCATAAACTTCAGATCGTCGAAACGATCTAAATCGAGCGACCGTCGAAACGGTCCCAACCGAGTGCCATCGAAATGGCCCAAGGGTTAGATAACCCGCAAACTTCAGGTCGTCGAAGCGACCTGTGGCATGTGCCACCGAGCCGGCACAAACGACGGTCATCGAGTTGACTCAAACAAGCGCCATCGAAAATGGCCCAACAACGCTGGGTCGTCGAAACGATCTATATCGAGTGCCATCGAAAATGGCCCAAGGGTTAAGTGATAACCCATCGCGGTAGGCCGTCGAAACGACCTACCTCAAATGCCATCAAAAGGGCCTGATTGAAGGTCGCCGAGCGATCCAAGGCCCCGTTGGGATATTAAAACTTATCAAAGAATGGATGCTTTCGAAATAAGCGCGAACGACGACCGAACGGTCTTAAAACTCGAAGACTTAGAGAAAAATAAACATACAAGGCGCGTAAAGAAAAGCAATCAGATTCGAGCAAACAAGTAAATCAAACCAAACGAAAATTGTCATTACAAAACAAGGGGCCTGCCGATGCGATGCCGGCGTCCACAGATCAAAAATCGCACGGCGCGAAAAAATTGTTGTGCCCGAAGGCAAGTTAAACAGTTACAAAATTACACCGCTCGCAGGCGGGCTTTAAAAGAGAATAGTGGCCGGGCGAATGACGTTGCCTTGCTCGTCGACTTCTGCAGGCAACATGATCTTGTTGTTATCGACATAGTGTGTGGGCTTGATCATCTTGTCATCAAAATTGATCTTCAGATCGGTATTCAATACCCGCGCCTGGCCAAGAGCATTGTAAAATTGCTCAATTGCAGCCTCCTGACCGGCCTGGGCCACCTTTCGGATCTTTTCCTCCAGCTCGGCCTTCTCCGCCGCCCAACTGGCCTCTCGCTTCCCCATGGCCTCGAGATCGGTTTTCAAAGTTGTGACCTGAGCGGCAAGCTCCTTGTTCCTCTTTGCCAGCTTGGCCCGGTCTTCCTCCCCCCGTTTAAGGGCCTCCTTCTTCGACTGGAGGAGCTTGTCATATTTTAACTGCGCCTCAGCTAAAGCCTTGTCCTTTCCTGCAAAAATTCGGGTCGACGGGTTGTTAGTCGGTCGAATAAAGGTAAGATGAAGGGTACAAGACCAAGAAAATAAAATTACCATCGATTCGGCCACCACCCGCTCCTTATGAATTTTTCGACCCCGCAGAGAGAAGCGCAGAGCGCCATGGGTTTCCTTTGTATCTTTGCTCCGGATCGGCCGTACCCAAACTTTCGGCGAGATGATGGGAATCTCCTCCGTTGCGGGCCGGACCCGACCATCACGCTGGCCGCTTGGGTGAGCGATCGGCAGACCGGGAGGAGGCGACCAGAGGCTGTGCCGACCGCTTTCTTCCCGGCTCTTAGGAGTTTGGGGACTTTTAAGGAAGATTCGGGAAGATTCCCCGACCCAGAAGCGTCAAATCTCTTAGCCCTCTTTCGGCTTCGGGGACTGAGCGAGCGGATCCCAATTTTTGCCGGCCATTCTTTCTGAAAAGTACCGAGTCATGAGTTAAAAGGAAAAAATCAATAACAGAATATAAGGACAAAAAGTTCAAAAGCGAACCAATCTCGGCCTCCAGGTCTTGGCCTTCGTACAAGACAAAGGGTCGGCAAGGTATGTCGCCCTTAGGATCTGGACGCATCATGCCCGCCAGCGACTTTATCATCTCCAAAGTCTCCAGGTCGGCCTCGCCCAAGTCTTTCACTGTGTAGATGTAATCTCCCGGCCGCCTGCAGAAATGAGCCTCATTCCACATAATTGGGAAGTAAGGGGACCCAAAGATCCGTCCGGTTGAACCTCACAAACGGCCTTTCCAGCCTCCTCGGTGGGAACGATCCAAAAATATTGACTTTTCCAGGCCGCTCCCAACGACTCCTGGAACGCTTTGAAAAACCGGTGGTGAGTCTTCTGCATCTTGAAAGAGACTTGCTCCCTCTTTTCCTTGTTGGCCTTCTCTCTGAGCCAGCTCAGCTCAAAGATAGCAAAGAAAAGCATCATCGACACCGGCCGACCCAGCTTGGTCAGCAGCACCTCAAAGGTCTTTAAAAACGCCCATGCGTTTGGATGAAGCTAATGAAGGCGACCCCAATATGGCGCGGGGCGTCGCGCGTTGGATTCGGTAAAAGGAGGGGTAATCTTCATCTTCTCGAACACGAGCCGATACATCGTGAACTTGAAGTTGGCAGAATAAGTCGCGATATCTTCGCCCTCCTTCATGCCTCTTATCCTCCAGCCCGGTGAGTCTTCAAGGAGGCTCCGTAGATCGGGCAGAGCATCGTGGCCGACCGTAAGAATGCTTCTGTTGGAGCGAAGAGTCTCCGACACCCAAGACATGTCAGACACATCTCGAGCTACATCAGCTTGGACTTCGGCCGACCCTTCGTTCGACCCTCCGACGTTGGCATTCAGACCAGAAATATCGACCTCGGGCTGAATCACCTCTTCTCCTTGGACTTCTTCGTCTCGACCGCCCTCGGCCTCCACCATCTCCTCGTCCACGATTGGGACGGCACTCTGCGCCTCGTCCTCATCAATGATAATCACATCGGCGTCTTCTTCTTCTCCCTCCACTCGGGATACAACGTCCTCGGGCGGTGGAGAGTTGCTCGGCCGCTCGGCAGAATGGGCGGACCTGGAGCCAGTACTCTTGGAGCTGGCCGATCCCCGACCGGAAGAAGGAGAACTCGAGCCCGTGCTGCTCGAGGAACTGCTTGAAGAGCTAGAACCTTTGTCGCCCGAAGACGACTTGGGCTCGCCCGACCTCGACATGTATGTGGCGAAAGACTGGGGCGGTTTTCCGGGAATACGGGCAGTTAACTTCGTCCGTGGCATACACAAACACCTGTGATAAAGGGATCGAGTCAGGTCGATCGAGCAAAGCACTCGTGAGAGGGGGCGAGCTGGCCATCCCTCGACCTGACACCCCCTATCACGAGGCGTGGAAAAGCACGAAGTACTTTCAAGAAAAAACTCAAGCTTAAAAAGGTAAAGGGAGAGATCGATCCATACCTTAAGTAGATGTGGTGGAACGGTCGCTAGTAGACAGAAACAGCTTCGGATGCAAGTCGGCGGCAGATGAGTCGGTCGTTGGCAGAGCAATTCTTGAAAGTGTGAGAAATGAACTCAGCAGAAGGACTATTTATAGCGCAGATCTCTGGCGTGAAAGGGACCGGGATACGAAGGGTCACAACGCTTCGTCTTCTCACCAATGGTTGTCCCCAGACAGCCTCGGAAACACCAAACGTCACGTCTTAAATGTCAGTAAAGACCAACCGTCCACGGCAAAGACGGCCGATGGTTGACAAGCGGTCGACACCGCCTCTACGAGAGCGAGCGAACGCGCGCGCCGCGTCGAGATAACCACTCACGGGGCATCGATTCAAGACTCACCCGCTTTCTTAGCGACCTAGGCTTGGGGGCAATCGTTCTGGGTGTATTAGCAAATACGAGGATCGCCATCGCGGCAATTGGACTGCGGCCCGGCCCATCTCGATCGGCCCAAACACGCCGCTTGGAGCGCACTTCGCCGGCCGAAATCTTCGCAAAAGCGGTCGGACCTCGCGGTATATATACGCCATTCGCATATGGTATCGAGTGCGTTCTCTAACCTTGTGCTATCTGCCCGACGACCTCTCACTAGATCGTCGGAGTGTCTTTGCGGTACCACCCGAGGTGCTCAACGCGTGAAGCGGGACCGGTCCTTTCACTCATTCAACGGCCGCCCATTCGGCGAAGCAACAACTACTTCAACTCTTTATTGGTCAAGGTACGATCAACGAGCATGAGATAATTCGTATCGTTTATCGGAACCCAAAACGATCGATGGAGGTATTTCTTCGTCTACCATGGATGTCAACAATGAGGATGGCGTCCGAGACATGATGTCCATTCATATTACAATTAAATGGAGGAGTTACATTCATGTGTGCGTCGAAACCGAAGGACCGTCATTGAGATCCTTCGTCGATTAACTCCACCACATTTCGATGAGTTTCTATTGTATTTTCATTTTATCTGCCTATTTTTATTCAAGTTGTTTATGTTTTATCGCATGTAACTTAGTTTTATCGAATCAATGAAATCAAAAATTCATGGAAACTCGTAAAATAAATAAAACATCCAAAAACGTAATAATAAAGTGCCAATATAATATCAAATACATCAAAAACAAATAAAAATCCTAACGGCGTCCCCTCCGTCCTCGTCCCGCTCGTCTAAGCTCCCCACCACGTCATCTGTCTTTGCCATCCCCACCACCTATGGAGTGTCCGTCTGGCGGATGCCATGCGCGATGTCGCCGTCATGAATCCCCTATCTACAAGCCCTCACAACCTCCCTAATCCGGTCCATGATCGTCGTGGCGTATCTCGGGAGGTGTCGGTGAGAGCTCTGGTGATGGTGGAGCCGTAATAGTCTGGGGATAGAAGCCCGACATACCACTCTAAGTAGTTCCGTGCGATCGATCGGGCGGCTGAAGCGGCCCGAGTAGTGCGCATGATGTCCTCCACGGATGCCATGAAGTGGACGATCCAAACACGCAATCGGTATGACTTGGGCGGCCATCGGTAGGTCACGCGGGATGATCTGCGTGTACCCAAACCGCCGCGAGCACCTATCGGGCATGTAAGGAACTCACGAAGTCGGCCCGGTGATGAAGCCTCTGTAGAGAGATCTCGCCAAAGGTCTCTACCACTCGCCTCTCTCAAATGGTCGCCAAAGAGACATCCTCGGCCTCACTCATCAAGCATCCTCCTCGTAGTGGCCGAGCTTGGTGGTCGACTTCTTCTTCCTATAGCGCCTAGCAAGTGGCTCCGCACCGGGATATGGCCGGCAACCTCTCCGCCATCCGAGGGAAATACCACATAATCCAAGCACAAATGCGAAATAAACAACATATTTAATCACAAGAATTTACCAAAAGTCGGTCACGATTTAACAAAAATACAAGAAGTTAAAATGTGTACTGAAATAGGTGGCATACTCTCCACACTCTCACGTAGTCCTCAAAGACGCAGTGTTCAAGGACTCATACATGGCGGCTAGTGCACTGCACCCCATGCATAGCCTCCAAGAACATCCGCTCTCGGATCATCCAGTGTAGACCGGCCACTTAGCCTCGGCCACTGCCTCCGGTCTTCGTAGTGAAGATACTCAGAGTCGGCGCGAAGCGAGATAAGCCCTCACAAAGAATAAAGTGATGTCACCCTCCTCCATGTTACGCTCATACACCGCTCCCAACCATTTGAAGGCATACACGGACCCCACGGGTGTTGTTAGCGGCCTCAACCCGTGACACACCCAGATATGTCTCGTGGTCGCGGGCAAACTCCGAGCTCACGGTGATGGCGGGAGGTGTGGCATAGTTCCCCGGATGGGAAGGTCGTGGCAGACAAGAGATGTCATCCAGAGTGATCGCCATCTCACCAAATGGCAAGTGAAATGACGAAGTATCTCGAGTGCCGTCTCTCGATAAAAGCCGACAAAGAACTCATGGTCTCATCGTGGCGTGGCGATCTGGAGAAGTGGGGCCATCCGGAGTCCCCGACCATAGTGGTGCGTTGAAGTAGGTCGGGGGTAATGAAGATGGAGTCTAGTATGGACTTTGTTGCCATGAGCCCATACTTTGACAACACGATGATACTCACTGAAATAAAAATAAATAAATAATGTAAGCAAAAAGTGCGGACTATGTGACTTAAATAAATTATTTAAGCAAAAATGCAAAACTTACCGGTCAATAGTATAGAAGCTGGAGACATGATCCGCCAAGTCGGTGAAAAGAGAGTGAGGCTCCTTCGAGGCTCCTCCCGATCTGCGAGGCTCCTCATGATACTCGGACATATAAATCGTTCGAGTAATAAGCATCGATCTGAAATTTCTGCTGCTTCTTTGATACTCGGGAGGTGGGGATGGTAATGAAGAGGTTGAGGATCGTCTTGAGGATCTGTGGATGATCTGAGGTAGTGGGAATGATACTAAGAAACCGGCCTCCTCTATGCGAATCCTCTGCTGCGTCTGCTGCAGTAATCCCAAGATAGAAAGCTCCACGGTGATCATCGGTGCCGCTCAGTGATATCACCGCTCAGTGTGTGCTCGCTGTCTCTGTCTCCTCATTGAAGCATGGAGTGATTATGCCTCCGAGTCCTCGTGCTCGGAGCGATGAGATGACTCCCTATCTCTCTCGATCGGAGAGACCTCACGCCTCCTCTATGCCTACCTGGACAACGCAAGCGAAGAAAAAAAATTAGTAAAAAAAAAAAAAAATTTCTCATCGTATTTACATCAAAACAAGTGTATATACGATGCTTATCGATTTGTTAAATGCGTATATAGGGTCTTACGGGCGTATATGCGAGTGGTGAATTGCAATAATCGTATATACGCTTTGAAAGGTATATACGATGTGAAGAAAATTGCTCGTCGTATATAGAGAAATTTGTGGTGGAGTATATACGATTGGTGGATTTACGGGTGATCGTATATACGTCTCTCTCTGCGCGTATATGCAGTGAAGGTGGGCGCGTAACGATGTATGGCCAATTATGTGAAGAAATGGTGATTTTATAAACAAACAGGGGTATTTTGATATTTTCATATGGTGGGTGGGGGGTTTTAGAGGAATGAGTGGGGGTCCAAAAAAAAAAGCCTATTGAAAAATATAGTCTAGGAAAAATTGAGAAGGTCGACAGAAAGGAAAGTAGCGAACGTAAGCAGTTGTTTGTAGCCCGTCGTTTATGTGCATCGGTCGACAGAAAGAATATAATCATGATAATTTATGATGAATACTTAAGTGTAAAACAAATCAAATCAAATTCAACTAATCATGTGAAAATACAAAAAAAAAAAAATAGAACTTTTTTAAAAATCTAAATAATAAAATATAATATAATCTCATTATATTTGTTTGACTTATATTTATTTTCTCCAGTTCCACTTGATTGCCACGTGATCTGAGGTGGTGAGAACTAAAGAAAAGAGAAATAGAGGATTATAATAAAGAACGAAAATGTAACGACAAAAAGAAAAGGAAAAAAAAAAGTGAAATAAGAAGAATTAAGAAGAATAAAGAAGAAGAAACGCTCAAAAACCAGGGATGGTTTAGCGGGTACGTGTCCTAAGCAATAATAAGGCGCCGCTTGGAAATAAAAGCAGAAAACAACAGCAAACAAAACAGCGGTACCGAAATCGAAAGTGGTATTTCTTGTGGAAAAAGAAAATCATTGGGCACTCTCACTCCCTCCCTCCCTATAAATAAACTCCATCCACGCAGAGTACTATTACTACCACTTGTAATACTATTACCACTTCATACATTCTTTCTTCCTGTTAATTCGCGATGTCGACGACAGCTGGTAAGGTCATCAAGTGCAAAGGTCCGTTTCCTATCTTTCTTTCTTTCTTTTACTCATCCACTAAATATGTTGATCCTTTTCGTGGTTATATTGTTTTAATTAGAATGGTTAATGGTTAATAATAGCTAGAGTGCTAATTTAGTTATCATATTACTTATTGAATCGATTAATTGTTAATTTGATTACAGCGGCGGTTGCATGGGAGGCGGGGAAGCCGCTTGTGATGGAAGAGGTAGAGGTGGCGCCACCTCAAGCCGGTGAAGTCCGTTTGAAAATACTCTACACCTCCCTTTGCCACACTGATGTTTATTTCTGGGAAGCCAAGGTAACTAAACTCACCACACTCCACAAATTTACAATTACTTCTTAATTATTATTACCTAGGCTAGCATCATTTTCAATTTCAACTTACCTGCAATTTTTAGAGGAATAGATAGATTTGTATGCCTGTCTATTCACATCATCCAGAATAAAAATTCGCATTAGAGAAATCTATTCTGTATAATGTTGTTTGATTTTATTCTGTATTGTGTGTATCAGGGCCAGACTCCATTGTTTCCTCGTATATTTGGTCATGAAGCTGGAGGGTATGTTATTGTTTCTCTTCTTAACATTGCTTGCAAAAATGAGTAACATAGTTTCATTTTTCTCAAGTCTGTTTTCTAGTATATATATACTGTGGAATGGATCATGTTATTGATAGTGTTGGAATGATGTTGATCAGGATTGTGGAGAGTGTAGGTGAGGGTGTAACCCATGTGAAACCAGGGGATCATGCCCTCCCTGTATTCACAGGAGAGTGTGGGGATTGTCCACATTGTAAGTCAGAAGAGAGCAACATGTGTGATCTGCTTAGGATCAACACTGATAGAGGTGTCATGATCAATGACAATAAGTCAAGATTCACTATAAAGGGACAACCTGTGAACCATTTTGTGGGTACCTCTACATTCAGTGAATATACTGTGGTCCATGCTGGATGTGTTGCAAAGGTTAACCCTGATGCTCCACTTGACAAAGTTTGTATTCTCAGTTGTGGAATTTGCACAGGTTTGAAAAATATCCCTTACCTTGATATTATGATTATGATATATATATATATATATATATATTCCAATTCTCATATTCCAATTCAATTTCATTTGTGCTTGTAGGTCTTGGTGCTACAATCAATGTTGCTAAACCGAAACCGGGTTCTTCTGTTGCCATCTTTGGTCTTGGAGCTGTTGGCCTTGCTGTATGTTTCACCTTATATCTTTGTCTGTGTAGTTTTTACAGCAACTGAAAAGAGTTATATTAACTCATGCCTCTTTGATGCAAATTTAAGGCTGCTGAAGGGGCTAGAATTTCTGGTGCATCAAGAATCATTGGAGTTGATTTAGTTTCCAGCCGATTTGAACTAGGTACAATGCTTTCCTATTCCATGAAATGCTGAGATTAAGGTCACAACATCAATTAAATGAGTATTTGACTTATTCATTGTATTTCTGTTTTTATTATTGTGGGCAGCTAAGAAATTTGGGGTGAATGAGTTTGTGAACCCAAAAGATCACGACAAACCTGTACAACAGGTTAGCTACTTTTGTTTTCTCTAAAGTTTGTGTCCTTTTAGTGTACGAGGGAGATTGAGATGTGAATGTTGGTGTGCAGGTTATTGCTGAAATGACCAATGGAGGTGTGGATCGTGCTGTTGAATGTACTGGAAGTATCCAAGCCATGATTTCAGCATTCGAATGTGTCCATGATGTATGTAAAACTAAAACAGAACACATTTTTTTTTTCTGACTTGCTTAACTGAAGTGTTTATAAACATTACCGAGTCTAAGGCTGAAACATGATTTGTTATTCTCAGGGTTGGGGTGTTGCTGTACTTGTTGGAGTGCCAAGCAAAGATGATGCATTCAAAACTCATCCTATGAATTTTTTGAATGAGAGAACTCTTAAGGGTACCTTTTATGGTAACTACAAACCTCGTACTGATCTTCCTGGTGTTGTGGAAAAGTACATGAGAGGGGTAAGCTTATAGTATATATTGAATTTTGTAGAATAAATATTGCAGCATGATGGGTTACCTATGTTGTTAATGTGATGTTATGCTGATACTGCAGGAGCTGGAGCTAGAGAAATTCATCACTCACACAATTCCATTCTCAGAGATCAACAAAGCTTTTGATTACATGTTGAAAGGGGAGTCCATCAGATGTATCATACGCATGGAGGAGTGAAACTGTAAAACAATGATGAAATAGTCCCTACTCTGGGACGGAATTTTCTCTGCTTGTGAAAAATAATAAAATTTCATTATGTAATCCCTTTAGGATTATCGAGTTTGCGAGAACTTTGTAATTGCCTTTGCTACTGCGAGTGTCTAAATACATCATGTTAAGCAATATTTTGTTTGTTTATATTTTAGTTCTTCTTGTGGTATTTTAACTGATTTATTTTATTTTGAAACTGTTAAAGAAAAGTGTTTGAAAAATATGACATCCATGAAAATTAGAGAGAACTTTTAAAAGTCTATTATATCAATAGTGGTGAAATATTACAAATGAGAAGGGTTAATTATAAATGAGTTTACTATCTATCTTATATACAGACTAATTAGTGGCCTTTAGATTAAAAATAGTTTGTTAAATTATGCATCGATTAATGGTATTGTATGAGTTTCAAATAATTATTTTTGCAATTAATTGTGAATTAAAAGCTGACATTTTAATAAATAATTTTACATAAACTATATATAAATATGTTAACATATTTGGTCAATATTTTTAATATAGACAAATAAGAGGAGTGCTATAGAGGCTTTATAAGAGCTTCTTTATTTATAATATCGTCATATTATTTGCTAATTATTTATTTACACTAAAAACATAATTCAAATTTATATTAAGTATTTTATATGTATTAATATAAACATATATAATGAACAAAAGACAATGAATAGTACAAAATATCATTTAGTTTTGATGAAACTATTTTTAAAATATTACACAGTTTTGATGAAACAATTTTTAACTTTTGATTTTTTATTTTTAATTTTTAGTCAAAAGAATTTTAGAATTTTTACTAGCGGTATCGCTTTTTTTGACAATTGGATTGGAAGTGGTTAAATTAATTGGGTTTAAAGTTTTGAGTGAGTGAGAGAAAGTAATTTGAAATGACTTTTTTATCCTTAGGATTGAGATAAAAGTGAGAGATAATTTAGTATTTTTGGTAGTGGGTTGTTTGTATATATTGATAGTAGACTGCCGCTCTCGTGCTGCTCACGGAAAAGTGAGATGAGATTTAATTTTTGATTTTTTAGATAATTTTTTTGGAATTTTTGCTAGTGGTATTGCTTTTTTTGACAATTGGTAGTGGATAAATTAATTGGGGTTAGTAGTTTTGAGTGGGTTAGAGGGAAAAAGTGAGACAGAATAATTTGAAATAATATTTTTATTCTTAGAATTGAGATAAAAGTGAATGATAATTTATTATTTTTGGTAGTGAGTTGTTTGTATATATTGATAGTACAAGTAGATAGATAAATTTTTAGTAGTGGGCTGTTTGATTATGTTGATAGTTGAGAGCAGGGGAGGATTTACCTATAGCTGAGGGTGTGCAGCTGCACACTCTTGAATTTTAAAAGTTTCAGTGATACCCCTATTTTCTTTTTATTTTAACCTCTATACTTTTTATTTGCACACACTCACTCTACATCCTGACCTTACTTATTGAGATTACAAGAGAGGCTAAGAGAGATGAAGAAGAAGATATAATGAGAAAATGGAGATAAAGAGAAAAGTATAAACAAAGGAGAAGAACAGAGAATGGGCGATGAAGGGATAACGAGCGAGAGAAGCACTTACAAGTGAGTGAGTGAGTGAAAAAAAAGTGAGATGAAATAATTTGAAATGACATTTTTATCCTTAGAATTGAGATAAAAGTGAGGGATAATTTAGTTTTTTTGGTAGTGGGGTGTTTGTATATATTGATAATAGATAGATTGTCGCTCCATTGAGGCTCACGAAAAAAGTGGATTATATTTAATTTTTGATTTTTTAGGAAAAATAATTTTGGAATTTTTGCTAGCGGTATCGCTTTTGGTGACAATTGGTAATGGTTAAATTAATTGGGCTTAGTAGTTTTGAGTGAGCGAGAGAAACAAAAGTGAGAGGAAATAATTTGAAATGACATTTTTATTCTTAGAATTGAGATAAAAGTGAGGATAATTTAGTATTTTTGGTAGTGGGTTGTTTGTATATATTGATAGTAGATTACCGCTCATTGGCGTTATGCTGCTTTCATTGCCTCTCCGTGCAAAGACGAAAAAAAGTGGATGAGATTTAACTTTTGTTTTTTTATTTTTAGTCAAAAGAATTTTGGAATTTTTGCTAGCAATATCACTTTTGTTGACAATTGGTAGTGGTTAAATTAATTGGGTTTAATAGTTTTGAGTGAGTGAGAGAAAATAATTCGAAATGACATTTTTATTCTTAGGATTGAGATAAAAGTGAGAGATAATTTAGTATTTATGGTAGTGGGTTGTTTGTATATATTTATAGTAGATTGCCGCTGTCGTGCGGCTCACGGAAAAAATGGATGAGATTTAATTTTTGAGTTTTTTAGGATAAATAATTTTAGAATTTTTTCTAGTGGTATCACTTTTTTTTTGACAATTGGTATTGGTTAAATTAATTGGTGTTAGTAGTTTTGAGTGGGTGAGAGAGAAAAAAGTGAGAAGAAATAATTTGAAATGATAATTTTATTCTTAGAATTGAGATAAAAGTGAGGAATACTTTAGTATTTTTGGTAGTGGGTTGTTTGTATATATTGACAGTAGAAGTAGATAGATAAGTTTTTTGTAGTGGGTTGTTTGATTATGTTGATAGTTTAGAGTAGGGTCGGATTTACCTATAGTTGAGGGTGTGCAGCTGCACACTCTTGAATTTTAAAAGTTTCAGTGATACCCCTATTTTCTTTTTATTTTAACCTCTATACTTTTTAATTGCACAAACTCACTCTACATCCCGACCTTACTTATTGAGATTACAAGAGAGGCTAAGAGAGATGAAGAAGAAGATAAAACGAGAAAATAGAGATAAAGAGAAAAGTATAAACAAAGGAGATGAACAGAGAGTGGACGATGAAGGGATAACGAGAGAGAGAGAGAGAGAAGCACTTACAAGTGAGTGAGTGAAAAAAAAAGTGAGATGAAATAATTTGAAATGACATTTATATCCTTAGAATTGAGATGAAAGTGAGGGATAATTTTATTTTTTTGGAAGTGGGTTGTTTGTATATATTGATAGTAGATAGATTTCTGCTCCCTTGCGGCTCACCAAAAAAGTGGATGATATTTAATTTTTAATTTTTTAGGAAAAATAATTTTGGAATTTTTGCTAGCGGTATCGCTTTTTGTGACAATTGGTATGGTTAAATTAATTGGGTTTAATAGTTTTGAGTGAGCGAGAGAAAAAAAAGTGAGAGGAAATAATTTGAAATGACATTTTTATTTTTAGAATTGAGATAAAAGTGAGAGATAATTTAGTATTTTTTTTGGTGGAAACATTATGTTATCTCTATATATTAAGGCTAAATGGTTGACTTTAGCCATTTTGGTGGGAAATTTTTTTTCCACCATTTACCAATATACCCCTCATTTTGTACCCCACTGTTTACCAATATACCCCCACTCTATATTTTTGGACCGACATACCCTCACTCTATATTTTGTACCCTACCATTTACCAATATACCCCTCATTTTGTATCCCACTGTTTACCAATATACCCCCATTATATATTTTTGGACCGACATACCCCTGACAAATTTTTTATTTGTCCAACACTCTTTTTTTTATTATTATTATTATCTCTCTTAATTAATACACAATCGTTGACTTCCCCACTTTTTGTGGGAAAATTTTATTCCCACCATTTACCAATATACCCTCATTTTGTACTTTGCTTACCAATATACCTCCACTCTATATTTTTGGACCAACATATCCCCACTCTATATTTTGTACCCCACCATTTACCAATATACCCCTCATTTTGTACCTCACTGTTTACCAATATACCCCCACTCTATATTTTTGGACCGACATACTCTTGACAAATTTTTTATTTGTCCAACACTTTTTTTTTATCCACTTTTGGTGGGAAAATTTTATTCCCACCATTTACCAATATACCCCTCATTTTGTACCCCACTCTATATTTTTGGACCGACATACCTCTGACAATTTTTTTTTGTCCAACACTCTTATTTTTTATCCACTTTTGGTGGGAAAATTTTATTCCAACCATTTACCAATATACCCCTCATTTGTACCCCACTGTTTACCAATATACCCCCACTCTATATTTTTGGACCGACATACCACCACTCTATATTTTGTACCCCACCATTTACCAATATACCCCTAATTTTGTACCTCACTATTTACCAATATACCCTTACTCTATATTTTTGGACCGACATACCCCTGACAATTTTTTTTTTGTCCAACACTTTTTTTTTATTATGAAAATGTACTTCATTTTACCTCCCACCGCTTACCAATATACACCTCTTATAAAATGTTGATGTTTTTTCGAAACTGCATCTGTAGGCCTGTTAATCACCTCTTCGTGCATCGCACGGGTAATCGTCCTAATTGTACTTAATGAATATGTGTTCTGGGTTTGTTTACTACTACTAGTATTTATTACAAGTTCGCCAAAAAAATACTACTAGTAGTATACAAACTTGGAATAATTTGTGTAGAACGTGGCATATAGTACTACTGTTTTCAACCAATATATCCGTACAGTTGGTTTACATTTTACAATCGTATCTACCACCTAAACACATTACTATCGACAATCCCAGTAATGGAACTTATTAGCTTCTCAACAACCAATGTGACTGTACAGAATCTTTGTTTTCAACCAATCTAGTTATGAGGTTAGTTTCAATCGTAACCCACAAAATTGTTATTTTCAACCAATTGTTTTAAATTTTGACTAATGACTCATTTTGGTACTTTAGAAATAACCGTGCGATCCATTTTGATCTCTGAAAAAATAATAGCCCACATCAACATTTATAGTATATGCTACCTATTTTCATTTTTTTTTTAAATAAAAATTTAGGTGAGTTGGTTTTGAGGACTCTCTAAAGTTAGTGTAGGTTTGTTAATTATCAGTTAGGATAACACATTATTTGTTTGTAAACTAGCGGATGAACATTGCCACATAAACAATACCAATTCCAACAAGGTTTTGATGAGGACGCTTTATAAAGCATACCAGGAGCATCAAGAGCTTTCTTAAAACTGCGTTGATAGTGTTGTAAAAGTTGTCAAAAAAAATCTACAACCAATTGGAGGGTCAAACATAAGCTTGCGTAGAGTAATCAATTCCTAAGGAACTTCCACGATCCTCTTCCAATCAAACCACCAGATGATGACAGAACAATCTTCTCAACATAAAGTCAAGGAAGCATGTGAGTAAAACATAAACACAAACACTTGGAGGACAAAATAAATATCATGACCAGCGACTACCATGAAACATGTAACCAAACACAGATTCAAATGTAAGCAACAAAGATTCAGATTGAAAACAAAATCGAAACTCGATCCAATTTAATCATCCTCAAGCCATTGAAAGCTATGAAGCAAATGGACTAGTAGTCTCTGTATTCGTTTGTACTGCACCATCCATCTTTTATGGTTTCCTTTGAAGTATAATCATGTTGAACACACATAACATCATATTTGTCTTCGATCAATTCTACCAATTCGTTAATATCAACTAAGTAGAGGAAATCACAAACAACAAACATGGCCTAACGCCCCAACGATGGAGAAATTAAAAAATGAAAGAGAAACATTTAAATGATCTCTAAAGGGTGCCATTTTGCGGCTTTTACTAGTGGTGGTATTCTTTCGTGAAAATTTGTATCTATTAATTCAAATACGCTGTATTAATTCATGAGTGGTTAAGACAATCCAATGAATTGTGACACCATATAAGGAGACATAATCCTTCACCGTATCTTAAGGTAGATCCAAAACTAATACATCACCCAAATACTAGTTAGTGTCGATGATATCAAACTGTTCAAAGGAACTTCATCGTATCTTAAAGGGGTTCACCGAATATCTTATTGCATTAAATCTTAGAGTGATTGGTAGGGGGGAATTGAACCCAAATCTTAGTGTTTCAGACATGATTTGGAGTCTTGCGCGATGATAAATTCAACTTCTTTTTTGTTCTTCATTTTACATCAGGTCATCTTTGTTTGAACTTATGATCTTCGATCTATTGTTTGTTCTAAGTAGTTGCAGGCTTGCAGCATTCCCCACCACCAAGTATGCCTATGGTGATATAGTTTTCACTCATCCAAACTTGATTTTAATAAACAAATGAACTTATTTGTCTCTAGATATGCAAATTTTCAGTTGTCTATACATAAATAATGATCCCATTTCTACTTAATCAAAGTCACTACTCTTTAGTCTTAATACATATCGATCAGTGAACAAGCAGTTCTCATTTTTTGTTCCGATAATTAATTTCATTTTTTATAAGTACATGATAAGCAAAGACAGAAGAGATTATAAATTAAATACATGATAAGCCTTCATATATAGTTCATACAAATTTCTCTTTATTGAAGATCCAACTAAACTTTGGATTCATCTTTCTCACTCGCTCATCAACACGCTCTTGTAGCCTCCTAAGCTTGGGTGCAAGCCCACACACGAGATCTTGTGCACGTTTTCCTTCACTTGCCAAACCCTCAAGCTTCTCCAATCTCCATCGTCCAATCAAAAACTCTAAAATGTCAACATAGTCGGTAATAGTGTACACACCGACTCGTTGTGCCACTGCAGAAAAATTATTGAAGAGGTGTGGGTCTTGGCCATCATGCATCAAGTGCCCAGGCATTGTGATGTTTCGACTCATCATTTCAGCTATGGCTTTCATCGTCTCTGTGGGGTCCACTTCTAGAAGTTTCTCTACAACACTCTGGTATGCAATCTCATGACGCTTCTCGTCCGCAGCAATAGTACCAGATATGCGTGCAAGCACTGGATCACCTCTTGCCTTAGCCAGCCTAGCCAAATTGCCGCCTGTCACAAAAGTCGCTCGCTCTTGGAAAGATGTATACACAAATGCCTTATAGGTGTTATTTTCTGTTCCGACATCCTTCACCATAAACATTAAATAAGTTAATATGTATGGATTTGATTTTTAAAACTGACAAAGACATATACTTTTTTCACCCTAAAGCTAGAGAATATATCCATACCCAAATTTAAATGTGTTGCACAGGGTAGAAGCAAAAGTGTGTACGTAATGCATATTGATCTATCAGAAAAAGTATGTGATGCTGATGCATGCATGTGGAGATGTGTGTAGATTGTAAATAAATACCATTCCAGCTCGAATCAAGTATTGGATAGTCTTCTCAATCATGGGCATGCATATCAACTCGACCAGAGAGATAAAGATAGGTTTTGAGCAAATCACCATGCCTATTCTCTTCAGAAGTCCAACAACGTGTCCATACAGCCCATGGATTGTTGCTTGAACCACTCTCATCTGCAATCTCATCATGCATGTTGTACCATGTTTGATAAGTGGGCAATGCTTCCTCAGTGATCATGTCACCCACCAAAACTACTAGATAATCATCTGGAAGTTCTTTCGTTCTTTCCCTTAACGCCTTCACTTGATCAATGAACTCATCTGATGATAGTGATGAATCTGGCAAAAAATCATTTGGTTGCCAACTTTTCTCTACTGGTTTCGCCAAAGGCAACAAACTCTGTGATGCCCATCCCTCTAATTAATGACTTGAAAACTTCTTTCTTCTCTGGAGACAATGAGTGCGTCTTGTGGGCTCTTTGGGATGGGGAGTTCAGGTGGCTTTGTGTTGGAGTCCATGCATTTGTTACCATTTGTGTACAAAACGAGATCATCATATTGTTAATTTGCTATTGCTTTGATGAGTGTGTGTGTGTGTGTCTTGAGTTTTTTTTAAGTAAAAAGTATACAACTTTATAAGCATAACATCTAGTCTAGACAAATTAAGAATGCTCCTGCTCAGACTTTTATTGAAAGCCCTAATCGTTCGGTGCATCTACCATGAAATAATATCATATAATATAAATTAATTAACATTAAAGCGACAATAATATTTACACCACCAAATAAACGTGACAATAATTAAAAAATCTCTATTTACGTCCAATTGGTCGCTACACACTAGCACAATGATTCAACGACTTCCCAAAATCGGTCGCTAACTATTTGAACGACGAATTTGGGTTTCATCCCGTCCCTTGCCCCCACTGGTGTACAGTACCATGTTAGTTTTAGCTCTCAATGAAAACACCAAATGTTATTGAGCTAAAACTATTTTAGTGAAAACTAATGATATAGTAAAGAAGAAAGCATAAAAATAAAAGCTAGACTACTTAAATTCAAAAAAAAAAGTAGACTACTAAAATTAAAATTAATTTTCACTGATTGGGTATTCTAAAATGTCTCAAAGAGACTACACATATAATGCTAATGTGGAGTGTGGACTAAGAAAATAAAAGGCTTGAAAGAGTATAATTGATTAATCCTAAAACGTGATTTAAAGCTCATTTTTAATTGAATTTTGTTGCTTCAGATATCAAACACTAACAAAATAAGACTAAGTTGTAAACTAGGTCGCTCTCGTTAAAATGTTTTGTTGCTCTACCTAAGGTAAGCAAACTGTCTATAGTTTCGTCGTCCTAGGAAAAAACAAGCCTCTCAAAAGATATGGTCTTCCATGCACAGAAAAACTACAAAACTCACACATCCCTTATTTTTATTTTACCGCTCGAAAAACCAGGGAAAATTTTAAGCTTTTCTTTTTAAAACTAGATCAAAACAATATATGTAGAAATTTATTAATATGGTCTAGGTAAAAGACTAGATCAAAACAATATATGTACCAACTGCATTAGCAACACACCTAAACATAAAAGAAGCTCCTAAGGCGACCGATGAAAAATAAGAGAAGAAAATAGGAAATAAGAGAAGCACCTAAACAATATATATTATTAAGATTTGCAAAAACTTTGAAGGTAACAAGAATAAAATAGGCATCATTGAGTGCTTGCTTGTTTTCTTAAACACTAGGGGAATGTTAAAATATTTTAAATTTTATTTTATCAAATTTTTGTATAAAATATAGTAAATAAAAAAAAAAAAAGTTTCAAATTTTTTATATCAAATATAAATTTTTGGGTTTTCTTATATAGTGTATGTGTTTTGTAATATAAATAATTGGTAGTAATAATTTTTGTGAACTGTTTTGAAATATTACTTTACTAAAGTGAAACTATTATGAATGAATAACTTTTAAGCATATCATTTTATGTAGTATAATAAATGAATAATTATATTTTTCTTAATACTTTCCCTTTAAAAATTTTAAAAACTTAAAAGTTTATCGCTATATTTTTATAGCTAATAAGAAACGTAAAAAGTTAGGAGTGAGTGAATATATTATTAATTTATAAACTAAAACTAAAGTTACTACAATTTTTATAATAAACAAAAATTGCAAAAAATTTAGTAGTTTGGGTTTCCACATTTAAAACATATGAACCGCCACTACAAAGTGTGACATTTTAATTAATAAAATATTAGACTATATTTCAATCAAAATATTATTTTAGCTTTTATAATTAGTAAAAATATTTTAATAAACACTATATAATTATTTTTCATGTATTCATTATTTACAAACAAAATTAGTCATATATCAATAGAAATATTATATTATGAGTGGCTGAACCAATTTTTTTAAGAATATCACTATTATACATTGACTGCATCAAAAGATTTGGGATAACTCGAAGACTTCCTTTCCGGTTTTATCCCCTAACTGAAATTAAATAGAGATGAATGATAGAATTAGAATCCAAATTATGGTGCAAAACTAGAATATGAATACCCCACTTAATAAAAAATTGTAACTGACTAATTTTAACAAAAGTTTCCATAAATAAAATGCATCATTCTCTATAACAGTTCCCACCCTCTCATTTATATTGTCAAAAAAAATGCTATGTTGATTAACTTAAGTATTTAATGCATAACTTTTTTTTAGTCACAGTACATTTGATATATAATAAAGAATGGTTGTACCAAAAAAAGAATGAAGAGTGTTCTTGAGTTGCGAAATCATCGAAATCCAATTTCTTCTACATATATACTATTATATTATAAATAATCAACATATTTATTCAATAAAAATAAAATTTCTTTTATATACAAAAGTTATATACACCATCTCTGATTTGTGCACTTTGTGTAAAGACAAACATATACACTATCTATTAAGAGACAAAAAAAAGGTTTTCTCTTAGCCTTGAACAGAAATTGATGAAAATTCAAGAAATATAAGCAAATCATTTAGACTTAGCACATAATATAATTTCACCAAAACTATTAAAATAAACGTTTTTCTAAGAACAATATTAAAACATACATGGTTTCTTGATGCCTATAACTTTACAAAGAATGATTGTCTCCATTTCATGATTCTAAGAACAATATTAAAATTGATGTCTATAACTTTACAAAGAATGATTGCCTCCGTTGCATGATTCACTAACTGGTCCATATTTTTCTTTACACCTTTTGTTTACTTCAAAGCTGCCAAGAACATGAATTCCTTTATCCTATTTATGCATTCTACCTCTTCTCGTGAAACTTTCTCCTTTCTTCTATTCCTTGTTTTTCATCATGCACTTTGTTGTCAAAACCTCTCCCCTCACCATCCAAAATTGTCACCTTTAAAAAGTTATTTTTTTTGTTGCTAAAAATGACTAAAACTCTACCTCTTCCGGCCACTTACATTCTACTAACTCATCAGCTTATTATCAATTAAGGGAATAATTCATAGGAATGTGAAACCCCCTTCCTTTCAATGCATAATTGTTACAAAAAAAAGAATTTTAAAGGTCAACTAATTAATTTTATTTCTAAAACCACTTATATAAATTTTGATTAAAAAGGGAAATACATGTGTATTGTAATATTTTTAATTCATCTACACTATTATAATTGGTAAATATTTTTTTCAATTAAGTTTTGTTTTTACATATTCGAATAATAATAAAATTTATTTGTAAATAAAGAAATTAGTTCAAAAATTCGTTGAGATTTATCTATCTATATATAAGCTTTCAACAATGAAAAGAAACAATAAATTATAAATTTATCTCATAAGTTTGATAAATATTTAATGAGTACCAGTTAATATTAAAAACGAAAATTTATTTTAATACTTATTTTATATTTAAAAATAAATGAAAGTGTCATTTATATATATATATATATATATATATATATATATATATATATATATATATATATATATATTATATTGTAGTATAATATAGATAAAGAAAATGTGGCGCATTAAAACTAAAATTTTCATTATGTGGAAATTATAAATAATTATTAGATTAGACTAATAAGTAATGGTAGTCATATTTGAAGTATATTGATACTTGAAATAACATAATTGATGTACTAGTCATATATCATTAAGCAATTTTAACATTTTATAGAATATTCAAGATGTTTGATACTTAATATTTAAAACAACAAATATATTCATACTTGAAATAACATAATTGCATATTTAGTCATATTTTAAGTACTTTTTTTCAAAAAATAATCGATAGTAATGCAATATCATTAAGCAAATTTAACTTTTGATAGAATATTCAAGATGCTTGATACCTAATATTTAAAACAACAAATATACTGATTTTTGAGATAACATAATTGCATATTTGGTCATATTTTAAGTACTTTTTCCAAAAAATAGTTGATAATAATGCAATATCATTAAGCAATTTTAATTTTTGATAGAATATGCAATATGTTTGATACTTAACATTTAAAACAAATATAAATTGTTGTACTAAAGAAAATATTATTTTTTTTAAGGATAAAATTAGTTTATCAGGACAATTGAAGAGTTTTAAATCATGAATATCAAATAAATTTGTCTTTAGAGAGACCAAAAGGAACTAACACTACAAGAAAATCTTGCCACGGACATTTCCGTGGCAAATGTACAAATATCCGTGGCAAATATGGTCGCAAATCGGTGGTTTGCCACGGACATTCCCGTGGCAAGAAAAAGCGCTCGTCGCAAACGCTTTGCCACGGATTTTCCGTGGCAAATTTTTCCGTCGCAAATCCGTGGCAAATTTTTCCGTGGCAAATCCGTCGCAAATTTCCGTCGCAAACTCGTGGCAAATTCTTACACCTTCCGTGGCAAATCCGTCGCAAATTTTAAAAAAAAAATTAAAAAAAAAATTAAATTATGCCTCTAAATTCTATTTAATAGTGATATCTATACAGAACACATAAATGCTCCAACATCATAATAAATAAACTTATATAAAGCAAAACATAATAACCACAATAATAAATGAGTACAATCCATGTGCAAAACATTTAATTACTATCTATCTAATAACCTATTGCATAAACATGTTAGCTAATACAGAGATACTAATTGAGAAAAGAAACTAAACATTAGACTAATACATGACTACTACAAAATAGTTTAAAGCTAGGATTCCACATTAATTGAACTAAGTCGCTAAGGATTTCTACACGGATTTACAAACTCTTTACATCCGATTGCATAGTGCTCTCAAACCACCATTCAAACCGATATCTCAAGCCAACACAAATCAAAAGAGGTGGTAGGTAGGTAGAGTCCACATCAAAGCTTGGCCATTTATTTTCTCCTCTTCCCCGCCACAATAGCATGATCTCGGTTTAGTAAAAACACAAAGAAGAAACTTCCAAGTAATTAAGAAGGGAAACATAGCATATTTAGCAAGTATTCACACCGCTTGCGTAATCATCCATTGTTAATCGCTTGCGCTTCTGTGCGATACAAAACTTGACAAACCAATCAAATCGAAACAAGGGTGATGTTCAAATGCTGCCTTGACTCATCCCAGTTCCATAGCCAAGTTTGTGAACCATGCATATCTGCAAAATTATTGCAAAAAGTAAAATAAAAACCATGGACGCCAGTGGTGCTGGGCATAAAAAATGATAATGTTCCTACCATGAATCTGTCACATTCTTCATTGTATAACTTCATTGTATAGCGGTCCAACTTCTTCCCAATTGCTTTCATGATCTCATCCATCCGAGAAATTCTAGCCTCCCCCCTCTCAATGTTTTTTATAATTCTATCATAATCACTGCACAAAGAAGATTTAAAATGCACACCTTGTCAAAAAAGATTTGAAATGCACAAAATAGGTAGAACCTAAACATTTCGATGAGAAAATGATTCCAAGCTACAATTGATAACTCAACAAACACATGACAAAAAGATCCATTACACCAATGTGCTGCGTTTTGAACTCAACATTGCGGGAGCGGATTGTCTAACGTATTGGCTGGTTATATGAAACAAAAAATTGATTTTTGAAAAAATATCGCTGCAAACTAACAGATATAGATATTGATTTTAATTTGGCCAAGTATTTGTATTCCATGTTCAAACATACAATAAAAGATTGTCTCAGTCACATTTGTTATATAACATACCATTTAACTCCTTGTATCTTTCTTTGAAGACCTTTTGCATATCTTTCAACTCTCCTCGGTTTTTCCTTCCACCTCGGAAGCAATCATTTTATATCATTTCGACCATATTTTTCACAGTGCCCCGATGAAAGTATTAAAATCTCTTCGGCTCCCGATGAAAATCCCTATATTATTAATTAACCAAATAACATAAATGTAAAAGATCCATATGAAAGCCTAGTTTGCAAAAAAAATGAGGAAAAATCAGTTTGCTGAAATTTTATAAAATAATAAGTACTGAACAGTACCTGTTTGTCAAACTCATTTCACAATCATATGCACCTACCATGAGATAGCACACTTCCTTTTCATACAGCTAGTTTGAAAATATAATTTCCTTTTTTCAGAATATTGCTCCAACAAGTATAGTTTAATAAAACATGGTACCTTAGTTTAAAAACAGGACAAAAACTCTTGTCCAACTTACAACTTAGTTTTCTTTTACAATTCTCAACCAAATAAAGCAAATCAAGTGTCCAAATTGAAGCAAAATGAGTCTAGTTTCCAATGAAGCAATAATCACTAAAAATGAAGTTCTACAAAAGATTTTATATAAGAAATACTGAACCTATGTTAAAAAGTTTCTGCAGAATTTCGGAATCTTTCGAAAATCGTTTTCTTTCACAACAATGTGCTATTCCAATGGTTCTAATACTCATACCAATTCACGCTTAACACATCAACATCAAGAACTACATTTTAATGCTTCCATACAATCAAATTAAATGCAACTAAACAATCAAATGAAACCACATTGTAACATTCAATCATACAACTTTCTCAATCACACATTCAAAGAACATAACTTGCCAATGAGATTCTCCATGATTTTTAACAATCAAAACATTCATGCATGACTGAATCCACATAATAGATAGCATGCAATACTCAAACATCAAACCAAATGCAATTTCATGAAGAACTATCTTATTTCATTTCAATTTGATCATCAATTTCTCAACTAAAACCCAATTAGCCATACATGCATTGAATCAAATTTAGGCTAACAACACACTACTGACTAGAACTTGACAATAGCAACTTAAAATTAGAGAAGAACTCATGTCAAACATACAATTTCAATGAATTCATCCCACTTTGTATATCAATTAGCTACACCCGAAATCATATAATCAATCACGTAATCTACCATTTCAGCAGCTCTGAAGCATTTTAATTTTTTTTTTATTTTTTTTTGAAATAATCAAGGGCATATGCAAGTCATTTCAACTCAATGGAAACTCATCTCCTAGCACACAAGATTATACAACACAAAGTAAGGTAAAGAGCTCAATTGTTTGGGAGAGCAACCAAGATATGCAAATTTAAATCACTCATTGCAACACACATGATACCAAGTAGTCAAGCACAACTACTTAGCTTATACTTTTATTTGGTGACAACACATAACATTTTACCACACAATGTCACTCAAGACAACAAAACACTTATAAACCAAATTTCTTTTAAAACACACACCAAATGTTCAATTATCGTACTTGTTTTTGTTTTCAAGAAAGTAACAAACACAATCTTGACCAAGGATTATATCTCGGACAAATCCGGAAAACATCATGAATTAGAAATTCTTATCAAAAACACAAAAATGAAAAGCTATTAGTAACATGTCACAAGCAATAAGATCCCAATAATATGTTGACTCTCCAAAAGAGGTTTCATCAGTTGAAAAAGATTTGTAGGCAACTGACCAGTACGGACTATTCAAAACCCAGAGCCTTTTTAGATGACTTTGCTCCTGTGCAATAAAGATCTGCAACACATTTTCACACGAAAAATTATAACAAAGAGGAAAGAAAGATATTGCAAACATATAATAAACACCTACCAACAAGAGAAAAACAAAAATATCAATACAAACTAAACCAACAAGATTATGCAATTGCATAAAAATTATAAAAACTATAACAAAACAAAAAGAAGTGTTTAAATCATCTATTTAGTGACCTTCTCCGCCTTCTTAATCAAAAAGTAGCCTCTATGATCAAATTCACAATCATCCTTTTCATCTCCACTCATCCAAAGATAGATCGACTTGACCATAACAAGCAACCTCCCAATAGTTATTTCTCTCTCTTCGTCCAAACTATACTCATTTTCAACGTATTCATCTCTTCCAGTCTTAAATTTATCACTCTTAACCTTCTTCTGAACATATACCCTGTAATAATCGACACAAACAAAGCAAACACGAACCATAAATTTCATTCAAAACTTCAGAAATTGATTATAGGAATTGATTTGGAAAAATTTACTAATAGAAACAATTAGGTCACCGAAGTAATCGAAAATGCTCAATACCGGTTTGATGAACTGATTATAGGAATTGATTTGGAAAAATTTACTAACAGAAACAATCTTCATAGTGATTCTAAGATCTGAAAACTTACTCGGAAGAAATGGAAGGAAGGAGACGAAATGGTGCAGCAGCGATTTTGGGAAAGGCTCCAACGAAAGGGATCCAACGACGACGGCGCAGCAACATCGATAGGGTTTTGCTTGCAAAGATCGATGGGTTTTCGGTGAGAGGGTTTTTGCAGTGAGAGGGTTTTTGCAGGGAGCACGACGGTGGGGAGTGAGAGTGAGGGAGGGAGGCGGAGTGAGGAGAGCGAGAGGGTTTTTGCAGGGAGGTGAGGTGGTGGTGATTGAGAGTGAGGGAGGGAGGCAGAGTGAGGAGAGCGAGAGGGTGAGGAGGAGAGAGGGTGAGGAGGAGAGAGCGAGAGGGTGAGGACGAGAGAGGGTGAGGAGGAGAGAGTGTGACCTTCTGATTTTAGGGATACATATCGGGCTCGTTTATTTTGATTAATGGGTTGCCACGGACTTGCCACGGCATCTCCGTGGCAAATTTCTGTCCTTTCACATGTCCGTGGCAAACCCGTGGCAAACACTAGCGGAAATTTCGCGCCTTATTTTTTTACGCATGCCGTCATAAATCTGTGGCAAATTACTTGACTAATAAGTTCCGTGGCAATTGCTGGTGGCTAAAACAAGCTTTTCTTGTAGTGTAAATCAAGACATCAACTAATGATTTATGAGTAGTAATGAATAAGGGATAAAGTTTTTTAAATAGTTTAATTCTATTTGACATATAAAATATAAATATAATTATAGACAAAAATCATGAGAAAAACTGTGGAGCTTCCTTTTGGGGATTCCTTTACATAGATGTATAGATAGATATATGTTCATTTGTACTCAACTATTTATATATCTACTAGTTTTTTTACCCGTGCATATGCACGGGTGATACTATAGTTAGCATAATTTGCTATGAAATTATAAATACATTGAAAGTTGCAAAAAAAAAATTAAAAAAAAAGTCAGTATATTATTATAATATTAATAATTGAGTAAAAATGAGGGAAAAAGAAAATGAGTTTTAAAATAAAATACGCACCCCGTTAGCGCTCTTGTTGGCACTCCCGCGTAGCTTTTTGTTGGCGCTCTGTTAGCGCTTAGTTGGTGCTCTCGTTCTTGCCTCTCACATTGCGGCTCACATAAAAAACGAATGAGATCTAATTATTGATATTTTTAGGAAAAATAATTTTGAAATCTTTGCTATCAGTATTGTTTTCTCACAATTGGTAGTGATTAGATTAATTGGTTTTAGTAGTTTGAGTAGATTATAGTAAATAATAAATTAAAAAAAGATTTTTTAAAAGAAAAAAATTACTTTTTAAAAAAAGATTTTTTTTAATAAATTAGTGATTAAAATAATTTAAAAAATGAATTATGGATTTTTTTTAAAAAAGTTAGAAAAAAAAAATTTTCAAAAGAAAAAAGTTTAAAAAAAATTAAAAAAATTAATAATTTAAAAAATAAAAATGAAAAAAAGTAATTACTAATTTTTGGCAGCGCTTTAGCAGCTTTTGGCAGCGCGTCAACTTCTTTGACATTGTGTCAGCTGCTTTTGGCAGCACTTCAACACCTTTTGGCAGCGTGTCAGCAGGATTTGGCAGCACATCAGCAACTTTTGAAAAAGCAGTTTTTTTGGCATTTAGTGGGTATTCAACAAAAATATCCCTAAAAGTGCACAAATGACAAGTTTCGATGATGTCTAATATAGTCATTTTCCTGGCACTTGATTTTCTTATAGTAGATTATGTTTGCCTTTAAAAAAATGAAGAAAAATGATATACGATAGATGTTCAATGTCTGCATGGAACTCTCACGCCACAAAAAAAAATGTCTGAAGGGAACACTGGATTTTAGTCCTTTGCTTTTACTTTAAAGACCCTTGTGGCCCGTGGGTTTCTTGTTTAACGGTTTGATTGAAGATTGAACTTTGACTAAACAGAAAGCGACAAGTTTTGTTGTTTATATATTTCTAATTTTTAGGTTGTGATTGTTTCAAACAAAAGTCCATATCATTTATTTTTTATGATATTATACTCTAAAAAGTACATGATTATACACTAACTAGGGCATGGGTAGTACCTCAATAATTTATCAACAATGTTATTTAGACATAGGTTTTTAGACAAAAATCGACAAAAACAACTCACAACACCAATTAACCAAATTTTTTAGACTATTAGCCAAGTGATCAATTAATCAAGTTTTTAAACTACGTCTCGAAAACTGTGAAAAAACAGGTTGGCTAATAGTCTAAAAAACTTGGTTAATTAGTGTTGTGAGTTGGTTTTTGTTGATTTTTGTCTAAAAACCTAGGTCTAAATAACATTGTTAATTGATAATTTATTTCTTATAATATTATACTCTAACTAGTACATGAACATGCAAGAGAGATTACAAAATACATAGTCTTTGTTGTATCACGTTGCTTTTAGGCTTTTTTTTCCCACCCCCATAATTACCCAGACGGACAAAAATACCCCTGAAAATTAACAAAAATCACATTTCACATTTCACATTTCATAATTTCGAAAAAGTAAGTAAATTCGGTTGGGATTTTCAGAATTACCTAGTAATTCCGAAAAGAATTTCGGAATTACCTCAGAATTGAGGTAATTCCGGTTCATATTTCTGCCGTGATCTTCAAAGAAGTGGCGGGGTCTCGGGGTATAGCCGCTCTCCATTACTACACCCACCCGATTGTGCGGTCTTTTATTCGACCAAGCGATTCGGCGGATACGCGACAACTTGCTCCAGTAATCATTTATTTATTTTTTTAATTTAAAGCTTTTAATTAAATTACTCATATATTAATAATCGATTATTTTTAATTTAATTATTTTAGTCTTTGATCTCTTGAGCACTTTCCCACCGTCGTTGGTCGGAAAGTGTTAGCTAGGGCGCATCGACCACGTGCCACCAAATTTGGAACAAGAAGATGGATAAAATAAAGTTGGTGGACTTTAGGAGCGGATAGATGCTCTACACCGAGGATGTCATCCTCACCCCTTATGCAGACCACGCACGGTATGTTCCTTTGTCGAACATATCCATTTATAGAGGTTTGGTTGCTTTGGGGCGATGACGGTGTTCCTACATGCCGATGCAGTGCGCGTTAGCGATTCGGCCGGCTACAGAGGTCCTCTTCCACCCATTTCGGGTAATCCTCCTCTCGCGGGCGAGTCATACGAGGGTTCTTGATGTATCGATTCGGCGCGCGAACTTTTGGCGAGCTAGTAGGCGGCGGGCTACCACGGCGAGTGCGATCCTGATTACCTTCCTTGGTACAGTCAGGTAACCAGGGTGCGTCTTACTCCTGGTGCGAGCCACGGCGAGAGCTACTCAGGATCCACCATATCATCAGGAGCCTGTTGTCCCAGAGACATATGAGGAGAGGGTGCAGAGAGCAGCTGCATTGACCCGGGATGCCCTAGATGTCGCCCGTTCACCTACTTCACGTGCTTATTTTCAGTCATTGTTAAACATTTTGCACCCATAGTTGTATTTGTACTCTTATTTTATGTTGGTCATTTTATATATTTTGACGTATTGTTATTTAAATCGTATAAACCGTTCAGATCATATTTCCAAAATAAAACGCGCGTTTAAATATTAATTTAATATACAAACTTTTAAATAAATAAAAAAATTAAAAATTCGAATTACCTTTTTAGAGGTAATTCAAATTTTTATTTTTATGAACCTAATTACCTTTTTAGAGGTAATTCCGAAATTTTAATTTTTTGAACCGAATTACCTTATTTTGAGGTAATTCCAAAAATTTAAATTTTTGATTTTTTTAAAAGGCGGGGGTAGTATTGGGTTTTTTGAAATATAGGGGTGAGATAGAGAAGGAGGGGGTGAGAAAAAAAAAGCCTTGCTTTTATTTAAGTTATTACAATAAGGTCACATTACTTTTACCACACCCCTCCTACTCCAAACACACCCCTCACCCTACACATTTACCAAACTAACCCCACTTACAATTCTATTTCCTCTCTATCCTCTCCTCTTCTTCTCCAACACCCAAAAACACTCCTCTCCAACACCTAAACCTCCCTCTCTCCACTCCAAAACCCACCATCCTCACCTTCATCATTCACTCCCATTCAACTACCCATCATTGGCAACTAGCTCAAGTAATAACCCTACCAAACATTTTTCATTTTGGTTCTGCTTTTGAGTTTTTACGCCATTTTTTTTTCTCGCAAACGCGCTCGGTTCGAATAGGTCGTTCGAACATGTTCGTATGAACGTGTTCGAACAAGTGTTAAACGGGGTGTGAATTTGATTTGTTCGAATGACCTCATTCGAACATGTTCGCATGAGGCCGTTGAGCAGGCGTATGTGATGACAAAGAATCGATAAGTTGCGGCTTTCATCGCGAGTTTTGTTGGTTAAATGGATGAAATTGATGGTGCATCCGGAGCGATTGAGTTGTCAATCGTAGAAGCTGAGATGTCAATCGTCGCGATTGACATCTCAACCGACGCCGTTGAATCCCAAGACTTTACTAGTTCCTTCCAAACCGATACGGTAAGAATGAATTAGTTGTTTTAATTTTAGCTAACTATTCAAATTATGTAAGCCGACACATGGTAATTGAATTTCGATTATTTCCCTACTTGTGAGGAGAAATGGCGACTTGGAGTGCGTGCGGTTGGGAAATCTCTTAGGATGGTGATTGTTATAGGAAGATCCGACACCGGACGACGATCGGGTAAACAATACTTGCATGTTGATTTGTGATAAAGCCGGATCATATAAGACAAATGTTGAGGAAGGCACAAACACTAGAAAATGTTGTTGTCCTTTGATCGAAAGGAAATTTATTAAGAAGCTTGGAGGATGGATTTTGAGGGTTATGAATGGAACTCATAACCACGGGATGGTTACTTATCATGATGGACGTCCGTACATTGGTAGGTTAACTTCGTAAGAGAAGGAACTAGTGGCTAGAATGACTAGGAATCATACTCGGCCTAAATTGATCCTTAATGAGTCAAATTGATGAAGCTTGATGATAACTATACTGGTTGTGAAACAAATATACAAGCGCCGTCAAAGGCAACGATCGGCTATGCGTGAGGGTAGGGCCCGAGCTCCAACAACTCATGTTTTATTTGCAACGCGATAATTATGTTTCTTGGACTCGACTTGCGAGGCGGAACTACGGTTGTGAAAGACATCTTTTGGGCCCATCCCGATTCTATTGAGCTTCTCAACACCTTCCCAATTGTTTTGTTGATTGATTCCACATATAAAACCAACCATGACAGTATCCGTTGGTTGAGATCGTTAGTGTGACCTCAACCGAGAAGACTTACTCTGCTGCATTTGCTTATGTCAATTGGGAGAGGATGGATAACTTTGCATGGGTTCTTGAGAAATTGAGGGGTTTATTTAGGAAACAGGATGAACTTCCGCAAGTCATACTTCATGTGAGAGAGACACGGTATGATGAATGCTCGGCATCAATATTTCCAACATCCGCAAACTTGTTGTGCCAATTTCACATTAAGAAAAATGTGAGGCCCAAAGCAAGGCTCATTGTGAAAGACCAAGCCGTTGTTAATGACATTATGGGTGCATTTCTATCTGTTGTCCATGCGAAGACTACGGAAGAGTATGATTATGAGTTGGAGTCTGTTTAACGACTTGCGGCACACTTATCCCGGTTTCATACAAGTATGTGAAGACCACACAGCTGGACCCTTCTTCAAGGAAAAGTTTATTGATGCATGGATAAATAAGCATATGCACCTTGGCAACACTACCACCAACAGAGTTGAGTCCGCACACTCTCACTTGAAGCAAATATTACGAGGCAGTAGAGGGAGATTTGTGCAAGTCTTTGGGATGGAATGCGACCATGCTTAGGATACAACATTCGACCTTAAAATGCACTTGAGCATAGTTTGAGTAGAGTGAAAGTTCAACACTTGAAGAAGAAGATTTTTGATGAAATTAAGGGTTTAGTTTCATCTAATGCTATAGACCATATTTTGGGAGAGATGCACGTGATCGGATCCGTTTCACTTAACCCATCATTATGTCGATGCACACTCGTGGACTACACACGACTACCATGTGCATGTGAGCTTTCAAGGTATGATGTACACTCATTATGTTATTTTGTCCATAAACTCAACATTATATGGGTTGTCACTAAATCAATGTCGCTTTTTTTATAGGGTTATGATGGACTGCACTCCAATTCCGTTGAGCATGATTCACCAACATTGGCAGAGGTTGAATTTCAAAATACGATGAGAGGTAATGGATGATGAGTTGAGTGTAGAAATTGAACTTGAAGCTATCGGAAAGAAGGTTTGAGGCCTCCGATCACGCCGGGTAGAGTTATGATTAAGGCAAAAGCACGTGAATTGGCATTCCCAGACACGACTTCTATGTGTCCACCTCCGGATACGATCATTACAAAGGGAGCACCGAAAAAAGATAAGAAAGGGAATGTTGATTACTCAACAAAGCGAGACAAGTCATTTTGGGAACATGTAGATAAGAAAGGGAGCACCTCTGTTCTGGTTTTTAAGTTTATGTTTCTGCACAACACTCGTTCGTATGCAACCATTCGAACGCCTGTTCGAACGCCACCCTTCGAACATGTGCGAATAAAGCCATTCGAGGCACCAATAACACACCCTCACACCAACAGTTGGCAATATTCCTTAACACGCATGAGTTTGTTCGAACAGGTTCGAACGTTGCCGTTCGAACGACAAAAATTCCTTAACACGGACAAGGTCGTTCGAACCTGTTCGAACAAGGTCGTTCGAACCTGTTCGAACAAGGCCGTTCGAACAGTCACTTAAACCACGCTGCACGAGCGTCCCACGTGAGGCCATTTTTGGAAAAAAAATGTTTGGGGGCGTGCGATGAGTAAACGGGGGTGTGGGAAAAGTAAAAGCCTTACAATAATTCATAAAGTCATCTCTCTAAGAAGTAGATGATTAGAAAACAGTAAAAAGTAATTATAAAATACGTAGTCATCGTCGTTTCACGTTGCTTTTATTGATGTTTTTAGGGTACTTCATGAAGTCATCTCTCTATTGAAGATCCAGCTAAATTTGGGATTCAACTTTCTCACTCGCTTATCAACACGCTCCTGTAGCCTCCTAAGCTTGGGTGGAAGCCCACACACAAACTCCTGTGCATGTTTCCCCTCACTCGACAAACCCCCAAGCTTCTGCAATTTCCACCGTCCAATCAAGAAGTCTATAATATCAATGTAGTCACTAACCGTGTACACGCCAATGCGTTGGGCCACTGCAGAGAAGTTACTGAAGAGGTGTGGGTCTTGACCATCATGCATCAAGTGCCCAGGCATGGTGATGTTGCGACTCATCATTTCTGCTATGGCTATCATCATAGATGTGGGGTCCACTTCTAGAAGCTTCTCCACAATCCTCTCGTAAGCAATCTCGTGGCGCTTCTCATCTGCGGCAATGGTGCCGAATATACGTGCAAGCACTGGATCACCTTTTGCCTTAGCCAGTCGAGCCATGCTGCCGTTTGCCACAAAAGTGGCCCGCTCTTGGAAAGATGTATACACCAAGCCCATATAGGTGTTGTTTTCTGTTCCAATAGCCTACACCATAAACATTCAATAAATTTAGTTTAGACAATGGTTCACGTACGTATAAAATTAATTAATTTACTTTTATGTTTTTTTATTTTTAAAACTGATAAAAATAATTTATCAAAAAATGTGATGCATGCATGCATGTACAGTACAGATGTGTGTAGAATGTATTATCGATCACCATGCCAGATCCAATTAAGTATTGGATAGTCCTTTCTATCATGCGCATATCAACTCGACCCGAAAGATAGAGATAAGTTCTGAGCAAATCTCCATGCCTATTCTCCTCAGAAGTCCAAGAGCGTCCCCATACAGCCCATGGGTTGTCGCTTGAACCGGTCTTGTCCGCAAACTCATCATGTCTGTTCATCCAAGTTTGGTAAGTGGGCAATGCTTCCTCAGTGATCATGTCACCCACCAAAGCCACCAAGTAATCATCTGGAAGTTCTTTAGTTCGAGCTCTTAAGGCCTTCACTTGATCAATGAACTCCTCTGAGTATAGTGATGAGTCTGGCAAAAAATCATTTGGTTGCCAACTTTTCTCTACTGGTTTCGCCAATGGCAACAAACTTTGTGATGCCCATCCTTCTAATGACTTGAAAACTTCTTTTTTCTCTGGTGGCAAATGCGTTTTGTGAGCTCTTTTGGACGGGGTGTTTAGGTGGCTTTGTGTTGGAGTACTGCATGCAATTGTTACCCTTTGTGTACAAAAGGAGCTCATCATTGTTTGCTATTGCTTTGCTAGCTTGGAGAGATTTATGAGATTCTAGTTTTAGTTTAGAGAGATCTGTCTTGAGTTTTAAAGGACAAAATATACAACTTAATTTATAGGCATAACATATAGACAGACAGATCGAGATTGCCCCTGCCGACACATTTAGAGAGAATGTATGTCTTGAGTTTTAAAGTGACAATAATATTTCCACCAAATAAGCGTGACAATAATGTATATTTTTCATTAACAAATAAAACTTATTGGGATTTTTTTGATGAATAAATATTTTGGCGTGTTGGATTCCGAGATAAAGCCTCAAGGCTCAAAAAAGACTTGCAAAAATACTTACATATTACCTACGGAATCAATCTTTATATATAGGCTAATTTGTTGGGATTAATTGTATTCAATAATTTTAACTCATTTTCTTATAAGTTAGTTTACAACTAATACTTGGCGTTGGTTTCAAGCTACGAGTAATTCTTCATTTTGTTTATTTTATGAATAGTTTGTGAATTCTATTGATTGTATTTCTAGGAGATAGTAGTTTTTCTGCTGGTTTTGCTCCTTTTTTTGGAGGTGGATTTTTCGTGTGTACTTGGTTTGAATATCCCTTGTGCTCAACTATTATTATATATCATTATATGTTTGCCTTTAAAAAAAATTACAACTAATAGGTCATGAAATAGCAGAAGCAATAAAGCAATATAATAAAGCAGAAAATAATGTTGCGCATAACTGATGACCAATGGAACAGTACCAAATATGGATTAAAAGGAATTCATTATTTATCAATGATTCAAAGGTACAAGCTAGTACATCTATATATAGCTAAGACTGGTGGTGTATCATGAGCCACCAATTAACCTAGAGCATCCTAGAAAAGCAATAAGGAAAATGAAAATATCAGTAACTAACGTATCAGCTAAAGATACGAATAGTACAGCTGGTGAGAAATCACCAAATGCGTGACTATCAGAATCCTAGGACATTTCTCTCTCTTCCCATGTGCCATGTGCCAAATACAAGTAGTGGAGGGAATATTCTTCTCATTCTACACGATCACCTTGCTTTGTATGGTGCTGAACAGTAAATAAACCAGTAGCAGTAAGTTTATCAGTAACAGTAACTTTATCAGTTATTGTACCGTTGCCTTCCTCACTTGATTCAAAAGTATTCACCTCACCACATTCACCACTCTTCTTTGTTTCTAATATATATCATTATATGTTTGCCTTTCAAAAAAAGTTACAACTAATAGGTTATACACGTTTTTATACTCGATTGTAAGTTACTCCATCCGTTCCTAATCTTTGGTGTTTTTGGCTTGTTACACACAAATTAATGTATCATTAACTTGTCTTAGCTAAGTACAAAAATACCCCTTTTATAGTTGTCTTGGGATAATTGAAGTCAAAATAAATGTGCAATGAAAAATTAATCTTTGCTTTGGAACTCTAAAAAAACTCAATAAATATGAAGGGTGTATTTGGAAAAGTATAGTGAATTATACATTGATTTTTTAAAAATACCATTATTTTAGAACATAAATAAAAGGCTAAAAGTATCAAAAAATTAAAAACGAAGGAAGTAGTTTTCTAAAAAGAATGCAGTGCTGTAAAGTTAAATCATAAATGCATAAAATAATTCTGCAAGATAATACAAAACTTCTACAGTAATTTTTAGGTAGATCAAGTCATAAATGTTACTTGAAATTCACACGTACGTCAACGTCGGTGAGGTCTGAAGTTTGAATCTAACAATTTTGATAAATGCCAATTAAATTAATCCTTAAAGATTCTATAGTAAATATTTTACCGAGGGACAAAAAGACAAATGTGAAAAATATGGACTTCTATATCCTCTGTTTTTTGGTGGAAACATTATGTTATTTTACTTACTCTCTCCGTCATGTAATAAATGTTTGTTCTGTGTTTGTTTACTAGTACTTATTACGAGACTGATAGAATAGTTTTTTTCTAAAACGTGGCACCTATAAAACTGTTTTCAACCAATATATACGTACAACTGGATTACAATCGTAGCTACCACACATAAATATTATCAACCAATCCAGATATGCAACTTATTACAATCGCAACAGCCAATATGATTATGCGATTTTCTTATAATGGTAGCCAACAATGTATCTTTGTTTTCAACCAAACTAGTTATGAGATTCGTAACATTCGTTTCAATTGTAACGTACCCACAACATTGTTATTTTCAACCAACTATTTTAAATGTTGACTAAAGACCCATTTTGGTACATTAGAAATAATCGAGCGATCCATTTTGATCACTGAAAAAATAATGGACCACATAAGTATATTTGTTTTCAACCAGTTTATCTTATATCTGATGCTGCTTTTGGAAATTGGCATCCAATTTGTGGGAATAATTTTTTAGGCAATTGGGTTTCATTTTTTTGGTCTATTTTTTTTTAAGTTTTGTTTTTTTTTTTATTTCTTTCTTTTACTTTTTTTTTGTAACCATCTTATTAGTGTCTTGCTTTTCACTGAACTTTATCGATATTAATGTACATCGGGGAAGTTACGCCCACTTAGTCTTCTCGGTTTTGTTAGCGCGTGTGTGGTTATATCCTCCCAACAGAGTTTTACCATGACTAATCTACATTTTTATTTATATTTTTATATTTTAAAGTTGGATGCTAAATAGTGTGCTTGATTATCTTTGATGGGAACTAAATTATTTTGTAACAAAATGCGTAACGTGAAATGTTAGATAGTACATTTTGGGTTACTTTAGTATTAAATTTTTTTTTGAAGTTATTTTTTTCTTTCTTTCTTTCTTTTACTTTTTTTTGTTACCATCTTATTAGTGTGCCGTTTTCATCGGTTTTATCGATGACTAATGTACATCGGGGGAAGTTGGTCGCCTACGCAGTACTTCTGGTTTTGTTGGCGTGTGTGGTTATATCCTCCCAACAGAGTTTTACCGATGACTAATCTACATTTTTATTTATATTTTTATATTTTAAAGTTGGATGCTAAATAGTGTGCTTCAGTGTACTTGATGGGGACTAAATTATTTTGTAACAAAATGCGTAACGTGAAATGTTAGATAGTACATTTTGGGTTACTTTAGTATTAATATTTTTTTAAGTTATTTTTTTCTTTCTTTCTTTCTTTTACTTTTTTTTTGTTACCATCTTATTAGTGTACCGTTTTCATCGGTTTTATCGATGACTAATGTACATCAGGGAAGTTGGTTGCCCACGAGTACTCGGTTTTGTTGGCGTGTGTGGTTATATCCTCCCAACAGAGTGTTACCGATGACTAATCTACATTTTTTTTTATATTTTTATATTTTAAAGTTGGATGCTAAATAGTGTGCTTTAGTGTACTTGATGGGGACTAAATTATTTTGTAACAAAATGCGTAACGTGAAATGTTAGATAGTATATTTTGGGTTACTTTAGTCTTAATTTTTTTTTAAAGTTTTTTTTTCTTTCTTTCTTTTACTTTTTTTTGTTACCATCTTATTAGTGTGTCGTTTTCATCGGCTTTATCGATGACTAATGTACATCAGGGAAGTTGGTTGCCCACGAGTACTCGGTTTTGTTGGCGTGTGTGGTTATATCCTCCCAACAGAGTTTTACCGATGACTAATCTACATTTTTTTTTTATATTTTTATATTTTAAAGTTGGATGCTAAATAGTGTGCTTTAGTGTACTTGATGGGGACTAAATTATTTTGTAACAAAATGTGTAACGTGAAATGTTAGATAGTATATTTTGGGTTACTTTAATATTAATTTTTTTTATCTATTCAAATACATCGTTTGTCAGTAATCTATTTGATGGAAAAACAATTTGGTGCCAAAATACATAAAGTATGATTCTAGGCAGTGTGTTTTGGGGTACTTTAGAATCTTAGAAAAAATTACATGTCCAAATTGGTATTTTCTTCTTTATTTAGATAATTTCGCATCAAGAAATTGGGTTTCATTTTTTTGGTCCATTTTTTTTAAGTTTTGTTTTTTTTTTCCTTTCTTTCTTTTACTTGTTTTTGTTACCATCTTATTAGTGTGCCGTTTTCATCGGCTTTATCGATGACTAATGTACATCGGGGAAGTTGGCTGCCCACGAGTACTCGGTTTTGTTAGCGTGTGTGGTTATATCCTCCCAACAGAGTTTTACCGATGACTAATCTACATTTTTTTTTATATTTTTATATTTTAAAGTTGGATGCTAAATAGTGTGCTTTAGTGTACTTGATGGGGACTAAATTATTTTGTAACAAAATGCGTAACGTTAAATGTTAGATAGTATATTTTGGGTTACTTTAGTATTAAATTTTTTTTATCTATTCAAATATGTCGTTCGTCAGTAATCTATTTGATGGAAAAATAATTTTGTGCCAAAATACATAGAGTATGATTCTAGGCAGTGTGTTTTGGGGTACTTTAGAATCTTAAAAAAAATTACATGTCCAAATTGGTATTTTCTTCTTTATTTAGATAATTCCACATCAATAAGTATTAGAAGCATAATTAAATTGATATTTACTTTTAAATCAATCTCTGTATGAAACCTACGTACGTGTTTCACTTTTTAATTATGTTGTCTTCTTTTCTCTTTAATTATAAGTTAAGTTTTCATGTGTATATTTTTTTGGTATAAACTGGGTATCCTCTACGCGCAACTCTAGAGACTAATCCCTCGAACTGTTAAGACGCTATTATGGGTTAAGTTTTTATGGTTACATTAGATGAATATATAGATAATGTTATTATAGGTTGTTGTTTATTTTACAACTTTAAACTGATTGTGTTATGACTTCATCTAATATGTGTGATTACGCTGTTGTTTATGCTCCAACTTTAAGCTGTTTGTGTTATGACTTGATCTAATATGTGTGACTTTGTCTTTAAATGTGATGTCTTTCTAATACTTAGAATTTATTTAGTCAAAAAAAAATACTTATTAGATTTTGTTTGATGTTATTATTTTCTGTTGTTCTTATACTTATTTTCTATAGAGGTTTACTCTTTAACAAATTGTTAGTCAACCCGTAAGGCGAGAATCATGTTTACAATCGATTATATATATATATATATATATATATATATATATATATATATATATATATATATATATATATATATATACACACACACACACATACTTGACATGCATTTTTAATGTCAAGCGAGAATAATTTTTTAGTCGCATCTCAATTTTTGTCCTTCAATTGGATTGCTTGCGTACGTCATTTTCCCTATTATTTTCGCACATTACAATTCAAAATATCACCAATTGATTCTTCAATACGTTTCCCACATGAAAACTCAATAAAACAATCACCAACCAATTATTTCAACCTGCATCATCAGACACGTGTACACACAGTGTATCAAAGTTTTGTAAAAATGTTTCTAATTTCCCTACCCTTCTATTCCTAGCCAATCAATGTGGAATTAGGCTTTTTTTTGGTTTCCTTTCTTTTAATTTTTTGTTATCATCTCATTAGTGTGTAGTTTTCATCGGCGTTAATCGATGGTTAATGTACACCGGGGAAGTTGGCTGGCCACGAGTACTCGGTTTTGTCGGCGTGTGTGGTTTTATCCTCCCAACAAAGTTTTACCGATGACTAATCTACATTTTTTTATACTTTTATATTTTAAAGTGGGATGCTAAATAGTGTGTTTTAGTGTACTTGATGGGGACAAAATTATTTTGTACCAAAACGCGTAACGTGAAATATTAGACAGTGTGTTTTGGGTTACTTTAGTATTCAGAAATTTTTTAACTATTCAAATATTACGTTTGTCAATAATCTATTTAATGGAAAACGAATTTCATGACAAAATACATAAAGTGTTATCCTAGGCAGTGTGTTTTGGGATACTTTAGAATCTTGAAAAAATTACATGTCCAAATTGGTATTTTATTCTTTATTTAGATAATTTTGCATCAAGACGTCTTAGAAGCATAATTAAATTGATATTTAATTTTAAATCAAACTTTGCATGAGACCCACGTACATGTTTCACTTTTTAATTATGTTGTGTTATTTTCTCTTTAATTATGAGTTAAGTTTTCATGTGTACATTTTTTTGGTATAAAATGGGTATCCTCTACGTGCAACTCTAGAGACTAATCCCTCGAACCGGTAAGACGGTATTATGGGTTAAGTTTTTTTTTTTTTTTTACATTTGATGAATATGAATAATGTTATTATAGGTTGTTGTTTATTTTACAACTTTAAACTGATTGTGTTATGACTTCATCTAATATGTGTGTGAATAGGATGTTGTTTATGCTCCAACTTAAGCTGTTTGTGTTATGACTTGATCTAATATGTGTGACTTTTGTCTTTAAATGTGATGTCTTTCTAATACTTAGAATTTGTTTACTCCAAAAAAATACTTAGATTTTGTTTGATGTTGTTATTTACTGTTGTTCTTATGCTTCTTTTCCTTAGAGATTTACTCTAACAAATTGTTAGTCAACCGGTCCATCAGACGGGTCGTAAGGCTAGTTGTTACGTACACTGCTCAAACCCTTAGTGTATTTGGGGATTGTTTGTACTTGGTGAGTCTGATCTGAGTGAACTTTAGCTCACCACCACGTGTACGTGTGTACTTTGTTTGTTGTTACTGAGTGCATGTGATACGGTGCGGCATGTCCTTATCTGTTGTATCCTGTGCTGGGTTAGGCCTTGGGTTGTTTCATATGGGCAGCTGGTTGGTTAATGGTTAGCCAGTTTCTACTGTCCAAAAGAAGAAGGGTTTTTTTTTGGTACCCCCACCCAATCCCCATATACCCCCACCAAAATTGAAAATCCCAAAATGTCCTTTGTAATGTATTTTTTTTTTTTAAAAAAGGCTAATCGTATATATGTCATTTGGGACATATATACGATGCGTATTTTTACCACATCGTGGATATGCCCTTAAGAAGTATATACGATTGCATACTACACGGCCAATCGTATATACCTCTTAAGGGCATATGTACGATGTGGGAAAAATACGCATCGTATATATGTCCCAAATGACATATATACGATGCGTTTTTAGTTTTTTTTAGTTGTAAATTTTTTTTTAACGAACATGATTTCACTTTCAAAGTTGATCAACGGTGTGGATTGCACGACAAAATCAACGGTTGATAATCTTTTACCTCAACTATAAATACCAACTCCCACCATCACTATTTTCACACCAATAATTCAACTACCTTCTATCACACAACACAAGTGAAGATGATGCAGGCTTCGCTAATGTCATACTACGAGCCTTCTTCCCTCACTCTCGTTCATTCTAATATGGGGTTCGATGATCATCAGGGCATCATCTTGCAAGATGATGGTATAGGTTTCGATAGGAGAGATGTTTTATCGTGTAGGTTGAAACACTGCATATCATTTGCTGCTCTTAAGCAGAAACTACTGCGGATGGTTCAACCAGAGAACGACGAGCATGAGATAATTTGTATCGTTTATCGAAACCGGAACGATCGATGGAGGTATTTATCGGTCTACCATGGATGTCAATCATGAGGATGACGTCCGAGACATGATGTCCATTCATATTACGTTTAAATGGAAGAGTTACATTCATCTGTACGTTGAAACCAGAAGGACTGTCTCTGCTATCCTCCGTCGATTAACTCCACCAACTCAGTAGTTTCTATTGTATTTTTTTTATCTATCAATTTTGATTGTAGTTGTTTATATTTTATCGCTTGTGTAACTTTGTTTTATCGAATCAATGAAATTGAAAATTTATGCAAACTCGTAAAATATAACTACCGAAAAAAAAGTAATAATAAAGTGCCAACATCAAAGTAACATGAGTACAAATACATCAAAAAAGTGATAAAAAAAATCCCTAAAGCCCTCCTCGTCGCCCTCGTCCTCGTCCCCGTCGTCTAAGTTCCTGTGAAATGTCATCCGGTGCTGCCATCCCCACTAGCCTATGGAGTGTCCGATACGCCCGACTGCCACGCGTGATCTCGCCATCACGAATCCCCTCCCTACAAGCGGTCACAATCTCCCTCACCCACTCAGCATCGTCGTATCGTAGCTCTGGGGAGGGTGTCCAGTCCTCAGCTACTGGTGATGGTGGAGCCGGTAATAGTTTGAGGATAGATGCACGAACGTACCACTCTAAGTACCTAGGTACAGTCTCATCCGCCCGCTGAGCAAACCGAGTAGTGCGGCGTAGGATGTCATCCACGATGCCATGAAGTGGGTGATCTGAAGACGCACTCGGTATGACTCGGACGACCTCTGAGAGGGTCACGCGGGATGTACTGACGGTACCCAAACTGTCGCAGACACCTATCAGGCATGTAGGGAACTCAAGTCACCACCGATGAAGCCTCAGATAGGGAGATCTGCTCAAAGGGTCTACCATCCCTGTGCTCCTCAAATGGCCGCCAGCAGACATCCTTTGGCCTCAGCTCATCAATCATCCTCTTGTAGTGGCTCAGTTTCAGGTGGTCTGACTTCTTCTTCCTAAAGCGCCCAGCCAGTGGCTCCGCACCCCGTATATGACCGGGCAACCTCTCTGCCATCCGAGGGAAATACCACAAAATCCAAGCCTGAAATGCAAAAATAAACAACATATTTAATTCAAAAAAATTTACCTAAAGTCAGTGTGATTTAACAAAAAAAATGAAGTTAAAATGTGTACCTGAAATAAGCTGGCATACCCTCCACACTGTGCTGTCTCCCTCAAAGACGCAGTGTTCAAGGACTCATACATGGCAGCTAGTGCACCTGCACCCCATGCATAGCCTCCAAGAACATCTGCACTCAGATCATGCAAGTAGATCAGCCAGTTAGCCCCAGCCCTGTCTCCAGTCTTCGTAGTGAAGATACTGTAGGTATGAAGCAGAAGTAGATAAGCCCTCACAACAACTGTCATGTCACCCCCTTCCGCCAGATTACGCTCATAAATCTGCTTCAGCCAATTGAAGCTGAAATACGAACCCCCACAGGTGTTGGCGCTAGCCTCAATGTGTGACACACCCAGATATGTCGTAGCAAGCTGTGTGGCATACTCTGAGCTCATAGTAATGGTAGGAGGTGTGGCATAGTTCCCCTGGATTGGAAGATGCAGCAGAAAATAAATGTCATCCAGAGTGATCGTTATTTCACCAAATGGTAAGTGAAATGAGGAAGTCTCTGAGTGCCATCTCTCGATAAAGGCCGACAGCAACTCATGGTCTACTGTGGCGTGGCCAGTCTGGAGAAGTGGGGCTAGTCTGGAGTCCCTGACCATTGTGGTACGCTGAAGTAGGGCCGGCTATGAAGCCCCGATACTTCAAGATAGGCCACGTACCCGTATCCGATACGTATCCGATACCGATACATGTCGGATACTTCCGGATACGTATCTTGGGAGTATCCTAGAATTTATATTTATTTTTAAATAAAAAAAGACCAGATACTTATAGGATACTTGTCGGATACTTATCGGATACGTATCCTGGGAGTATCCTAGATTTTATATTTATTTTTTAATCAAAAAACAATAAGATATTTACTCTTTTATTCATTATTTGAAGAGAAATAAAATGGATCCAAAAAGGGCACAAGTTATGTGCATACTAATCTTCGTCTTTTTTCTAGAAAAGATGAAGGATATGGAAAAGGAGAGACAAATATGTGGGACGTTAGTGGAGATGCACATGATCCACTTGATGGTGTTGGAATTGAATTAGCAGAGATATCTCTTGATGGACCAAAGAGTTGGAAGCTATGTTATTTTTTGATGATGGATATGGAGGAGGGCGGAATGACACAATTAGTGTTAAGTAGTTAATAGTAGACAATTCTATAGAGCTTAAACTTCTTTTGGATATGACTTATGGTGTTGTTTTTTGCTATATTCTAACTTGAGTACTAAATTGTATATCTTTTGTGATATGTTCGTAGGAGAAAAAATATATTTTAAAATAGGTGGGGAAAAATTATTTAACTATGCTTACTTATTTTTTGGGTTACCATGTCATTGGTGCACAGTTCCACAGACTTTTTCGATGACAAATCTACACAGGGAACCTAACTGGCCACGAGTACTCGACTTTGCCGGCCTGTGTGGTTCTCTCCTCCCAATAGACTTTTTTGTTACACCCAAAATTTGAACCCGGGACCTTGGAGTGAGATCCGAGTCTAGTTACCACTTGGACCAACCCTTGTTGGTACTATGCTTACTTATTTTGATCACAAGTATCTTTATGTTTTATATTTTTAAATTTTAATTAAATTTTTTATTGAAGTATCCCTACCGTATCGTATCTTGATTTTCAAAATTTTCCCGTATCCACGTATCGTGTCGTATCGTATCCCGTATCCGGGCTTCATAGGGCCGGGTACTGTAGATACAGTCTGGTATGGACTTTGTTGCCATGAGCCCATAATTTGAAGACACGTTGATACTCTTGAATTAAAAATAAATAAATGATGTAAGCAAAAAGTGTAGACTATGTGCGTTAAAAAATATATTTACCCAAAAAAATTCAATTTATCGGGTCATCGCGTACTGAACTGCAGACATGATCTTCCAAGTCAATGAAGAGAGAGGGTTGATGCTGAGGCTGATCCTCCTGATGCCCCTGATCCTCCTAGGGCTGCTCCTCCTGATACTCAGACATAGACTGGTCTGAGGAAGACATATAAGTCTGAGGCTGCTCCTGATGCTCCTGCTGATACTCGAGAGGCGGGGCATGGTAATGAATAGGCTGGGGATGGTAAAGAGGAGGCTGTGGATAATACTGGGAAGGAGGCTGAGAATGATACTGAGGAGCCGGCCTCCCCCTTTACCAATCCTTGCTGAGTCTGCAGAAGATAATGCCCAAGATAAAACTCCCCATCATCTTGATAATGAGCTAGGTGATGCTACTCATCATACCGGGGTGGCTCGGGCTGATACTCAGCTGGGTCAGCCTGTCTCTGTCTCCTAGCTGAAGCATGCAGTTGATTATGCCTCCGAGTCCTCGTACTCGGGGCGATGATGACTCGCTGGCTGTCATGCGTGATAGGAGTTACCTCCCATCTACCTCTCTGACTCGGACGACTGTCCCTATCATTGCGGTTCCTAACAGACACTGCAAGCAAAGGAAAAAAAATTATAAAAAAATAATAATTTTCATATCGTATTTACATAAAAAGGGGCCGATATACGATGCTTACTCTTAAAAGCGTCGTATATATGGTCTCATTGGGCGATATATCGCAGTGGTTTGGATCTGGTAATCGATATACGCCTGGAAAGAGGTATATACGATGGGAAAAAAAGAAGGATCGTATAGGGTGCTGGTGGGGTATATGCGAGTGGTAGAATTTTAGTGCAATCGTATATACGTTTCTGTGGCCCCCACACCCTTTATTTAAAAACATTTCCCAATATTTTTTACTTTTTACACATCTATTATTAGTGGCCCCCACACCCTTTATTTAAAAATATTTTTTTTCCCAATTTTTTTAATCCACTATATAATCTAATATAATTAAATTAATATTAAATAATCTACAATTTACTTTTATTTACTATCTAACCTAATATCTATTTATCTATTTATACAAACAAACCACACTTAATCTATTTATACAAACAAACCACATTTAAATTACTAAAACAAACATCCTTATTCACTTGACAATTCATCTAACTAATGACAACATTGTAATTTATTATCATACTTTTATCAAATTTCTTCTCTCAATACATTTTCTTCGCACTCCCACTTTTTTCTTACTTTCTCTTATTTTTTTTTTCAAAATTCAAAAATCAAATCAAACTCACCAATTTTCTTTACCCACTATCTACCAATCTAATCTAATATCTATTTATACAAACATCACAATCAAGTAATTTAAAGCAGTATGCAAGTAGTGGTGATGCAATAGAGAATATATAGTTGGAATGTCTTCCCCAAGTAAATCACTTTCAAGTGTTCAATGCAGTATGTGATGCAGGTGCAATGAATGTTGTTGCATTTGTTGTTGCATTTGTAATGAAACACTGAAATGCACGTTAGAAATGCAACAACATTCAGTGCATCTGCATTACATACTGCACTTAACTCTTGAAAGTAAATTATTTGGTGAAGACATTCCAACTATCATTTCTCCACTGCATCACTACTTGCTTAATACTTTATTTACAAGTTGTTACACACACCTCAACCACTTATTTTTGTTACTTGGTTACCTTACACTAATTACTTTGTATTGAAGCTTTAGAAATCAATCCAATCCCTGTGGATTCGATCTTAATATTCTACTTGTTTGTGACTGTGTATACTTGCACATATAGTTCTCACACCGCTCACCCCCACTTGATTTCGATAAATAAGTGAACTACGTACAACTTTTCACCAAGTTGGGTGTAGTTAGTTGTCTTCTCTTGGTTCTACTTCATCAAAAACATTCTTAATGAACTTCTTTAAACAAGTTGTCCTCACTCCTCAGTTTTTTGCCTCAATAATTTTATTTTTTATAATAGTATACTCTAACAAGTACATGATTAGAAAACACTCAAGAAAAGTCATTGTTGTTTCACGGTGCTTTTATTTAAGTTGTAAGGGTACTTCATAGAGTCACTTCTCTATTGAAGATCCAACTAAACTTGGGATTAATCTTTTTCACTCGTTGATCAGCATACTCCTGTAGCCTCTTAAGCTTCGGTGGAAGTTGACACACGAGCTCTTGTGCGTGTTTTCCCTCACTCGTCAAACCTTCAAGCTTCTCCAATCTCCACCGTCCAATCAAGAAATCTAAGATGTCAATGTAGTCACTAATCGTGTACACGCCAATGCGTTGTGCCACTACAGAGAAGTTACTAAAGAGGTTTGAGTCTTGGCCATCATGCATCAAGTGGCCAGGCATTGTGATACTGCAACTCATCATTTCTGCTATGGCTATCATCATTGTCGTCGAGTCCACTTCTAGAAGTTTTTCCACAATCCTCTCGTATGCAATCTCATGGCGTTTCTCATCCGCAGCAATGGTGCCGCATATGCGTGCAAGCACTGGATCACCTCCACCTTAGCCAATCGAGCCATGTTGCCGTTTGTCACAAAAGTTGCTCGCTCTTGAAAAGATGTATAAACAAAGTTCATATAGGGGTTTTTTTTTGTGCGGATGTCCTACACCATAAACATTCAATAAATTCAATATTAAACAATGCCCAATAAAATTGATTGACCTTAATGTTTTGTTAATATTATTCACTTATTTGTATATATTAGAGTGCCGATGTGATGCATGATGTATCAAAATAGTAATGATGCATGCATGCACATATGTGTAGATTGTTACCATTCCAGCTCCAATCAAGTATTGGATAGTCCTTTCTATCATGCGCATATCAACTCGACCCGAAAGATAGAGATAAGTTCTGAGCAAATCTCCATGTCTATTCTCCTCTGCAGTCCAAGATCGTGTCCATACAGCCCATGGATTATTGCTTGAACCTGTTTTGTCTGCAATCTCATCATGTTGGTTCATCCATGTTTGGTAAGTGGGCAATGCTTCCTCAGTGATCATGTCACCCACCAAAACTACTAAATAATCATCTGGAAGTTCTTTCGTTCTTTCCCTTAAGGCCTTCACTTGATCAATGAACTCATCTGAGGATAGTGATGAGTCTGGCAAAAAATCATTGGGTTGCCAACTTTTCTCTACTGGTTTCGCCAATGGCAACAAACTTTGTGATGCCCATCCTTCTAATGACTTGAAAACTTCTTTCTTATCTTGTGACAAACGCGTCTTGTGAGCTCTTTTGGATGGGGTGTTTAGCTGGCTTTGTGTTGGAGCACTGCATGCAATTGTTACCCTTTGTGTACAAAAGGAGATCATCATTGTTTGCTATAGCTTTGCTAGCTTGGAGAGATGATCAAGATTCTAGTTTAGAGAGGAGGGTGTAGTGTCTTGAGTTTTAAAGAGACAAATATACAACTTTATAGGCATTTATTGAAGCCAATTCGTTGGGTGCATCTACCATTTAATAATATCATGATATGAGTTCATTAACATTTAAAGTGACAATAATATTTCAACCAAATAAACTTGACTTGATGTATATTTTTCATTATCAAATAAAACTTATTTGGGAGTTGGATTTCAGGAGTTCGCCGGAGATAAAGCCTTAAGGCTCAAAAACAAATAACCACATGTGTATATGTATCAATGAGATACTCACATCGACAACGAGATCCAAAGTTACTTCTTGTGAGATATGATGAGTTGAATATGTACCAACTGAAGCAATCTTTCATAGGAAGATACTGTAGGTCTGAAGCAGAAGTAGATAAGCCCTCACAACAACTGTCATGTCACCCCCTTCCGCCAGATTACGCTCATAAATCTGCTTTAGCCAATTGAAGCTGAAATACGAACCCCCACAGGTGTTGGCGCTAGCCTCAATGTATGACACACCCAGATATGTCGTAGCAAGCTGTGTGGCATACTCCGAGCTCATAGTAATGGTAGGAGGTGTGGCATAGTTCCCCTGGATGGGAAGATGCATCAGACAAGAAATGTCATCCAGAGTGATCGTTATTTCACCAAATGGTAAGTGAAATGAGGAAGTCTCTGAGTGCCATCTCTCGATAAAGGCCGACAGCAACTCATGGTCTACTGTGGCGTGGCCAGTCTGGAGAAGTGGGGCTAGTCTGGAGTCCCTAACCATTGTGGTACACTGAAGTAGGGCCGGCTATGAAGCCCCGATACTTCAAAATAGGCCACGTACCCGTATCCGATACGTATCCGATACCGATACGTGTCGGATACTTCCGGATACGTATCTTGGGAGTATCCTAGAATTTATATTTATTTTTAAATAAAAAAAGACCAGATACTTATAGGATACTTGTCGGATACTTGTCGGATACTTATCGGATACGCATCCTGGGAGTATCCTAGATTTTATATTTATTTTTAAATCAAAAAACAATAAGATATTTACTCTTTTATTCATTATTTGAAGAGAAATAAAATGGATCCAAAAAGGGCACAAGTTATGTGCATACTAATCTTCATCTTTTTTCTAGAAAAGATGAAGGATATGGCAAAGAAGAGACAAATATGTGGGACGTTAGTGGAGATGCACATGATCCACTTGATGATGTTGGAATTGAATTAGCAGAGATATCTCTTGATGGACCAAAGAGTTGGAAGCTATGTTATTTTTTGATGATGGATATGGAGGAGGGGGGAATGACACAATTAGTGTTTAGTAGTTAATAGTAGACAATTCTATAGAGCTTAAACTTCTTTTGGATATGACTTATGGTGTTGATTTTTGCTATATTCTAACTTGAGTAGTAAATTGTATATCTTTTGTGATATGTTCGTAGGAGAAAAAATATATTTTAAAATAGGTGGGGAAAAATTATTTAACTATGCTTACTTATTTTTTGGGTTACCATGTCATTGGTGCACAGTTCCACAGGCTTTGTCGATGACAAATCTACACAGGGAACTTGACTGGCCACGAGTACTCGACTTTGCCGGCCTGTGTGGTTCTCTCCTCCCAATAGACTTTTTTGTTACACCCAAAATTTGAACCCGGGACCTTGGAGTGAGATCCGAGTCTAGTTACCACTTGGACCAACCCTTGTTGGTATTATGCTTACTTATTTTGATCACAAGTATCTTTATGTTTTATATTTTTAAATTTTAATTAAATTTTTTATTGAAGTATCCCTACCGTATCGTATCTTGATTTTCAAAATTTTCCCGTATCCACGTATCGTGTCGTATCCCGTATCCGGGCTTCATAGGGCGCATCATCATAGATCTGATCTGTATGGACTTTGTTGCCATGAGCCCATAATTTGAAGACACGTTGATACTCTTGAATTAAAAATAAATAAATGATGTAAGCAAAAAGTGTAGACTATGTGCGTTAAAAAATATATTTACCCAAAAAAATTCAACTTACCGGGTCATCGCGTACTGAACTGCAGACATGATCTTCCAGGTCAATGAAGAGAGAGGGTTGATGCTGAGGCTGATCCTCCTGATGCCCCTGATCCTCCTAGGGCTGCTCCTCCTGATACTCAGACATAGACTGGTCTGAGGAAGACATATAAGTCTGAGGCTGCTCCTGATGCTCCTGCTGATACTCGAGAGGCGGGGCATGGTAATGAATAGGCTGGGGATGGTAAAGAGGAGGTTGTGGATAATACTGAGAAGGAGGCTGAGAATGATACTGAGGAGCCGGCCTCCCCCTTTACCAATCCTTCTGCTGAGTCTGCAGAAGATAATGCCCAAGATAAAACTCCCCATCATCCTGATAATGAGCTAGGTGATGCTACTCATCATACCGGGGTGGCTCGGCCGATACTCACCGGGTCACCTGTCTCTGCTCCCTCCTGAGCATGCATGCACGGTGATTATGCCTCTGAGTCCTCGTGACTCGGGCGATGAGATGACTCGCCCGTCTGCGTGATAAGAGTTACCTCCCATCTACCTCTCTGACTCGGACGACTACCCCTATCATTGCGGTAACGGACACTGCAAGCAAAGGAAAAAAAATTAGAAAAAAATAATAATTTTCATATCGTATTTACATAAAAAGGGGCCTATATACGATGCTTACTCTTAAAAGCGTCGTATATATGGTCTGTTGGGTGTATATGCGAGTGGCTGAATTCTGGGTAATCGTATATACGCCTGGAAAGGGGTATATACGATGGGAAAAAAAGAAGGATCGTATAGGGTGCTGGTGGGGTATATGCGAGTGGTGGAATTTTAGTGCAATCGTATATACGTTTCTGTGGCCCCCACACCCTTTATTTAAAAACATTTCCCAATATTTTTTACTTTTTACACATCTATTATTAGTGGCCCCCACACCCTTTATTTAAAAATATTTTTTTTCCCAATTTTTTAATCCACTATATAATCTAATATAATTAAATTAATATTAAATAATCTACAATTTACTTTTATTTACTTCTAACCTAATATCTATTTATCTATTTATACAAACAAACCACACTTAATCTATTTATACAAACAAACCACATTTAAATTACTAAAACAAACATCCTTATTCACTTGACAATTCATCTAACTAATGACAACATTGTAATTTACTATCATACTTTTATCAAATTTCTTCTCTCAATACATTTTCTTCGCACTCCCACTTTTTTCTTAGTTTCTCTTATTTTTTTTTCAAAATTCAAAAATCAAACCAAACTCATCAACTTTCTTTACCCACTATCTACCAATCTAATCTAATATCTATTTATACAAACATCACAATCAAGTAATTTAAAGCAGTATGCAAGTAGTGGTGATGCAATAGAGAATATATAGTTGGAATGTCTTCCCCAAGTAAATCACTTTCAAGTGTTCAATGCAGTATGTGATGCAGGTGCACTGAATGTTGTTGCATTTGTAATGAAACACTGAAATGCACGTTAGAAATGCAACAGCATTCAGTGCATCTGCATTACATACTGCACTTAACTCTTGAAAGTAAATTATTTGGTGAAGACATTCCAACTATCATTTCTCCGCTGCATCACTACTTGGTTAATACTTTATTTACAAGTTGTTACACACACCTCAACCACTTATTTTTGTTACTTGGTTACCTTACACTAATTACTTTGTATTGAAGCTTTAGAAATTAATCCAATCCCTGTGGATTCGATCTTAATATTCTACTTGTTTGTGACTGTGTATACTTGCACATATAGTTCTCACACCACTCACCCCCACTTGATTTCGATAAATAAGTGAACTACGTACAACTTTTCACCAAGTTGGGTGTAGTTAGTTGTCTTCTCTTGGTTCTACTTCATCAAAAACATTCTTAATGAACTTCTTTAAACAAGTTGTCCTCAGTTTTTTGCCTCAATAATTTTATTTTTTATAATAGTATACTCTAACAAGTACATGATTAGAAAACACTCAAGAAAAGTCATTGTTGTTTCACGGTGCTTTTATTTAAGTTGTAAGGGTACTTCATAGAGTCACTTCTCTATTGAAGATCCAACTAAACTTGGGATTAATCTTTTTCACACCTTGATCAGCATACTCCTGTAGCCTCTTAAGCTTCGGTGGAAGTTGACACACGAGCTCTTGTGCATGTTTTCCCTCACTCGTCAAACCTTCAAGCTTCTCCAATCTCCACCGTCCAATCAAGAAATCTAAGATGTCAATGTAGTCACTAATCGTGTACACGCCAATGCGTTGTGCCACTACAGAGAAGTTACTAAAGAGGTTTGAGTCTTGGCCATCATGCATCAAGTGGCCAGGCATTGTGATACTGCAACTCATCATTTCTGCTATGGCTATCATCATTGTCGTCGAGTCCACTTCTAGAAGTTTTTCCACAATCCTCTCGTATGCAATCTCATGGCGTTTCTCATCCGCAGCAATGGTGCCGCATATGCGTGCAAGCACTGGATCACCTCCCACCTTAGCCAATCGAGCCATGTTGCCGTTTGTCACAAAAGTTGCTCGCTCTTGAAAAGATGTATAAACAAAGTTCATATAGGGGTTTTTTTTTGTGCGGATGTCCTACACCATAAACATTCAATAAATTCAATATTAAACAATGCCCAATAAAATTGATTGACCTTAATGTTTTGTTAATATTATTCACTTATTTGTATATATTAGAGTGCCGATGTGATGCATGATGTATCAAAATAGTAATGATGCATGCATGCACATATGTGTAGATTGTTACCATTCCAGCTCCAATCAAGTATTGGATAGTCCTTTCTATCATGCGCATATCAACTCGACCCGAAAGATAGAGATAAGTTCTGAGCAAATCTCCATGTCTATTCTCCTCTGCAGTCCAAGATCGTGTCCATACAGCCCATGGATTATTGCTTGAACCTGTTTTGTCTGCAATCTCATCATGTTGGTTCATCCATGTTTGGTAAGTGGGCAATGCTTCCTCAGTGATCATGTCACCCACCAAAACTACTAAATAATCATCTGGAAGTTCTTTCGTTCTTTCCCTTAAGGCCTTCACTTGATCAATGAACTCATCTGAGGATAGTGATGAGTCTGGCAAAAAATCATTGGGTTGCCAACTTTTCTCTACTGGTTTCGCCAATGGCAACAAACTTTGTGATGCCCATCCTTCTAATGACTTGAAAACTTCTTTCTTATCTTGTGACAAACGCGTCTTGTGAGCTCTTTTGGATGGGGTGTTTAGCTGGCTTTGTGTTGGAGCACTGCATGCAATTGTTACCCTTTGTGTACAAAAGGAGATCATCATTGTTTGCTATAGCTTTGCTAGCTTGGAGAGATGATCAAGATTCTAGTTTAGAGAGGAGGGTGTAGTGTCTTGAGTTTTAAAGAGACAAATATACAACTTTATAGGCATTTATTGAAGCCAATTCGTTGGGTGCATCTACCATTTAATAATATCATGATATGAGTTCATTAACATTTAAAGTGACAATAATATTTCAACCAAATAAACTTGACTTGATGTATATTTTTCATTATCAAATAAAACTTATTTGGGAGTTGGATTTCAGGAGTTCGCCGGAGATAAAGCCTTAAGGCTCAAAAACAAATAACCACATGTGTATATGTATCAATGAGATACTCACATCGACAACAAGATCCAAAGTTACTTCTTGTGAGATATGATGAGTTGAATCTGTACCAACTGAAGCAATCTTTCATAGGCAAATTTGTTCGGATTTTATTCAATAATTTTAGCTCATTTTTTTAGGTTATACACGTTTTTATACTCGATAGTAAGTTAGTTTTTCTAAAAAAAATGTAGTACTGTTGTAAACTTAAATGTATAAAAAAAGTTGTGCAAGACGAAAACATTTCTAAGTAAATATTTTACGGAGGGACAAAAAGACAAATTAAATGTGAAAAATATGGACTTCTATATCCTGCTGTTTTAAGTGTGGGTAGTAAATAGGTTGTATTTAATTTTTTTTGGTGGAAACATTATGTTATTTTAATTACTCTATCCGTCATGTATTAAATGTTTGTTCTGGGTTTGTTTACTAGGTGATGGTTTTGCTCTTGGTGGGATGTGCTTGTGGCTAGGTATGGGGCTTCGGTTAGGAGGGATCCGTCGCTCTCCCTTCAGCTTTCGATAGGGTCAACCTCTATTTGGTGGAGCGATTTGTGCTTGATCTGGGTGGGTCTGAGCTCCAATGGGGATTGGTTTGGAGACCGGTTTGTAAAGAAGGTGGGGAACAGCCGATCGACGTCTTTTTGGAAGGATGTTTGGTTCGAGTCTCAACCTTTGAGGGCGAGATTTCCTAGGCTCTTCCTTGTATCGGCCTTCCAGGATGGGTGTGTCGCTGACTTTGGCTTTTCGGTGGAAGGGGGTGGCGTTGGGATTTCCGGTGGAGGCATCGGCTTTTTGTGTGGGAGGAAGTATTGGTGGAGGAGTTGCAGGGGATTCTTGCACTTGTTTCTCCGATTTGGAGGAAGATTCTTGGAGTGCAGCGTGGTGATCACCCGGGGTCTTCTCGGTTAAATCTGCTTACATGGCACTTACGGAGAGGGTGACGTCTTTAGGTGCTTTGGATGTCGACCTGGTGTCTTCTTTGAGTCAGCTTTGGAGGAGTGTTGCGCCTCCAAAGGTTATCGCTTTCTCGTGGCAGCTTCTTTTGGACAGTCTCCCTACCGGTCATAATCTTCTTCGGAGGAAGGTATTTATTGACCTTTCTCTTGCTTTATGTTCTATTTGTGAGGATCCTTTGGAGACTTCTCTTCATCTATTTTTGAAATGCCCCTTCGTAATCAAAGTTTGGTATGACATTATTCGTTGGTTGGGATGGCAAATGCCTTTCCCCTCGAATTTGTCCTCTTTCTTCTCCATGTTTCGGGCGTTCGGTGGTGGTGGTAGGGAGAAAAAGGGGTTGAGCCTTATCTGGCACACAGTCATTTGGTTGCTTTGGGATATGCGTAATGGGTGTATTTTTAAGGGTAAGGTTCCGGATTGTGATTTGGTTGTTCATCGGGTGAAATCAATGTCTTGGCAATGGTTTTTGGCGAGGTCAAATGAATCCCAGTGCCTTTATTATGAGTGGCATGTGGCTCCTCTTCTGACATCACTAAAAAATTCATGTAGTTATCCATGTACGGCACAATAAGAATATCGCCAAAAAATTCCGCTTCCTTCTTCAACTCTAAGTTATCCATGTAAGGCAAAATAACAATCTCACCTTTCTTCGGTCTGATTTCGGAGAGAGTGCAAAGAGGAGAGGGAGGTTAGTTTCCAGAAACCAAAGAGATGAAGGAAGAAAAAATGGAATTGGAATATTAGGGATTTGGGATTTTCGATTCCACATGGTAGTTGAAATAAGCATATTTCCATGTCACCAATGCCAGCACCAATGCCAGCACCATTAAAAAAAAATTGCAAGGACTATTTTAAAAAAAAAAATTGCAGGGACCAAAATGGATATTTGCTGTAATTGTAAGGACCAAATGATATTTAAGCCTATTTTTTATTAATTAGAGTAACACTAATGGTCATTTTACAACTATCTCCAAGGGGATTTGAACCCAACACCTTGAGAATACAAGACTAAGTTGTTACCACCGAGCTGACACAAGTGTTGAGGCACTCATTGTTCGTTTGGTAAAAAGAGAAAAAATTGATGGAGTTGGAAAACGTTCTAAATAATGTTAGTGCAATTAAAAATAAACATGATGGTTGGGTGTACCGTGTACGTGGTTGGAAGAAAGAATTGGTTTCTTTGTGAAATTCTGCTACAGTCTTTTATTAAACTTAAATGACCTAATTTGGAGATTAATGTTGTTATTTACGGGTGTTAATCTTGCTCGGAGAATTTTCCAAAACTGAATGCCTACAAGGGGCACTTTGTTGAGGAGAAATATCATTGTTTCCAATCATGAACTATCATGTGTGGGTCGTGTTAATGAGGACTACAATCACCTTTTATTGGATAGGTTGTGGAATCAAATATTGTAAGAGCTACAAAGATTGAGGCATTTAATATGGTTGGTTGGTATTTGGTCAATCTGGTTAGCCAAGAATTTATGTTAGAGGGTCCTGTTGTTGATTGTGCTAAGGTCGTTTATCTAGTCAAAATATTATCTTGGTGGTAGTTCAAGGCTAGACTTAAATTTTCTGAAGGGCGTCGAAACGCAATACAGTGTGTGCAAATTATATTGTAATTTTACTTTGATCTAATAAGTTGGACCTCTCTATGTTTTTTTTTAGATAAACAATTGTTAGTGGAGTGGGGGAAATGTTAGTTTCCGGAACTTGAACCCGGGACCTCCTTCATGCACTCATATGGTGCACTCCTTCATGTCCTTTAGCTCGCTAATCATTCTCTATGTATTCTCTATCAATCATTCTTTTACTTATAAGAAACGTATATCATACCTTAATCAAATCCCACTTCCCAAAGGAATTGTCTGTCATAGGGTTAGGATCCTCTCCATTTAATGGAGGGTTCCATTTGGAAAGAGAATGACACAATGAATATTTTAATATTATTTTAAAAATAATATTAAAATATTATTTTTAATATTTTAATAGGATTCTTACTTACCACTTGACTAGTCAGGGAAAAGCCCCACTTAGCTAGCCCTTGATCAAGGAAGTATCCAAAAAAGATGATTAAATTGGCATAATCTAGTGGAAATAATTTAATAATTATAAATAATAAAAACAGAAGTAAAGAAAGGATTTCCCAATCTTTCCCTTGCAGGTGAAGACTACTTAGAAGGCTGAGAAAAAAAGACAAAATAAGAAGGCGTCTTACCCTGACTTGTTTAATTTAAAGGAGTAAAAATAATATTAAAATATTCATTGTGTCACTCTCTCTCCAAATGGAACCCTCCATTAAATGGAGAGGATCCCAACCCTCTGTCATATAGCTCCACTGGCAAAGGAAGTGCTTATGTTAAGCACACATCTACACTATATCTACACTATCTAATATCTATTTATACAAACAAACAACTTACAAAATTACAATTTTAAACATCTTACTTTTTTGACACATCACCACTTTTATTTTATTTATCATTTTTTAATTCTATTTTTTCTTCCTTTCTCACTCACTCTCTTTCAATCTCACATTTCCCAATATTTCTTACTACTTACACATCTATTATTAGTGGCCCCCACACCCTTTATTTAAAAATATTTTTTTCCCAATTTTTTTAATCCATTATATATTCTAATATAATTAAATTAATATTAAATAATCTTCAATTTACTATCTAAACAAATATCAATTTATTTATTTATACAAACAAACCACATTTAAATTACTCAAACAAGTTTCCCTATTTATTTGACAATTCATCTGACTAAGGATAACATTATAATTTACTATATATCATACTTTTATCAAATTTCTTCTCTCAATTCATTTTCTTCTCAATCCCACTTTTTTCCTACTTTCTCTTACTTTTTTTTTCTTTCAAAATTCAAAATTCAAATCAAACTCACCAACTTTCTTTACCCACTATCTACTAATCTAATATCTATTTATACAAACAAACTATACTTAAATTACTCAAACAAGTTTTCCTATTTATTTGACAACCCATCTAATTAAGGGCAACATTGTAATTTACTATCACTTTTTTTTCAAATTTCTTCTCCCAATGCACTTTCTTCTCACTCCATTTTTTTTTAACTTTTCCCTCATTTTTTAATTTTTTTTTTTCGAAATTCAAATCAAATCAAATCTACTAATAAACTAAAATAATCAATCTAAACTACGACATAACTTCACTAATATATAAAAACACGGGATAACTTCACTGATATATAAAAAAACACGATATATATATATATATATATATATATATATATATATAAAGGAAAAGTTAATGACTATTTCAACTACTTGATTAATATTTAAAACACGAGATAACTTTACTTGATATATAAAAACACGGATAACTATACTGATATATAAAAAACACGGGATAACTGCACTAATATATTTGATAATCTATCTTTTACTATCTACTATAATAATCAATTGAAACTATGAGATAACTGCACTGATATATATAAAAAAATGGGATAACTATACTAATATGTAAAAAAAACACACACTACAACATTTTTGACTTTAGGCAACAACGTAAAAATCGTGGTCGGGAAGTCAAAAACCGTGGCTTGTAACTTTAGGCCACGAGTTGGCCACTGATTGTTAAAGCGCCGCCTAGGTGGGCGCCTTTTGTTTTAAGCCACGGTTCGGCACATTAGGCTACGAAACAATAAAACCGTGGCCAGAGTTATTAAAACAGGCCACGGTTAGTAGTGTAGCTTCCGGCCACGGTTAACAATTGGCCACACATAAATAACTGTGGCCTATACGTTTAAGCCACAGCTTTAAAATTGTGACCCTTATGTTTAAACCACATTTTAAAAACTGTGGCCTAATTTTAAGCCACATTTTAAACCATATTTTCAAGCTACGGTTTTTCAACCGTGGAACTAATTTTAAGCTACGCATTTACAACTGTGGCCTATAAATTGCTTTTATTTTAATATTTTATACTACTTTCATTTTAAATAATCATATGACATTAATTTAACGCTAAACAAGATATAAACATCAATTTTTTAAATATGAACAATATATTAAGAAAATATTTACAAGCAAATTTTGAAAGTTAATATTATGCATTAAGCAATATGTTCATCATGTCGATTGTCATTAATAATCAAAATATAGCAACATAAACTGAATCTAAAAAATATAAAAAGCACATTCATCAATTAATATAAGATCCACAATAAAATCTTCATATGCTTATTGCTCATCAAAATCCAAAAGTAGTCTTTTCCACTTGTATGACATCACTCTTCAAAATCATCTCTAGGATCTTCAAAATCATTTCCAACCTATAAAACATAAAATATTACAAAAGTTACATATCCATGACATTCAAGAACATTACAAACATTGTAAACACATTCTACAAGATCATATACCTTTTCAAGAGGAGCATTAATTGATGTAGAAGAAAGTGCCAAATTGTTAACAATATTGTGTGGTGCATCACTATGGTTGTTTTCAAAAGCACTCTGCATTAAGTTGTTGACAGCTTCTTCACTTAAATTTGGATTTTGTTGCATCAACACACTTTTTAAAAGAGCATCATATGCTTGCATCTTCCTTTCCAAAGTTGTAATTTTACTAGAATATTGCTTCTTTACCAAAGCAATTTCTTCATTTTTCTTCATTAATGATAGAGTCATAGTTCTTCCATGGCAACGCGTTCTACCATACTTTTCTTTGCCAAGCAATGATCGGAATGCTTTTTTTGCATCTCCACTTGAAGTTTCAATTGATTCTTCAAGAATATCCTTATACATACAATTATATATAGCATTTTTAACATAAGGCACATTAACTGAAACAAAAACAACAACAACACAAAGTACAACAAAAATTCCAAGCAACAGAACAACACAAAACCAGGAGCAGCACATTTCAAATAATAACATGTATTTAATCCTCAAAGCAACACAAAGAACACAAAGAATAAATTGCATGTATTTAATCCACAAAGCAACACAAAGAATAAATTTCCAACAACAAACTAAAAACTCAAGATTTGTAATGACACTTTTCCAGCAACACAACAATAAATTTCCAGCACTACTACTTTTATGTCCTAACATGTAACACCACCACTACTTTTATGTCTAACAATTGCACTATATGAGAGATGATTGGAGAATAGAAAAATTAATCTTACAATTGCATTTTGTGTCTGATCATCTACTTTTTCCCTTTCTTGCTTTTAAGCAGTATGGATAAACATTGCGACTTGGGTAACTTCTTCTCCATCCTCCTTCTTTGCACGCTACAAAGATTGAAATCAAAATTAATTAAGAGACTATTTTATTTACATATAGAATATGATATAGAATATGATAAATAAAAGCACATGATTACCATACCAATTTTGCACGAATTGTAGCAAAATTTACTGGTCCAACACGATGCATGTACTTTTGTTTAGCCCTATTTGTCGCATTTTTTTGCTAATTGCTGCATTGAGAAAGAAATTAAATTCTGAAAATGAAATATAAATTTAAATTAATAAGCAATGCTATTATCTTACTTGAATGGTTTCATTTGTCCAAAATGCCAAAGAACTTCTTGAAATGAGACGAGGGTATGTTCTTGGGACGGTGTTGTAACCTTTCCTTCATGCTATTGTACTTCAAGAAATGCTTTTTTTTTATCTTGCTTTTGTAGCTTCTCCAAGCATCATTTATGCGAGAAAACACACTTTCTCATCCTATCGTAAATAATGTACTTATCCTAAAAAAAAACCAATAATTGTCATCATCCATGGACAAGAATTTGATCATTTCAAACAAATACGAAACTTTAATTCTCATACATTGACATATTTCCATAAACGATCCTTACGATCGTTGAGCAAAGCTTTGAAGTTTGTGTATATCAAGGGACAAAACTCCGCATTCCTGGCCAGAGTTCCAAGGAAATAGCTCAAGTCTGATACAGTTTTGTCATTGGGTCCAATTGGTTCTCCATCCTCATCTAAAGTAACTTCTTGACGATCTTCGCTAGTTCTTGCATGTATTTTTAAACACCTTGTTGGTCCCCTTGTTCTTTTCTTTCTTGTCCCTATCTTGACATTAAAGTTCTGTAGCTTCACACCCTTTTATTTAAAAACATTTCCCAATATTTTTTACTTTTTACACATCTATTATTAGTGGGTCCCACACCCTTTATTTAAAAATATTTTTTTTCCCAATTTTTTTAATCCACTATATAATCTAATATAATTAAATTAATATTAAATAATCTACAATTTACTCTTATTTACTATCTAACCTAATATCTATTTATCTATTTATAAAAACAAACCACACTTAATCTATTTATACAAACAAACCACATTTAAATTACTACAACAAACCTCCCTATTCGCTTGACAATTCATCTAACTAATAACAACATTGTAATTTACTATCATACTTTTATCAACTTTCTTCTCTCAATGCATTTTCTTCGCACTCCTACTTTTTTCTTACTTTTTCTTACTTTTTTTTTCAAAATTCAAAAATCAAATCAAACTCACCAACTTTCTTTACCCACTATCTACCAATCTAATCTAATATCTATTTATACAAACCATACTTAAATTACTCAAACAAGTTTCCCTATTTATTTGACAACTCATCTAACTAAGGGCAACATTGTAATTTACTATCACATTCTTTTTCAAATTTCTTCTCCCAATGCACTTTCTTCTCACTCCCATTTTTTTTAAGTTTCCCCTCTTTTTTTTTCAAATTTCAAAATTCAAATTAAATCAAATCTACTAATAAACTAAAATAATCAATCTAAACTACGAGATAACTGCACTAATATATAAAAACACGGTATAACTTCACTAATATATAAAAAACACGATATTAATATATCAAAAAAAGGAAAACTTAATGACTATTTCAGCTACTGATTAATATTGAAAACACGGGATAATTGTACTGATATATAAAAAATACGGGATAACTATACTGATATATAAAAAAACACGGGATAACTGCACTGATATATTTGATAATCTTCTATCTATTTTTTACTATCTACTATAATCTATTAATCAACTAAAATAATCAATTGAAACTATGAGATAACTGCACGAATATATAAAAAAATTGGGATAACTATACTAATCTAATCTAATCTAATCTAATATCTATTTATACAAACAAACAATTTACAAAACTATAATTTTAGACATCTTACTTTTTTTGACACATCACCACTTTTGTTTTATTTATCATTTTTTAATTCTACTTTTCCTTTCTGACTCACTCTCTTTCAATCTCACATTTCCCAATATTTCTTACTTCTTACACATATATTATTAGGGTCCCTCACACCCTTTATTTAAAAATATTTCTTTTCCCAATTTTTTTAATCCACTATATAATCTAATATAATTAAATTAATATTAAATAATCCACAATTTACTCTTATTTACTATCTAACCTAATATCTATTTATCTATTTATACAAACAAACCACACTTAATCTATTTATACAAACAAACTACATTTAAATTACTCAAACAAGCCTCCCTATTTACTTGACAATTCATCCAACTAAGGACAACATTGTAAATTACTTTCATAATTTTATCAAATTTCTTCTCTCAATGCATTTTCTTCTCACTCCCACTTTCTTCCTACTTTCTCTTACTTTTTTTTTTCAAAATTCAAAATTCAAATCATACTCACCAACTTTCTTTACCCGCTATCTACTAATCTAATCTAATATTTATTTATACAAACAAACCATATTTAAATTACTCAAATAAGTTTCACTATTTATTTGACAACTCATCTAACTAAGGGCAACATTGTAATTTACTATCACATTTTTTCAAATTTCTTCCCCCAATGCACTTTCTTCTCACTCCATTTTTTTCAACATTCCCCTCTCTTTTTTTTCCAAATTTCGAAATTCAAATCAAATCTACTAATAAACTAAAATAATCAATCTAAACTATGAGATAATTGCACTAATATATAAAAACACGGGATAAGTATACTGATATATAAAAAGACGATATTAATATATCAAAAGAAAAAGGAAAACTTAATGACTATTTAAACTACCGATTAATATTTAAAACACGAGATAACTGTACTGATATATAAAAAACACTGAATAACTATACTGATATTTAAAAAAACACGAGATAACTGCACTGATATATTTGATAATCTACTATCTATCTTTACTCTCTACTATAATGTATTAATACTCTAAAATAATCAATTGAAACTATGAGATAACTGCACTGATATATAAAAAAATATGGGATAACTATACTAATATGTAAAAAATAACTTGAGATAACTGCAATGGTATGTATAAAAACATAGGATAATCGTGATCGATATATAAAAAACTTAACTGAAATATTTGATAATCTACCATCTATCCGTTACTGTCTACTATAATCTATTAATCAACTAAAATAATCAATTGAAACTATGAGATAACTTCACTGATATATTAAAAAACACGTGATAACTATATTGAAATATAAAAAAATACGGGATAATTGCAATGATGTATTTAAAAACACGAGATAGCTGCATTGATATATAAAAAATATACGGGATAACAACATTGAAACTAATATATAAAAGAACACGGGATAAATGCACAGATTGTTTTTAAATGATACTTTTAGGGTATGTTTGGGAGGGGGATTTGGGAGGGTTTTGGAGGGGAGGGCTTTGGAGGGTTTGGTCTATATTTTAATATCTATTTGATATTTTAAAAATTTGAAAGAATAATATGATAAATAATGACAAAACATTGTTAATGACATTTCATTTTTGCTTAGAAACATTTTATAGCTTACTCAAATTGGAATTGAAAATCAAGCCCTCCTCCCTTCCTCCTAAACCCTCCATCCAAACATACCCTTACATTTTTAGATTTTAATATTTATCTAATTTTTTATTTGAGACTCCTTTTTTAACTACTTTAAATTTGTCTTTTTTTTTTTCACGAGATGCTGTCCAGACTATTTAAATTATGTCTAAGTTCGTTCATGAAAAGAATATGGCAGCACCCGTGCGTATGCACGGGTATCCTACTAGTAAGATATATAGAGAGAGAAAGGGAAGGAATTAATTTAGTATTATTTTACACTAAGGGTGTTGTTAGATTAGAAGAGAGAAAGAGGGAAGAGAGAGTGAGGGGAAGAGAGAGAAAGAAGTGAGAAATAGAGTAGATTAGGGGTGTTGTTTGGTTTAAGGGAAAGAGAAAAGAAATAGAGGAGAGAGAGAGGAGAGAGAGTTGGGTCTCTTGGTTTGGTTGGAGCCAAAGAGAAAAGAAATAGAGGAGAGAGAGTTGGGTCTCTTGTTTTGGTTGGAGCGAAAGATAAAAGAGAGAAAGAGTACTGGTTTTGAAAGGGCAAATGTGGTTGATTTAATTTTTTAGTTTAATAAAGTTAATGGTTATTTTAATTATTTAATTAACTTAGCTAAATATTTGTTTTAATTAGCTAAATAACTATTTTAATCATTATATTTAATTAGTTAAACATAACATTGGGGCGATAAAGTGGGAATAAAATGGTAAAAGCATAATTATTGAGCAATTTCTCCTCACTTTCTTCCCACAATTGGAGAGATTTCAAAAAGCACTGAAACAATCATCCCTCTCTCACTTTTCCATTTCTCACCTCAACCAAACACGAGAAAATGACTCTCTTCCTTTACTCTTTCTTCCCTTACTCTCTCTTCCCTCTTTCACCTCAAACAATCACACATTGGATTAGAAAAGAAAGAGGGAAGAGAGAAAGAGATGAGAAATGAGAAATAGAGTAGATTATAAAGGGTGTTGTTTAGTTTAAGGGAAAGAGAAGAGAAATAGGGGAGAGAGAGTTGTGTCTCTTTGTTTGGTTGGAGATAAAGAAATGATACTACATTTGAAAGGACAAAAACACCCCATATGTGTTTGATTTAATTTTTTAATTTAATTAACTTAATAGTTATTTTAATTATTTAATTAAGTTAGCTAAGTATTTATCATAATTAGCTAAATAATTATTTTAATCATTTAATTTAATTAGTTAAAGATTTACTTTTGTTATTCAATTTAATTAAATAAGGAAAAGAATTAGGAAATTGAGTTATAAAGTAAGGGTAAAATGGTAATAACATAATTGTTGAGTCTTTTCTCCTCACTTTCTCTCCACAATTTGAGAGGTTGCAAAAAACACTAAACTAATCACCCCCCCTCTCTCTCTCTCTCTTCCATTTCTCTCATTAACCAAACATGAGAAAATCACTATCTTCCTTTACTCTATTTTTCCTCTTTCACCTCAAACAAACACAATCAATAATGTGGTAATATGTATTCGGCTAAATTGTGCTTGAGGTCTTTTAAATTTATTTAAAATTATGGATCCGCCCATTAAGATTTTTTGTCTCAATCAAATTCTTTATGTTTTCGTTTATGTTTCAAATTCAGAATCTCTGTCAAATTGGTTGTTCATATTTTTGTCTATATTTTAAATTGGTTCTCCATGTGTTCCGTTTATAAGAAAAATTTTAAAATAGAAACGTAAACATAAATGATCAATTTGAAACATAAACCAAAATATGGAGGACAAATTTGAAATATGGATGACCAATTTAAAACATAAAGTAAAACATAAAATACTTATATGAGAAATAAACTGAAAAAACCAATTCAAAATTTTAAATAAATTTAAAGGACCTCAAACACACTTTTATTTATATATTCATCAAAATATATAGTTTGGATTGTAGTACTTTGGTTCCTATGGCACATGATAAATAAGGTACTCCTTAAAGGCAGTGTGTTAACGCTAGTGCTTATCAAACACATGTACTCCTCACCTGCTAGTCAAATAAACTAGTCTCATCCTGCTATCCGCTAGCAAATGGGACGCGCCAAACAGAGCCTTAATATTAAATATAATATTAAATATAGCTTGTAGGGGTGGTTCATTTCTAGAAGGGGTTGGAGCTTTGATGCGCTCTTTTTTAGATTGGTGTTCTCACCCATTTAGTTATCTCGAACCAATAAAATTGGACTGTAACAAGTTGGAGTATCTCTTGTATTCCTATAAATGCAACCTAATATCGCTTGTAAAAAATGTTCATTAAAATTTTGAGTAACACTAATAATGTACTTTTTAATACATTTTTCACTACCAAATAGTTTTATTTGAATTTTATTCAATGATTTTAACTGAAGTTTATTAATATATTTTTATGAAGTCTGTTTTACGCAAATTTTTATGAAGTTTTAGTTTCAATATATTTAAAGCATTTTTATAAAGCATTTACATAAATTTAAAAAAAAATATTTAAAGCATTTTTTAAAGTTTTTTTTACTTTTCTTTAAATATTATCATGGAAATTTATCAGAGTTAACTACTATATTTTTTGACAAAAAAAAAACTACTATTTTTTTTTTTTTGACCAAAGAGTTAAGTACTATATTTAACAATTGGCTAAATAGCACTTTTGATCATTTATCTTTGCTCTAGGTGTCATTTTGGTCCTTTATCCTTTTTTGTCCCGTTGTGGTCCCTCATCTTTCAATTAAGTTTCATTTTGGTCCATTATATTTCTTTTTCTCACTTTAGTCCTTTATCTTTCATGTCTGTTTCTGTTTGGTCCATTTAAACAAAAATACATACAGAAAAATGAAGAACACTATGAATGTGCTAAAGAACACCAAGAACTCTTTGTTTCTTGTTTCTTGAATAAGTCATACAATATGCAACCAAATTGAATGAAACTGGACTCTAACTTGAATAAAAATTCACAAGGAATTCAATGAAATCAAAATTAAGCTCACAAAAGTGTTTATGCACAAAATCACTTTCGGAACCGAAAACTTGAATTTGAAGTTCAAAACTTCAATCTCAACAATGGTGATTTTATTTGTTGTAGAGCACCAAATTGAACGATTCTTGAGCATAAAATGCTCGAAATTCAACAATGAACCAGAATATGACAAGTAATTTGTTTAGAAAAGCGCTAAAATGCAAAATACCGTGAAAAATCAATTCGCATCTCTAAAACATGTTTTGTGTCTTAATTATTTGCTCATTTTTCAATCAATTTATATCAAACCAATCTGCGTTCAATCGGTATTGAGTGCGAGAAATTGAACTAAAACAAAAGATTTCAATGAAAATTATGCAAATTCGAGAACAATGTGAAGAACAAAAACACGAATGAAAGTTTCTTTTTTCACATCGTCCTCGAATTTGCATCGTTTTTGTTGAAACCTTTTACTATAGTTCAATTTTTTCACTCAATACAAGTTGAACGCAATTGGTTTGACACAAATTGGTTGAGAAATGAGTAAACAAGATCGAGCTAAAACATGTTTTATAGATGTGAATTTATTTTTAACAATTTTTACCTTTTAAGCACTTTTTTGAACAAAATACTTGCCATATTCTAATTATTCCTTGTTAAACTTTGAGCATTTTAGGCTCAACAATCGTTCAATTTGGTGCTCTATAGCAAGATCACCATTGTTGAGATTGAAGGTTTTTTGAACTTCAAATTCAAGATTTCGGTTCCAAAAGTGATTTTGCGCATAAACACTTTTTTGAGCTTTTTGGTTCCATTGAATTCCTTGCGAAATTTTATTCAAGTTAGAGTCTAGTTTCATACAATTTGTTCGCATATTGCATAATTTATTCAAGAAACAAGAAATCGAAGTGTTCTTGAGCACATTCATAGTGTTCTTCATTTTTTCTGTATTTTTATTTAAAAAGACCAAACATAAACAAATATAAAAGATAAAGGACCAAAGTGAGAAAAGAAAAAGATAAATGACCAAAACAAAACCTTGAGCAAAGATAAAAGACCAAAAGTGTTATTTAGCCTTAACAATTATAATACTTGAAGAGATTAAGTTATTTAGATTGGCTAAAATAATTATGATAATTTTAACTATATTAATTGTACAGAATACATTATTTTTAGTTTGGACCAGTGTTGGCTACTCACTCTATTGTTGGTTGTTTTGCATCTTTTTTGGGCAATGACACTGCTCTTGACTCTGAGCTTTTGGCATCCATGATAGCTATTGAGACTGTTTATGATAAGGGGTGGCGTGAAATCTAGCTAGAATGTGATTCCTTTTCTGTTGTTGTTGCTTTTAAGAACCCTGACATTTTCCCTGGGAGATTGAGAAATTGTTGGGGAAACACCTTGAGACTTTGCTCGGGTATGAACTTTATTGTCTCTCATATTTTTAGAGAAAGAAACACTTGCACTGATAAATTAGCTGCTTTTGATCTTGTCAGTAGAACTTATACTGGTGGAGTTTGCCCCCGAACTTCATCTTAGATGACTTTTGTCGTAATAAACAAGACCTTCCTTTTTTTCAGATTTAGATGTTTATCCTTGGAGTTTGCTTGTTGTTTATTTTCTGACAAGAGTTTAGGTCTAGTCCCCCATTGGTCTTTCTTGTACTCCTTTTTATTTCTTTTAATTTGAGATGGAACGCTCTTTTTCCATCTGATGATTTATCCTTAAGGAGGGTTTGCATCAGAAGGTTTTAGCGAGGCTGTTTATTTAAAAAAAATTGCAGGCTACCCACGGAATGTCCCAAAGTTTTCAACGAAAGACTAATCTCCGCTCTTGCTTATGATTAAATTTCACACTAGTTAATGCAGAGTTTATCCACTGCGAGAATCGAACCCGGGAGCATCAAGTTGACCCCCTGTGTTCCAGTGTTGATTAAGCTACAGGCCAACAATGTTGGTTGGAGAATAATATACAGTGCGGACCCGGTGTGGTTTACACTGCAAAATAATTGACTCGTGGTGAAATGTTAAGATGAGAGTGATATGATTTTAAAATCAGTAATTAATAATGAAGTGGAAAAATATTTTTACCTACGGAACTTGGGTTCCATCACTAGAACCGTCCGTAGGCATAGGCAACATTTTCTAAGTGTGAGGGGATTCACATATATGCTATTTTTACTTTTATATAAAAAAAATTTGAACCCTTTAAAATTCTAAATTTGCACCCAATTACGTCAGAGATATAAATTTGAACCTCCTAATCCTAAGTCTTGGATCCGCTATTGAGAATACATTTACTAATGTAAAGTTGTGGAAAACACATTTCTTTTGACAAGAGAACACATTATTTGATGGGATATTAGCCTACATATTTAACTAAATAATATTTTCTGTTCCCTGTATTTTTTTTTTGGTTCATATTATTATTTTTATCTATATCTAAATTACAAACTATACCAGTGTCGACCTATCAATTTTATTCAACCAATATAGTTAATCCGATTACAGTCAATGTCATATATAGCCACCACACGATTTTTCTCAACCAATCTAATTATGTGATTCTGGTTAGAATCATAGTTCCACATAATTGTTCTCAGCCAACATAGTTATGCGATTTTATTATATTGGTGGCTTGCATACTTATTTTCAGCCAATCTAGTTATATGAGATTCATTACAGCCAATTGTTTTATTATTTCAACCAATCGTTTTATTATTCAGTAACTATGCCTAGCTGTAAGAATATTGGGTTTGTTTTCAGTCAAAAAAAAAAAGAATATTGGGTTTGATTTTTTTTTTCCAAATCAAAAAAAGAAAAAGAATATTGGTTTTTTTGTCAAAGGAATATTGGGCTTGATATTTTTTTAAAAAAAAACGTTTGGTTTGGGTCTGCCTATGGACTACAATATGAATTACGACCATTCGAATATAAATAGATGCCAAAACCAAACCTATTTGATAGTCAAGATTATGATATAATAAACTTATCATTTTTTTTACAATAGACACTTAGTGCATTTCATTAATAATCAAGCTAGAAATACATATAGTAATCTCAAGTGTTCATCAGGATTAGCTGAATATAAGCCACCCGTACTAGAGAATGATCATCCTTATTAAGATTCTTCCTAACAAACTCAACATAGAGTTATAATTAAAAAAAAAGAGAACAGACTCTTACATGAGCCAAGCAAAGCACCAAACTCAGAAATTACAATCTTATTCGAATTAAAGGCATCAACGACCCACTTGGTATGAAGCTAAAAAAAAACTTGTAGCCCAGATCTCAAACCCACTTGATAGCTTCCAATAGACCTATGGTCTCACCAATATGAACATCAGTGATTGGCGAAAACCATCGAGTCCTAGCCCGAATAAAAGAACCATGATCATCGCGCAAACACATACCAATACCAACCTTTATTGAACTCAGTGAGAAAGAGGCGTCTACATTACACTCCACCAAGCCAGCCTGTTGTTTGCACCAAACATCAGGGGACGAATCAGAGAGATGAGAAGCAGTACTTGACTGGGCAATAGGAGCGCGGGTTGTGTCCCACTCCAAAAAAATATTGCTACCCGCCCACATAAGAGATCTCGTATCAGCGGTAACATTCTCCCAAATACGATTGTTCCTACCCTGCCAAATACTCCATAAGGTCATAGACTAAGCAATTGTGTCTTGCTCATTAGAAGATCTAGAGTAGTGAACATTGTAATACTGAACTAAACAGTTTGGAGCAAGTCTAGGCTCAAGATTTATTAGTTAGAATTTGCATGAGTTCTGTACTGTATCCTGGTAGAGGGTAATCATTTATGTGTGGTGTAATGATTGTAGGATTCTGGCTTATAATGGAATATCACATCCTTCGACAAAAAAAGACTTCTTAAAAAGTAGTGGAAGAGACACTGGTGAAATGTAGGTGTACGGGTTCGAACTCTACTCTTCTCTAACAACTAAAACATAATTACAAACCACTTTGCCTACAAAAAAGAGTATAGTCCGTCGACTAGATGTGATCTAAAGCTAGGCCATAAGCCTGTGTTAGATGGCTTGAATTATTCAAGCCCTTGAGGCCACTTCGCCTTGATATCACCCCCATTATCTTTTATTAATTAATGACGGTGAATAGATCGAAATTCTCCTCACAATAGTGATAAAATCAATTTTCATTACATTAGTTTTCGTTTTTTTCCCCAATATTATGGCAGTAAACAAAAGATTGGATTCACAATTTTCTCAAAAAAAAAAAAAGACTTACGGTCAATTAAACGATGTTATTTTTTTTATTTGAAACGTAAGGTCATTTGAGAATAAAGAAAACATAATAGGTGCTTTCAAATAGAGGATATGCATTGCAATGAATCAAGACTCAAAAATACAAAAAAGTTTAAAATGTTTTCTTCGTCGCAACTCTTCTCTTTTCCATAGAACTTGCAAATAACCTATAAAGAGACACTCCTTATTTTTTTTAAGCTATGAAGTCTTAAATTCTATAAGAACCAACAAGACTCTAGAAACTGTTATTTCCATTTGGCAGATCCATCGTATTAATCATCAATTGGTATTGTTGTGTTTGGCAATCTCCTACCAAGCACAAAGGAACTGAATAGACGTAACGCTCTAGAAAGTTGTGTATAAGGTACCATATGAGAAGCTCCCCTTACAGTGGCGAAAGTCAACAAATTTCCATACTGAGTGTTCCATCCTCCAACCTATATATACATATATGTATTCCATCAAGTCCCCAAATCACCACTAGTATAAATGAACTAAATTCAAACCACAAAATAGAAAAATAAAACCTTTCTCACAATATGGATTGTTATTGTTAAAATATACCTGCCCTTTATGAAACCAATTTCTATATGGAATTGTAATATTGAACTTCAAGTCATGAGGCAATTGACGAATGAGTGCTCAAGTTCCTATTAATGGTACCACAGAATCTTGGTCTCCACTTTAACAACTATTTAGAATAGAACAATTAGTTTAATACTAGAAAAGTATACTTTTATAAATAGGTGAACAATGATGATTGGTCTCATATGTTGAAATTACCTGAAAACCCACACTCGAATATTGTCTTGAACTATTCGTTTGAGAGCTGGAAGGATATTGATGCTCATATCATCCATGGTATAATTTAAAACTCTGCAATGGAGAAAACACGAAGATCAAAATTTCACTAATGAAAGTATACAAAAATGAGGAATGGTGTCTCTTAGTGTCACATGTGATTATGATTGTGGTAATAAATATTTCAAGCAACTAAAATAACTTAGTTGTGCATTGTATTACTTTGCTTGTCAATTTGAAATTTGAAATTCAAATCTTTCACGAAGTTACAGACTAGTAATACCAAAGTCTCTAGGAGGTTGAAGTTTCAAATAGTTCTTTATATGCAATTTTAATCTTTTAGGTAAGTATGTATATATTTTGTTGTACTTACTTACAACAGGCAGACCATTGATAAGGCAATTTGGTGCGATTAGCATGGAGAGCCTTCTGAACCTCAATGAGGTTGAAGTAGAAATTACTTTCATAATTCATACAGACATCTACATCCATACTTATTTTAGTAGCCTGCATTCAATTAAGTAAGCAAATTAATCAATTTATATATTCATTAAAATATTAAAAGTGGACTAGAACAAAAGAAATGAAAGATGCAAAAGTACCTTCTTTTTTAATCTCAGTCCCTGTTCAGCTATGGATGGATAACAAACATCCAAAATCACATCATAGTTATTTATGTAATTGCCAACAGATCTTTCAGCTTCTATTATTAAATAGTTGCATGATTTAGATAAATTATTAAAGTCACAATTATTCATAATGGCAAGGCCAACTTCATCTGAAATCATTCCGTGTGACCAAAAGTACTCATATATTGCTTGTGTGTCACGATCTAGTTTTAGAAGTGGATTACCGATCTGGCAAAGGAAATAATATTGTTTATATCTTACAAAACATAATCACTAGTAAAAGATACAAGATCATTGCAAAATTAACACAAATATATATATATATATATACACACACACACACACACACTTAAAGCAACTCCTTTTCTATTGAATTCGAACCCAGTTGATTGAGCATTGTAATCCAAAATAACATTAGTCAATTGTGGTATGTAATGTCCTGCGTGATATTAGAACTGTTTGTAAGAAACCAAAATATATTACTAATACAAGGATGATAGGAAATAAAATTAACAAAAATAATATTAGCCAAATAAAAACCCTTTCCTTTTTAATTTAGCTTTACTAGAGAATAAAATAAAATATTACAGTTGATAATGCGAAAATAAACAATTGATATTGGACGACTTAGGTGGTGGATCATGGCCCACTAGTTCAACTTACCTACATAAATTTCTCTAGTAAGAAACAACTTTCTTGATTTGTAGGAAGGAAATTTCTCATACCATTTTAGCATGAACAAAAGCATATCATTAGCTGCAAAAAATAACAAGATAAATAGTATTCAGGCTGAAAATTGAGTAAATTTTATTACAACTAAAATTCTCACAGCAATGTATAGAAAGAGATGGTAATTGGAAATTGATAATGATACTAACCTCCATTGAGCCAAAGGGTGAGGGGTCTATGGTGAGGGTCATGGACAGCCTCTACAAAATAGTAGAAAAGGCTCCTTCCATGCTTTACATCTATATATATATATATATATATATATATATATATATATATATATATATATCAACATATCCAGCATATTGTTTAAAGTTAACCTTAGGTTGTCCAGGCAACCTCACTACCAAATCCTCAATAGGGTACCCTTCTACCCCAAATAACAAGCAAGCACAACATGCCACACTCAACACCCCAACAAACCAATACTTCTCCATTTCAATAACTCTAATTGTCTCACAAGAAATCCACATTTCATATATCTATTTCCTAAAGAGTCATTTATAGATGTTGCTATCAAATTAGAAATAATATTCTGTCAAAAAATAAATTAGAAATAGTATTTGTAATATTGTATAAATTAATTATTTGATCCTTATATGTTATAACAATAATATAAAATGATAAGAACGAATTTCTAAATGGTTTTATATGTAAATTATATCAAAATAGAAACTTTTGTTTGGAAAAGTGTTTAAACAATATCTCATTTTCCTTCTAGAAAAATGTAATATTTATTTTTCCTTAATAGAAAAGTAGAATGAATATATTTTACCAAAAACAAAAAAGAATGAATACAATTGATTGTGATATAGTCCCTCTGTAACACCAATAAGGGTTGGTCTAAACCGGTAACTGGGTTCGGGCAAAAACTCTATTGGAATGAGAGAACCACATGGGCTGACAAAACCGGATACTAGTCAAGTTCTCCAACGTAGATTAGTCCTCGACAAAATCGATAGATATTGCGCACCACCAATCGCGCATAAAAAAATACGTAATGTAATATAAGCAAAAATGTCTTGATTTAAATTTGATATATTTGATCCAAATATACGCTCTGTTATTAATTTTATAACAATATAATAATAGTATTCATTTGGAAGGATGAATCTTAAAATGATTTTACATTTAAGGCTTAAATACGTTTTTGCCCCCTGCAAATAGGGGGTGTTTTGGTTTTACCCCCTGCAAATTATTTTTTTGTAAAAAGCCCCTTGCAAAATACCAAAATTTTGGCGTTACTCCTTATGTTACTCAGGCGTTAAAAAAAAACATACCTGTCACACAAAAATCTGATTTGGCATTTATATGTCATTTTCTTTTATTTTAATTGCCCAATGGGCTGGCCACGTCATCAATTAATAATTGGGTTTTATAAAAAACCCTAAATCCCCTTCTTCTTCCTTCTTCTTCCTCTGTTTCTTCTCTTCTTCTACAACCCCAAATCCACATATCAGAATCCATCTTCCCCATCTTCTTCTTCATGTCTCTCTCACATAACCACCAACACATGAGCACCACACTCAGCTCCGGGAGCCACCACCACCATGCATGAGAGAGAGGGGGTCCTTTAATCTAATCTATCTAACTCTATGTTATGAGATTTTGCTTCTTTCATTTCATCTAATTCGCAGAGAAAGGACCAACAATTACCAAATAATTCCTAATTTAACAGCTGTTTATTTAGAGAGAGAAACAAAAACTCTCTCTTGTGTGTGTGAAAGGGTGGGTTACATGCAAAACAAACAGTGAGTTTTGAGATAGAGAAAGAAGGAGTTGAAGATTTTCATATTCATTTCTTGGATTTCCTTCGTAAGTTTCTTCCATCATTCTCTCTCTCTCTCTTAGATTTAGGGAGATCTAATTAATTTTAGCTTTTTGTTGAATACTGGGTGATAATTCTTAATGGGTTTTAGTCAAAATTGATTTTTTTTGTTTCTTCATTGGAATGTTTCCAACACGGTGGTGGTGTGGTGGTTCTCCATGGGTTTAGAACTAAGAAGGTTTCCAACACGGTGGTGGTGTGGTGGTTCTTGCTCTGGGTAGTGGTTGTGTTGTTGTTGAAGATGCAGAAAAGATGGGGAAAGGAGAAGATGATGAAGATAAAGATATATGAAAAATAAAAGAAAATGAAATTGTTTTAGAATTTTATCCAAGTCACTATTTTTAAAATAAAAAAATGATTTGTAAGAAAGCCAACAAGTAATTCTCGTTAGACAATTTCATCAAACCGCAAAACAGAGACTTAATGAAGGATTAATACCAAATAAAAAATATTTGCAAGGGGCTTTTTACAAAAAAAAATTTTGCAGAGAGTAAAACCAAAACACTCCCTATTTGCAGGGAGCAAAAACGTATTTAAGCCTACATTTAAATATTACATTGGGAAAAAAAACATCAAACCAGATCTCCCTTTCCCTCTATAAAAAAGGCAACACTTATTTGTTTTCATAATAGTCGAATAGAATGAATATCTTTTACCAAAACTAAATAGAATGAATATGGGCCTAAATACACTTTTCTTTCCTAAGAATACAATTTTGGAGTTTAATCCTTGTAAAAAGAAAAGTTGTGTTCCCTTCAAAAACGAAATGTGTTTGTTTGGTCCCTCCAAAAAAGATGATGTAACAAACAGAGGCACACATCAGTTCCATGATATTCCCACTCTCCTGGAGTCTAACTACAAACTTTACACTTTGTCAAACTATAGAATTAAACAAGCTAACCAAGTAGTTCATTGTCGTATATACATTGATCCTCCATCGAGCTTTCACATTAAAAGCCAACAGAGTTTATGATGTAAAACCATTGAATAGAAATCTAAATAGATTTTAATATAATACAAGGACTAACATAGTAATTAACCTGTTGTTACCAGCTATAATGTTAATTTGCTGCATCTTTCTGTAGCAAATATGAGAACAGAATTTCATTCCACATATCAGGAACACCAGGTAAACACCAATGACTGCAATCAGGTACAGGTGGCTTGTCACTCCAAGTGCCCACATGACCATCACTCCTATAAGCATCCATGGGTGTAACATGCAGAACTGTGACAGGAACACTCATATTTTTGATAACTCTGTTGATTACATCTGAAATTGGGCTTCGATCCCTGCCATTTGTTCTCTTCCAAGGCTTTCTAGTCACTTTGCAAGCATTACGGTTATGCCCACTGGCACAAAGATAAGCATTTTTAGTTGGTCATAATTAAACATTGCACCTACCATAAAATTTGAGGTGGATTCTAGGGTGGACCATCTTGACATATAAATAAGTGATCTGTAATTGTGAGACCCATTTAAGTACTTAAATATGAGTTTCTGCATTGTGGATGCTCTAAGGATGACTAATGCTGCTCTCCATTCCTCCTTGTCCTCGCGATTGAGATGACAGACTCGTCTGTGTCGGTTTGACAAATAATATGAGAAAATGAATATGTTTCTCTTCTTTTGTCGTATCGACACTGATCAATTCACTGACTCTTTCGTGAGGACATTGAGGACCAGAGTTTATGCTTTCAAAGAGCAGGCTATCATTGTTACCGTGATAGCACACTCTCTGTCATAAAAACACATCAAGATTGTCCTCCTGAAAATTTTCCTAAAACTTGATTGTTCTAGTGTTACCAAAAGAGTGGAAGAAATCATCTATTTGGTTCATGTTTAGGCATTGTCTTTTTTTTGTCAAGCCGACACAGATCAAGTCAATGACTCTATCGTGAGGACATTGAGGACCAGAATTTATGCTTTTAGAAAGCAGCGGTTATCATTGTTAGAGTTTCAAACGATTTTCAATTATTAGTCCACATAGACCACATGCCAAGATGGTCCTCATGAAAATTTTCCTCAAACTTGATTGTTCTAGTGTTACAAAAAGAGTGGAACAAATCCTCTATTTGGTTCATGTTTAGACATTGCCTCTACTAGAAAGTTGCAAAACAAAAAGAATAAACATAGTGTTCAAACCCACCTCCAATGAGATGATTCAAAAGTGCGAAAGAATATTTTTGTCCTGTTTGTGTTAACTGTATTCTCTACCCAAGATGCCCAGGTGAGCAAAGCTGTCTTGAAAGCAGAACTAATTGGCATTCCTAGCTTCAGTGAGTTACCAACCTGAAAATACCACCCCCTGTCTGAGGATCGCGTTAGTAGCCAATGGTTGATAAATTTCATAACAAAAGCCTTATCAAACATGCAATTGCAAACAAAAGATGCAGAGGAGTAAATCAAATGTTGAATTTATGAAGACAAGAAACAAAATAACAGATAAATAAAACAAAATACGGCATTAGAATGTAATATCTAACATAATCTCTATTTTGAGAATTAAGTTACTCACATGTCAAAAAGCTTAGTCCTTGTCCACCAGTGACCTGAATTGAATATAAGAACATCTGAATCAACCCACTCATGGCTAATATCATCAATCTTGTCCAATCTAAGTGCTGTCTTCACCCTTCATGGTGCAAATCTAGGCACGGGACTCGGCTTCACCAGGAAAACCGATCTATAAAAATCAATCCTAACATCAAAAGTACTAAACCTTACACCTAGAAACCTAATCTGTTTAGTGATCTTGTTGCCTTTGATTTCATAAACACTCTTCTTATCCTCAACTCCTGTCATCAACAAACATATCAAAGACTCCCACTGTGTCCTACTCAAAGAATCACCAACAAAAACAACCCTTTTCCCACGAAGTTGTTCAAGTATTCTACGAGCATCAAACATTGGAATATCACAGTTATGAGGTTTCCACCTCCATTTTGCATACCCTTTGTCTTTACGCCCATTAGCAAGGCAATTAAAACCTCTTTCTGCAAAGGGACATTGAGAAGCATCATACAAAGGGTAACTATCATCTCTCATCCAACTTCCATCAAACACATTGCATGCGTCCCTAGAAACATTGGATTTTAGAGTCTCATGAAAACTGTTAGGAATCAATCCCTTGTTACCGTTAGGAATCTCAAAACTCTGGATTTTAGAGGGAAATGCGTATGAGTATACCCATGAAAGGACCAAAAGAAAGGATATCAAAGACCCAGTTGTGACTAACTTATTGAAAGATATAAGGATCCATGCATTGCAATTTTCATTGATAATTTTGTGAACAAAAGTAAAAGCTCTTGATAATAAAGTCCTAAACTTTGGAAATGAGATCCAAAAACTGAACATACCCAACAACTGCATAAATTGCAAAACCAACCAACTATCCCATATATCCATTGGAAGCAATCATCTATGTATTCATAGTTTCATACTAACATTAACAAAAGTTGTCTAAGAAGAAATTATTGTAGCTGGAAAAAAATTCTAGTGAACAAAAATATGCTGCATTCAGTGTCAAATTATAGAGCAGAGGGTGAACAAGCTTACTCTTTTAGTACAAAAACTGAAACTTCATAGCCCAAATGTAAGACTAGAGCATGGCAAGTTTGAAGGAAAAAAGAGTAACGTAGAAGCCAATTTGGGAAATTGCAGTTTTATTAAATGAGGTTACTTTTTAAGTAATAAATAAATAATGAATGGAAATGGAAAGTGCACCAGATGGTAGTTGTGATTCAAGGTGTTGGTTGAGTAGCATGGAAAAGTGGGGAACGCAGGTGAGGGTAAGGGTAATTTGGTCATTAGACATAGATTGGTAGTCGCTAGATTGCCTTAACGAACAAGTATTGTCGGTGGCTTGTGCTGTTTGGGAAACGAACAAGTATTATAATAATCGGACTCAACTGAACTCAGTGGGTCAATTAGTTCAACAGATAGTTATGCGTTTGGTTCAACTTTAGTTTTATTTATAAAAAAATCGGGTATTCTTTGTACTCAACTGTAGAGATTAATCTCTTAAATTAGTAGGACCTAAATGAGCGAAAACACTCTTTTAACATATTTAATACTACTGAATGTCTAAGATTGGATTCGAACCTAGGAGATTGGTTAAGCTAGAATAAATCTCAATCATCTTATTCAAGTACTCTTAGGTTGGTTCAACTTTAGTTGATTGCAGTTTAGTTGTAAAACTAAGTTAAACTAGCCCTACGACCCGTCCAATGGACGGGTTGGCTAACAATTTGTTAAAGAGACCTAAACATAAAAACAACAGTAAATAACAACATCAAACAAAATCTAAGTATTTTTTTTTACTAAACAAATTCTAAGTATTAGAAAGACATCACATTTAAAGACAAAAGTCACACATATTAGATCAAGTCATAACACAAATAGCTTAAACTTGGAGCATAAACAATGTATTTAATCACACATATTAGATGAAGTCATAACACAATCGCTTTAAAGTTGTAAAATAAACAACAACCTAAAATAAAATTATTCATATTCATCAAATGTAACCATAAAAACTTAACCCATAATACCGTCTTGCGGTTCGAGGATTATTCTTTAGAGCAGCGTAGAGGATACCCATTTATACCAAAAATATGTACACATGAAAACTTAACTCATAATTAAAGAGAAAAGAAGACACCATAATTAAAAAGTGAAACACATGCGTAGGTCTCATGCAAAGATTGATTTAAAAGTAAATATCAATTTAATTATGTTTCTAATACTTTTTGATGCGAATTATCTAAATAAAGAAGAAAATACTAATTTGGACATGTAATTTTTTCAAGATTCTAAAGTCCCAAAACACACCGCTTACAATCACACTTTATGTATTTTGCCATCAAATTGATTATTGACGAACGAAGTATTTCAATAGTTAAAAAAATTTCTGAATACTAAAGTAACCCAAAACACACTGTCTAACATTTCACGTTACGTGTTTTGCTACAAAATAATCTTGTACTCATCAAGTACAGTAAAGCACACTATTTAGCACCCGTGGCCAGCCAATTTCCCGGTGTATATTAGTAATCGATAAAGCGGAGTAAAAACTACACACTAATGAGATGGTAACAAAAAATAAAAGAAAGGAGAAAAAAAGCCAAAGTGAAAAAAAAAGAGCCAATTGGCCAAAAAATTGGAAGCCAATTGACCAAAAAATCTTTCCCCCCAAATTTAACATGCATGCCAAGCCGCATACATGTTTTAGATACTTTCCTTGTCACTATAGCGAAATAGTTGGGTATCTATACCCAAATGACATGCCTTAACCTAATTAGTCCATGTGTCAAGTATTTTCCATAAACACTACGACCATCCGATGGACGGGTTGGATAACAATTTGTTAAAGAGAAACCTCTAAAGAAAAGAAGCATAAGAACAACAAAGAAATAACAACGCTTATCTAAATAAAACAAGAAATAACAACATCAAACAAAATCTAAATATTTTTTGACTAAACAAATTCTAAGTATTAGAAGGACATCACATTTAAAGACAAAAGTCACACATATTAGATCAAGTCATAACACAAACAGTTTAAAGTTGGAGCATAAACAACAAATTTAATCACACAGATTAGATGAAGTCATAACAAAATCGCTTAAAAGTTGTAAAATAAACAACAACCTATAATAACATTATCCATATTCATCAAATGTAACCATAAAAACTTAACTTGTAATACCATCTTACCGGTTCGAGGATTAGTCTCTAGAGTTGCGGGTAGAGGATACCCAGCTTTATACCAAAAAAATGTACACATGAAAACTTAACTCATAATTAAAGAGAAAAGAAGACAACATAATTAAAAAGTGAAACACGTCGTAGGTCTCATGCAGAGATTGATTTAAAAGTAGATATCAATTTAATTATGCTTCTAATACTTATTGATGCAAAATTATCTAAATAAAGAAGAAAATACCAATTTGGACATCTAATTTTTTCAATATTCTAAAGTACTCCAAAACACACGGCTAAGAATCACACTTTTATGTATTTTGCCACCAAATTATTTTTCCATCAAATAGATTATTGGCAAACGAAGTGTTTGAATAGTTAAAAATTTCAATACTAAAGTAATCCAAAATACAAGATCTAACATTTTTCGCTGCTACGCGCTTTGCTACAAAATAATGTTGTCCCCATCAAGTACACTAAAGCACACTATTTAGCATCCCACTTTAAAATATAAAAATATATAAAAATGTAGATTAGTCATCAGTAAAACTCATTGGGAGGATATAACCACACACGCCGAGAAAACCGAAAGTACTGCGTGGTCACCAACTTCTCCAAAGTACATTAGTCATCATTAAAGCCCATGAAAACTCCACACTAATGAGATGGTAACAAAAAGTAAAAGAAAGGAAACGAAAAAAAAAAAGCCAAAGTGAAAGAAAAACCAATTGACTCAGATGGACGGTTTGTCTAACTATTGATTAAATGAATTACTTTTAAACAAAAACAACATAAAAATAATAATATCAAACAAATTCTAAGTATTAGAAAGACATCACAATCAAAGACAAAAGTCACACATATTAGATCAAGTTATAACACAAACAACTTAAAGTTTGAGCAAAAACAACAAATTAATAATCACACATATTAGATCAAGTTATAACACAAACAAATTTTAAAAGTTGTAACACAAACAACAATCCATCAAGAATGACTATTCTGCGTTAGTTTGCTCTTGAGGTTGATAGATCCGCTCGAGCCGGTTGTAGGATTCATCGATCATGCACGGTTTGATTTAAAACTAACACAAATTTAAGAATGCTTCTAATACTTGTTGATGCGAAATTATCTCAAAATTAAATAGTTTTCCACCAAAAATTTGCATATTTAAACATCTAAAAATTTTCAAGATCAGAAAGTACCCTTTAAAATAAAAAAAAAAAAACCTACAAATATAAAAAAAGAACTTTGGATGTGGTAAAAACTCATGTTGGGATAGAAGACTTATGGTTAGCCGGACTTCCCAAATGTGAGATTAGTCATCGACAAAGACAATGAAAATTACGTACTAATGACATGGTAAAAAAAAAAAAGAAATAACAAAAAAAAAAAGAAAGCAAGAAACAAAAAGAAAGTGAAACAAAGAAGAAAGAAGAGGAAAAAAAAAAGCAACCAAAAAAATGAACCAAAAAAAAAAAATCATGCCATAGACCAAAAAATCTTTTCCACCAAAATCCAAATCAGTTTATAATGCATGCCAAGCCAAATAAGGTATAAGATCACGATGGAACTGCTAATTGAACCGGTTGAAGTAATTTTTTTGATTCTTTATTTATTTTTTGGTAAAATATGTTTTTGGTCCCTACAAAATTGAGTCATTCTAAGTCTAGTCCCAACATTATTGAAATAAACATTTTGGTCCCCAAATTATTTTTTTTGTTTCCATTATTAGTCTCAAATGTTAAATGATGCTTACTGAGCTACGAGAAACTTGAGTTGGCATTTACACGTGTATGTTTTATTAATTAATTAAAAATATAGCTAGGTTGAAAAATACATACTCAACTAATGGTTGGACCTCATTCCAAGAAGGTAGTTAGGTTAGCGGTAAATTAAGATATATCGAAGGAAGGCACCAAATGAGTGCAAGAAGAAGGTCATGTATTCAACTGGAAACAAACATTCTTTCATCTCCACTAACATTGCTTATAAAAAAATGGTTGGACCTCAGTACAATTTATCAAGAAATGAACATGGACTAAATTTAACTGTTTCTTCCAATTACTGATGAACGGACTCCTTACCATCAACTTAAATAGGGAGTTTATTTTTCTTCATAAAATCAAATCTTCCCAGTTTGGAGGAACTCAAAAATGTATTAGAGGAGGATTTTGGAGGGCTTGAGAGAGTTTAGGCAAATTCTTCAAATCATTTACATTCTTTTTATTGAATTTTTCCTTTTTCTTTTATTAAATTTTGTAATTTTCAAAATATTTATAGGTTCATAGCAAATTATAACAAATACGGTGTAAGGGATTTGCGTTATTCGTGGGATAGAGTATGAGAGACTACTCCCTTTTTGTTCTTTATGTCAACATATTGGTCGCATAAATGCTAATTGCAAAAGAAACAAGAACCCTTTTGGGGGATTCGCATGTTTTGAAGGCTCCTAAAAAAGTCCATCAAAAGAGTATGTGCCAAAGATTATGATTCAGCCTATTGTAGAATAGTGGAATCGTATTTTTCAGGAACAACCTATGGTGAATGAGCTAGTTTTTTATCTTCAAGATACGCCTATAGTAGATGCTCCAGTTTGTCAAGCTTCTCCGACAATGGGTCAGCTAGTTTGTGATCTAGAACAACATAATTCTTATCTGCAACAAATTGTGGATCACCAGAATTCTTCTCTCGTGTCAAATTCCCAGGTTAGAGATCTCCATCGAAGGGAGCAACAACATACACATGTTTCAGCCATGCTAGATGCTTCCTCTAATTAAAACATTATTGTTGGTAATTACTCTAACCCAGGGCCGACCCTTAAGAGATTCAAGGCGTGCTACCGCACATGGCCTCAATCTAATTCGATTTTTTAGGGGCCCCCAAATGAGTACTTTAGCTTACGAAATTTTTTTAAATGTTTAAATACGCTAAGTTTGTTACACAATAATCAGTTTGGTGAAAATAGAATTTGATTTCGTGACAAAATATGTAAAGTGTGACGTTGAGTAGTGTGTTTTGAGGTGAAAATATGCAAGTTTCTTCCTTAGTAACTGGTTTGGTGATAAAAGAATTTAATTTTGTCACAAAATATATAAAGTGTAATGCTCAAAAATGTGTTTTGCAGATTTTGAGTTCGTAAAAATTCTAAGTGTTCGAATACGTAAAGTTCCTTCCTCAATAACCGGTTTGGTAAAAAAAAATAGTTTTGTAGCAAAATACGTAAAGTGCACTGTTAAACAGTGTGTTTTTGAAGTACTTTAGCGTTTAGAAAAACCTTTAGATTTGACTTTTGAAAACAATTAGTATATGATTTATGAAAAAAATTAATTTATGATAAAAGTATAATTAAGAGCCCAATTTTTAAGATTTGTATAGAGCCTCCAAATTGTTTAGGACGACCCTGCTCTAACCAAACCATTAAGAAAAGAGTTGATTTAGCTTCACAGTCTGCAAATTAAACTTATTTATTGATAATGTAAACCATAAAATATAAGTAAACAATATAAAGAATGCAAAATAAAAACCAATGACAACAACAATGAGCTGTACGTAATTATTTAATTTATCGAGTAGATTTATGAAGCTGGAGTTAGTCTGATTCTCAGCTTTAATGCAATGCAAGCCATTACATTATTCTTCATCAACTTTGATAACCTTCTTAGGGATTTTTGGCAGATGAATTTTACCTCATGAGCTTTAACATCCGTCAATAGAATCTTTCCCAAACTCAAGACAATCTTTACCACCATCGCTGACCACAAAGTTAGGGAACTTCCCATAAGATGTGTTTTTGAAAAAGTTAGTTAAAACACATAGAAAATACAATACATTGATATTTGCTAAATAGAAACTTATGGAAAAAATATAAGCATTGTATATTTGTGCCACAACGTCGGTGGACACACCATTAGCAATTGATGCATCACGCATAACCCCATCCTAAATGTATAACAATCATATTCATCATTTTGTAACCAATACAAAATTAAACTAATAAAAAAAATTATTTTAATAATAAGACTAATTAATAGTGAAGAACAAAACACCTTCATCCCATTCTGCTTCTTGAACCTATCTAGAATGTCCTCATCATTTGTCAATTTCTTGACATTAAAAGCTCTGTCAAACTTGGTAGTGTTACATGGACTGAACTAAATTTTGAAAAACATTGATCTCCCAATAAGATATTCAAACTCAGCTAGGATAAAAGTGATGACATTGGCCTATCTTAAATCAGATATAATTTCTGATCCATTACATCAAGTATATGTATTTGTACTATGCTTATTGTTGAAAATCCTTAAATGCAATTGGAAATATAATTTGAAATTTAAATTTCAAAATTTCAAAATTAAATGCATATAGAAATGTTATGGTTATGAAATATATGTGGTCAACCAAAAAGTATTCCTACTAATAATTGGTGTAAAAAATGGCAAGTAGGAAAATATTTTTTATTAAAAATGGCAATTTACTGTAGCAACAATATAGTAGTTCAAATTGTAACCAAAAAAATTTAGTACTTCAAATTAATCCATTTTAATTATAAAGATCAAATTAATGGAGAAATACAAACATTTTAATATTTTATTAGGTTAGAAAATATTATATTTTTGTCACAAATATGAATTCGGATCATTTTTTAAAATTTTTAAAAAGTCAAATTTGAAATTTAAAATGTAAATAAGTGTGATTTATTTGTAATGAATTAAATTAAATTAAATTAAATTAAATTAAATTAAATTAAATTAAATGGCATGATTTGTGTAGAGCAGTTATGTCAATGTGCAATTCTTAACGTATTCTTATAGTGTTAGTGTTTTAAGAATAAATTAGAGTTGTGTAAAAGAAAAAAAGAATGAATTAGAGTAGGTGAATTAAATGACATTATTTTTCAATTGTGTGAGATATAGATGACTTGGAGGATGATATTGATTATTTAATCCTAGTAGGCTATAAAATTTGCATTGATGATGTGGATGTGCTCTTTGCTTGACATCTCATATTTTATGCTTTGAAGAACTTATATAAATGTATTATTAATAGATTTATGTTTCAAATTGGACCTCTTAATATGCTCTGTTCGTTTATAAAGGACCAATTTAAGACAGGAGCAGATACATAAATAACGAATTTGAACATAAATGAAAACATAAAGGACAAGTATAACATGGTCATCTTAAAAAAAACATGGTCATAATTAATATATAATTATTTTTATAGCAATCAAATAAATAGGTCACCGAGCTTTTTAGACAAATTAAAAAGCTTTGTGACAAAAATAGGTCACAAAACTTATTTTTTGGTATAAATTGGGTATCATCTGCGCGCAAATGCAGAGACTAATCCCTCGAGCCGGGTAGGACCATAATTGGCGGCAAAGCTCTCCCTCAAGAAATTTAACACTGCTGCATGTCCAAAGGTCACAAAGCTTATGTTATTGGTTTGTAATTTTTTTTTGACAATAAATTAATTTATTGGTTTGTAATTTGGTATGGGGATCTTTCTATAACAGTCCGAAAGTGAAAAGGAGGTAAGGACATATTTTTGTTATGCACTCTGTACCACTATACTAAAATGAATCAATTTGAAAATGCATGAATAAAAATATTATTATTTTTTAAATAAAAAATTAAAAATTAAAAAAATTAAATAATTTGGTGGAAAAATTAAAAGCATTTAAGTAATTAAAAATTAAATAATTTGGTCAAAAATTAATAAAATTATATAAAAATAAAAGTCATTTAAGAATCATGCATTTTTTGTCAATGAATGTTGAGTCACTTGGTAGAAGTTGTCTCACACCTTGATGAGTGATCCAGAAGTCTCTCAGAATCAGCTCAAAGAGCCTTGAGGTCGCCCTAACCTTTCTCGAGGGCCCGAGTCCAACTCACCTAAATTCTATATTTCCAAAAAGTATCATGCATTATGAAGCATACAAATTTAATATCGCGTTTCATTCGACCAACATGATGTGACACAAGTGGTAGATACTTGTGTTCCTTAAATATTTGGTTTTGGGTTCGATCTCCGGCCATTACGTATGAAAAAATATTTGTTGAGACACTACGCCGTAATGGCTAAAAAGAGCGCCACATACCCAAATGGCGCTTTTTAATAAACGCTGCGATAGAGAGGAAGAGATTGCACATAACCAAATTTTTTTAATAAACGATGCGATAGAGAGGACGAGATAGGAAAATATCCAGCGCTTTTCAAAGAAACGCTATGCGTATAGAGAGGACGAGAAAGCCAAATAATCGGCGTTTTTGAAGAAACGCATCTGCGTATAGAGAGGACGAAAAAGCCAAATAATCGCGCTTTTAGGAAACGCTCGGGTATATTAGAACGAAAAACCATACTCACTCATTTTTAGAAACACCGAGTATTTGTTTTAATTTTTTTTGCCCGCTTCGCTTCCTCTCTCACAACGCATCTCTCTCTCTCTCACTCACACACACTTTGCCGAGCTTACCCTAAATCGGATCTCACCAACCCTCCCCTCCATTTTCTTCTTCCTTCCTCCATCTTCCTCATCTCCATATTGGGAGAACGCATCTCAACCGCAACCCTCCTCCTCCATTTTTCTTCCTTCCTCCATCTTCCTCATCAACCCCTCCCCTCCATTTTCTTCTTCCTTCCTCCATCGTTGAAGAGGGATCACCTTCTAGATAACACGGCGGTGGCGGTGGTTGACGAGGTAGAGACATGCTAGAGAGAAGACAATGAGTCGCGAAACTAAGATTCCGATCGCGAGAGAATATTTGGCGCTCGCACGTAGAGCGGAGATGAAGGGGTGACGGTGGTGCGCAACCAATCTTCTTCTTCATGTCCTCCTTGTCTCTGTGATTCACTACAAAAAAAACAAGGATTAGCGACGGAATTAGCGAGGGAAATTTTGTCCCTCGCAAAAAACGAGGATTAGCGACGGAACTGCAAGTCCCTCGCTAATGTGACCATTAGCGAGGGAATTAGCGACGGAATTTCAAGTCCCTCGCTAATGTCTGAACGCTCGGGTGATTTGATCGATCGCTGCATCGCTTCTCTACGCGCCAGAGTGATTAGCGGCGAGGCCGCACGCCCTCGCTAATGTCCAGTTATTTTTTTACCAAATATCTGATTCTCTCACTCTTCTCTCACTCTTCTCTCATTCTTTCACTTTTAACCCTCACTCCTCTTCTCTTCCTCTTCCTCTTCCTCTTCCTCTACTCTCTCTCTCTCTCACCTACAAACTCTAACCCACCACCACACAACCACCACCACCACCACCACACACTCTTATTTTTCACTTACAACACCCTCATTCTTCTCTCTCACCTACAAACTCTAACCCACCACCACACAACCACCACCACCACCACCACGCCCCCACCACACCACAACCACTCTCACTCCTCTTTCTCTCCTCAACCACACAACCACAACCTCTCTCTCTCTCACTCTCTTTCTTCCACACCACCACCACACCACCACAACCACATACCTCTTTCTCTCACTCTCTTTCTTCCACCACCACCACCACCACCACTCTCTTTCTCCCTTACTCCTTCTCTCTCGACCACCACCACCACCACCACCACATACATCTCACTCTTTTTCTCCCTTACTCTTCTCCTTCTTCTTCTTCTCTCTTTCGACACCACCACCACCCACCACCACCATCACACCACCACCACTCTCTCCTCCTCTCTCAAAATAATAATAATAATAATAATAATACTAATAATAATAATAATAACAATAACAACAGTAATAATATAATACTACTACTACTAATACTAATAATAATAATAATAATAATAATAATAATAATAATAATAATAATAATTCAGATTGATAAGCGTGCCAATCAGACTAGGGAAGCGTGTTGTCGATTAGCGAGGAATTAGCGAGGATCGCCCTCGCTAATTAGCGACGAACACATTTCTCTCGCTAATTTCCATTAGCGAGGAGGGAATTAGCGACCGAACTGGTCCCTCGCTAATGGCAATTAGCGAGGGAATTGGGCATGTTAGCGACCGAAAATTCCCTCGCTAATGACCGTGTTTTTTGTAGTGATTGCTCTTCACAACCCACTCTTTCCATTCCCCAAGGTCTGTTTCTTCTCATTTATCTCTTTAATCAATTTTCCCCAATTGCCCTTCTCAAGATCTTCTTCTTCGTGTGTTATTTTAGCTGGTTTTAGGGTTATTCGGGTTTAAAATTGAAACCTAGTTTATTGAGACAAACCCTAATTTGTATAGCTTCATGGGAGAGCTTTAAAAAGAATATTATTTTTGGGAAAAATGATGTCAATCAGATTTGTAAGTTGCATCTTGAACATTTAGTGTTTTCATTATTCAGATTTGTATGAATTTGATGGTATTATTGAATTTGTACTACACCTACATGTTTGGTGTTTTTCTTACGTAGTCAGGTGCTGTTTGTTATTTGTATTTTGATATGATAGTTGTTATTTCAAAATTGTTTCAAACCATCGTTCTTGTACCTGCGCAGTCCAATTAATTTGTTAAGATATTTATTTATATATCTCCTTGTTGAAAGTAGCTAATCTTGTTGTTTGCATAAACATGCAGATACCACTCACTGGCCCCAATGCAGTTGTTGGGAGAGCCTTAGTGGTTCACGAGCTTGCAGATGACCTTGGAAAGGGTTAGCTTTTCCATTTTACACTTTTATTTATATATTTGATACGATTACACGGTCGTGGGCAAAATTATGGTCATAAACTTCAAAGACTGTGTTGCCCGAATAAGGAGTAGATGAATGTGTACTTATCACAGGGGAGGAATGACATTAAGAAAAAATTGGTTGCTCATCTTGCTCACATTTCATAAATCACATTGTATTGTATTCTTGTATAGAGTACGATGTGTTTATCGTAATCAAGCATTTTATTTGGTCTAACTCAGATCTGTATTTGCTTATATTTTTGCGGTGGGCATGAACTTAGTTTGACCACTGGAAACGCTGGTGGAAGATTAGCTTATGGTATGAAGAAAAACATGAATTTAGACAGTTTTGTCCTTTTCATAATTCATCATTTCATCCATGATTCCATGTTGATATGATTATATGTTATTTGATTTCCACTTTGTCGCTATGTTTGAAACAAAGAAAGGCGTAAAAATTGTTTGAAATTATGATGATGTAGCCCTTGTTGCTCTTGCCAGAAAGAACCTTCTTGATTGGACCTTCAATGGATCTATGGTCCTCAAGGTTAGCGACATGTCTCATTTGTATTGAATTTCCTATAGTGTTTGATACTTTTATCAATGGCACATCTCTAGAAATCAAATTCTAGCCCGAGAAATTGGGTCTAGATTGTGAAAACTAACGTGTTGCTTCAATAAGACGATCATAAAGTCCAATCAGGTTTGATAGAGTTTTGATTTGATTAGCGGTGTTACTCATCCGAATTAAGAACTTGTAGGAAATATCATCACAACTTTTTCCAAAGATTTGATTTCCTTAACTAAGATGCTTTTTGAGCATCATGAACATCCCCGATCATCACACATGCCTCCCGATTTACCATCATCTTTCAAATCATTTGAGCATTCTTGTATGTCAACCGCATATTTAATCTTTAGCATAGCTATTTAGTGCAAACAAATAAGTAGAAAAACCGATGAAAACCAATTCTCGACTTGGTACAAACTAATTCTAAAGTTGATGTTTCTTTAAATTGCATAATGTTGTACCCTACTTTGTTGGGGCTTACTTTCGTGATCTCTTGACATAAATAGCAATGCTAACAGATTTGGATGTCGATCAAACACTAATGGTAATTTGATCATTATTCGAATATTAGGTTATACCGCCTCGTGTATGACCTATTTATTCTTGAGCATCACCCTATTTAGTTTGGTACTTTTTTGGTTACTTTACAGAGGTTGATGGGTGATGATTTGTGGTGCGGTACTTAGCATGGTGAAAAATGGAAAGATTGGCCAAGTTATGTCCTAGTATCACGCATACGAGTAAGTCAAGTTAGTTAACCACTTTATTAAAATCTGCAGTTGCAAGTCAATGTACTTTTTAATTTAAGCTTCTCTAAATAAAGGAAATCGTGATATCTTAAACTTTTTTTATCGCTTGTTTCCTTCACCAATGTTAGATTTAGATCAGGCTTCATTTGCAAATGGAAAACAATGTGTTTTGAGAGGTTCTTTATTACGTATATAATAAATTTTGAGAGGTTCTTTGTTACGTATTTCTAAATTCAAACTTCTTTTCAATCTTGGTTAGTCTATCTCACTATGTGTTTTTTGTACTAAATTGTTTGGAAAACTAATGCAAGTTACATGATGCAGGGGTTATGGGACCTTGAGGAGCTTCTTGAAGTCATAACATGAGCTTCTCGAAAGAGTTAGTGAAGAAATTGGAGGTAACATTTAACAATAAGCATATTTCCATCATTATGCAATCACATTTTCTTCTCAGAGAAAAATGATATATATATATATATATATATATATATATATATATATATATATATATATATATATATTTATATGTTTGATTCACATGATTATGTTCCTTGTCACGAAGGTGTTGCTTCCAAGTTGAGCTGGCAGATGGAACAACAGCTGGCTTTTCCCGAAGAGTGTAACATCTCAAGGTAGTAGCTCAGCTCAGTTTACTTCATGTGCAGTAAAGAAGAGGATAGATAGAATTTTGGAGGTGGAAAAAGCTATGATGGAATATATCAGTACTTGTTTTTATTTTTGGGAAGGAATTTTTATTTTGTAAAGTACTGGGATTGATCTGAAAATGTTAAATTACTACTTTGTAGTTGTAACCTTCTTTTTTGAACCGATGATTTCCTTCTAAGTTGTAAGTACTAAGGGCTTCAAACTTATTAGTCAATGCCACCAACTAATTTTACCCCTTTAATCTATGCCTTTACCCTTGCTTCTAGCATCATTTGGTGAACAAAGTATTAATTTGCAAACACACTCCATCATAAAGATAAACAAAGAGCAAAATTCAAGATGAGGGTAATTGAGAGAATTCCCTTCACTTATGATGTGGATTTTTTTGTTGCAAATATAAAATGGAAAATACACAAAAACCAAAAAAAAATTAAAAAAATTAAACAATGGGCGCGCGCTTTTAAGGAAGTCTTTACGCTATAGGGCAAGTTTGGGCAATGGGCGCCGCTTTTTAGGAAGCGCTGCCTATTTGAGGACGTGTTTGGGCAATGGGTGGCGCTTTTTAGGAAGCGTTGCCCATTGTTGGAGTGGAATACCCACCCAATACACGCTCAAAGAAGCTCAAAAGCGCACGCCACGGATGAAAAAAAGCGCACGCTATATACTAATTACATTTGTAGTGAGAGATGTCAACTCCTTAAATTGATCTCTCATTCACTGAAGGATTACTCTCCACAAATATCGTGTGTGGAGGATACTTTAGTTAAAAAAAGTGTGTATCATGCACTTTTATAAAGCATACAAAATTAAATAAAAATAAAATCTATTTTACTAATGCTAAGTAAATAGTTATATAAACAAGATTATTAAAATGTGAATTTCAAATATTTAAAATAAACTTTTGATAAAAATGTTACTTGGTATCTTTTTACATTTTCTGTTCCAATCTTCTTTATTTGCAAGTTCTTTCACGATTTATTGTTTTTAATTAATGTTTATTTGCCTACGTGTATTGCATAAAAACATCAAAATAAAGGCAAGAAATGTTTTAAAGTTGTTAATATAAGATTATAATCATCAAACAAGTCAGCGAGTCAAAAAAAAGCAAGACCCCATCATCTTTTGACTAATCTGGCCGTATAAACATGATTCATATTCATTGTACACATCAATATTTTTTCATTTAATTTGTTTGTGCATGACACCATCATCCAATCAAAGACATAAGAAGAAACAGAAAACTAAAAATGGATTTGTATTCTCTATCAACTTGTTTGGATCAATTTATTTGAGGTTATCTACTGACATAAGTACTTGTGAGACTGTTTGAGAGAGCTTATAGAAACAACTTATGATATGTTCATAAGCTGTTTTCAGCTTATTTCCATAAGCTCTAGAGAATAGCTTATGAAATCAACTTATGGTTTATAAAAAAATAGTTTAACATTATTATATCATTTATAATATAAACAGTTTATGCATAAACACTTATATAATAAATACGTATGCCATAAGCATTTAAATAAACAGTTTATCCAAACAGCCCTATATCCTTTGTCTTGAGAGGCGCAATTGCAACCCCATACTTTAGCCGCACTTGTTGTTTTGCTTTTCTTTCACTTTCTGCGTCTCCATCTCATCACATAATAGTGTTAATAGTCTATGGCTTTTTTTTCCCACCCCCATAATTACCCAAACGGACAAAAATGCCCCTGAAAATTTACAAAAATCACATTTCACAATTCAGAAAGGCTTAAATATCATTTACCCCCTTGCAAATATCACCATAATCCATTTACCCCCCTGTAAAATAAAAAGTTTTAAAATGCCCCTTGCAAATATAAACTGCTTACTTCTACCCCTCGCTGTTAGATTATATTGATGATGTTAAGTGTATAATGGGTATAAACCGCTTATTTGTTATTCTCCTGCAAAATATAAATGCGTTTGCGGTTACTCCCTCAGAGGGGTAACCGTAAATGTGATTTTATATTTGCAAGGGCATTTTAAAACTTTTTATTTTACAGGGGGGTAAATGAATTATGGTGATATTTGCAAGGGGTAAATGATATTTAAGCCATTCAGAAATCATAATTTCGAAAAAGTAAGTAAATTCGGTTAGATTTTCGAATTACCCAAGATTCGAAAAGAATTTCGAATTACCTCAAAAGTGAGGTAATTCTGAAATTCTTCTAATTACTAGGTAATTCCAAAATCCAATTTTGTTTTTCAATTTTTAATATTTTCTAATTACATTTATTTTTTTAACAAAGGCGAGTAGACGATCGGACAACGTAAGCGCGGCGCAGAGTCTTCGAGCAAAGACCGCAAATGACGACGGCGAGTAGAGCATTCTGGGAGGCCAGAGTAGCGAGTATTCTCTTCTCCGGACACTTTGAGAGACTCGTAGTCGCTGGGCATGCTTCGAAGGCGTCGAGCGCCAGAGAGAGCCCGCGCCAGAGTGATAGAGATGGTTGAGCTCGAGCTCGAGCCTCACTCCTGTGATGTATGCAGCGGCCTACTGCCGTGACCACCCAGACATGAGTACAATATGCAACACCAACAGAGCACCCGGTGTCAGATCATGACGTTCTTGACGGCGGTTGGGAGGCTTTGGAGGAGCAGGAGGATGAGGGTCGACGATCGGGAGGAGGAGGAGGAGGAGGAGAGGGTTCGGGAGGAGGAGGAGGTTCACGCGAGGTTGAGCTCCGCCCCACCATGGATCACACACCATTATATTTACACCGGGATACGACCGCGCTGCGTCCCGGATAGATAGATAGAGCGAGGTAATATTTTAATTTTTTTATTTTAATTTTACTTAACAACAATTAATTACTTATTTTTAATAACGTATGGTTTAATTTTAATTTTTTCAAATTTCTAAACTAAAGGTTGTATCTCACGGCGAAAGTTTCCTAGAGTTAGACTCTGCCGAGCACCACCCACGGTGTAGACTCTTTGGTTGCGTCGGGCTAAGCTTTCTGAGTTGGACATCACACCTCTGGGGGCAATCAACCATGAGTTGATATTCTGCTTTGTGGAGAGTGGCACCACTCAAACGCGCTTAAATATTAATTTAATATACAAACTTTTTAAAAAAATAAAATTTCTAATTACCTTTTTAGAGTGTAATTCAAAATTTTAATTTTTTATGAACCTAATTACCTTTTTAGAGGTAATTCAAATTTTAATTTTTTTGAACCATAATTACCTTATTTAGAGGTAATTCCCAAAAATTTAATTTAATTTTTTTTTAAAAAGACAGGGGTAGTATTGGGTTATTTTGAAATATGGGGGTGAGATTGATAAGGAGGGGGGTGGGAAAAAAAAGCCATAGTCTATTACTATTATGTAACAATCCCCAGTGCCCCACCGTTTTTGTTTAAGTTTGTATATTCTAATATCTCCTCTTTATTAATACACAACCACCTTTATCCCCCTATTTGAGCGGGAATCCGGATGTGTCATACATGTATGTTGTGCAACATATCGTGGTCCATGATGTTCCATGAGTAGTGATATGTTTGATGTATGGTTACTAAAGGTTGACATGAGGAATGGTTAGGAGTGTATATGTATGGTAAGTTCAGCATGAAATGTTGGTGGGAAAATTTTTTCACACCGTTTACCAATATACCTCTCATTTTATACCCCACTGTTTACCAACGTATCTTCACTCTCTATATTTTTGATCGACATACCCCACTCTATATTTTATACCCCACCATTTACCAATATACCCATCATTTTGTACTTCAATCGCTTACCAATATACCCACACTATATATTGTTGGGACCGACATAACCCTGACAAATTTTTTATTTGTCCAACACTCTTTTTTTATTATTATCTCTCTTAATTAATACACAATCGTTGACTTCCCACTTTTGGTGTGAAAAATTTATTCCCACCATTTACCAATATACCCATCCGGTTGACTTTAGCCATTTTGGTGGGAAAACTTGTTCTCACCATTTACCAATATACCCTCATTTTGTACTTCACTTTACTTCAATATACCCCACTCTATATTTTTGGACCGACATACCCCCACTATATATTTTGTACCCCACCATTTACCAATATACCCCTCATTTTGTACTCTTACTGCTTACCAATATACCCCCACTATATATTGTTGGACCGACATATACTCCGATAAATTTTTATTTGTCCAACACTCGCTTTTTATTATTATCTCTCTTAATTAATACACAATCGTTGACTTCCCCACTTTTGATGGGAAAATTTTATTCCCACCATTTACCAATATACCCCTCATTTTGTACCCACTGTTTACCAATATACCTCCACTCTATATTTTTGGACAGATATACTCCCACTCTATATTTTGTACCCCACCATTTACCAATATACCCTTTATTTTGTACTCATTGCTTACCAATATACCCCCACTCTATATTTTTGGACCGACATACCCTCGACAAATTTTTTATTTGTCCAACACTCTTTTTTTTATCCACTTTTGGTGGGAAAATTTTATTCCCACCATTTACCAATATACCCCTCATTTTGTACCCCACTCCAATATACCCCCACTCTATATTTTTGGACCGACATACCCCTGACAATTTTTTTTTTTTTGTCCAACACTTTTTTTCCACTTTTGGTGGGAAAATTTTATTCCCACCATTTACCAATATACCCTCATTTGTACCCCACTGCTTACCAATATATACCCCACTCTATATTTTTGGTGACATACCCCACTCTATATTTTGTACCCCACCATTTACCAATATACCCCTCATTTTGTACCTCACTATTTACCAATATATACCCACTCTATTTTTGGACCGACATACCTCGATAATTTTTTTTTTTTTGTCCAACACTTTTTATTATTATCAAAATGTACCCCTCATTTTGTACTTACATCGCTTACCAATATACCCCCACTCTATATTTTTGGGTGAGACATTGTTGCCTCATCCCACCATGGGCTATTGTTGCATCTTCGTCTTATATATATGTGTTGCGTATTTTTATACCCCCCTTATAAAATATTGATGTTTTTTCGAAACTACATCTGTAGGCCTGTTAATCACCTCCCCGTGCATCGCACGGGTAATCGTCCTAGTTCATATAAAGGTTGGGAAAAAGTAGACAAAACACTTTACACCTTTAGAAACATGCGCGGAGCTCAAGTTGACCAAACCAAGTCGCACCTCTCATAAGTTGTAGTAGTATAGCCACTCATTCCGTTTCTTGTTTTACATCCATTTTGTTTCTAAATTTCTATTCATATTAAAATACATTTGATTCGCTAAGCATTAAGAGACTGGACTGAACAACTCCAGTTGTATTCTCTTTGATTCAAAAATTGTTCACAGTACTGTACAGAAATTAGGGCAAGAGACTGAATAAAGACCAAGATTCTTGTACCTCACAAAATCATAGTACAACTTTCTGTCTCACATTACAACATTACACAAAAAAAATATCAAAATATTATTTTTATTTCTTATTCAATAATTTTTTTCTTTCTTCTATTCTCTCTCTCTCTCTCCTATCTCATTCTTCTCTCTCTCTCCAATCCCATTCTTCTCGATCATTTTCTCTACCTCTCTTATACTTTCTCATCTCATTACCTACCTCTTTCATCTCTCTTTTTGTCCTCCCTCTCAACTTCTCATCTCTCTTGTATCTTTTCATCTCATGATCTCTCTCTTCCATCTTCTCCAATCTTCTCCATAGTACGTTTTTCTTTACAATTTTTTAGTTACATTATAATATATGTTATATAAAATCATTATAAACATCAGAAATAGAATTATAGTAAAATTTAATTTTTTTTGTTTGTGTTGTCCATTGTTCACCAAACAATGTACTGGACAAAAACTTGTCTAGTGTTGTACTGTCTAATCTAGTACTGTCCTGTTTGGAAATCAATCGGACCCATGCTCTCATCAGATGGGGTATTTAATTTACTTAAAGCATGTGTTACCGGAATTAATTTTATTAGAATTGATTTGGTTAAAAGTGATGTTACCACCTTAGCCTAAAATATATCAGAGAGTGAGTTTGTGGAATTTGAATTGAGTGTTCTTAACAGTAAGTACCTTTGATGACTTTAAGCTTTTTTAGGTGGGAAAAAATTGAGTGAGAAACTTAGATAAGATGAGAGAGAAAATAATTTGATGAAAGAGATATAAGAAAGTTGACTATACCTAAAGGCATAAGTACTTTTCGCACCTTAAAGGCACCCTTCCATGAATTAAACAGTTTACAACAAGGGCAACAAATGGCAGAATGATTTCCAACCACAATGTCAAATATGATAATTAAGTTCATAAGTGCAAAATAGAGACAATCAGATAAACTCAACAAAGTTGTAGTATGTGCTACTGCTAACTGTTCTCCTAAGTCCTAAATACCAACACTTGTAGTTCCTTAGGTGCATGTAATGTACATATACAGACAAGGACACAAACAACAGATGAAGATCTAATTATCAACTGTCCAGGAAAATAAATAAATTTATTTACATGTCAGAGTGCAGCCGTACAAAACGTAAGGAATCAAAGGAAGTGCTTAAACGCCATTCTCTTTGCTTTTTATTCAGTGGTCTACCTTTCCCTGCTTTCTCTCTGTTGACTCTCACATCTGCTAAACTCCAAGTGCAATATCTTGTTTCCATGTCAAAGGATTCAAGCTTGAAGATACCATCACCTTCGGCAGATGGATTATCTGAATCATCATCAATGGCATATTTCACATACATAGGTCTGTCCTTGAATCGGTCTAGGTCATCTGGTATCCGAACTATTCTTTCCACACCAGGTGAAGACACCTGAAGAAACATATTTAAGATATAATCAAAATTTGAATCCCCCGTCACTATCTTTCAAAATCAAGCTTAAATTTTAAAACACTATCCAAAGCTTCATGTAGATAAGTCACAAGTGAGACTAATTGCACTATCAAATACTATTTCTCATTGTGATAATCTCGAGCTATATCTCTCGGTCCAACATAAGACAAGATCCAATACGATACTTGAAATCGTACCTCCAAACTTAAATTCTCAGGAACTAATTTTGCAAGTTCCGCTTCATCCAATTTCGCTCTATAGGTTGTAGAAAAGGCTTCAACATCTTCCATAGTGGGGGAGCCAGATCTATTGTACAAGGAAATCAGAATTCATAACTAAGCATACATCAATCAATTATGTTGTAATAGCAAGTTCAGCGGCGATTTATGCAGAAATGATATAATTAATCAAACACGGGTGACATTAGGGAAACAGTGAAACACAAAATAATGCAGATTCTTATACTCGATGCATGCCTACGTAGTTAGAAGCCACAAACCCCCATTCACTGAGCATTAACAATAGCATTTACTGTTTCTATCTGTAAGGAAAAGTTCGTTACGGATCACAAAAAAGGTTTGCGCTCAGAAGTCAGAACCTAAATTTCTGGATGTGTGACAAGACAATAGAAAATTTCTTTGAGTTTGAATAAGCTCTCCACTCCTTAAGCTCTTGATTTTCTTACATTGGATAGAGAGGGCCGAATACTTATAATAAACTGAATTCAATTTCGACATCATTTTCTAGTGAACCTCCTTTTACAGATAAAATTGCAATCACATCCTCGATCAAATGATTAGAACGACTGAAATTTTGCCAGACACTCTATCTCAGTTTGCTAGATATGAACAAGGAAATAAGCCTCGTAACAAAAATGAACAACACAACAGGAGCAAATGATCTAAAAGATAAACAAGCCTCCATATAAAATTATTTGTCAGGAATGATATATCATTATCATTATATAGCACATATTTCACCAAGTCTTACGCTCTCACGCGCACACGCGCGTGCACACACACACACACACACACTATATCGGTATATCCCAACTACTATATCCAGTCATTCAATTTAAAATTTCGCTTGCTAAGGAATCATCATAAACCGTTCAAAATAGATATGCAAATATTTGTAATGAGTCAATGACCAAAATTTATGAAACTAAACCTGGCTGTGTGCATAAGGAAGTTCAATTATCTTAAATCAGGTATACAATATCTTAGAAACTGAGAAACATAGCCAGACGTGTGGTAACCCATGTTTCCTTGTTGCTTAATCTCCAATGTTCCCTCTAATACATTACTTGCTCTCTTGTAATTCTTAGCAGTCAGCACTTCATCTGTCAACTATCATACTCACAAATCACTCAAAATAGTGATGAGAATGTCTTACTTGTTAGAAAACTTCTCAATGCGCACTTGAACGGTGGAATTGAGCAAAGTTTTAAAACCGTAAATTTGCAAGTCACCGTCAAAAGACATAGTAACCTCTTTAGCAACGGCTAATGCATTTTTGTCCCACCATGTTCCCGCGAGGGAGATTCCACCACCTGCACCGCCATCACCCGCCTTCAAATACATGCAAAATCACATTACTCAACAAAATTGGGGTTTTTCGATCAACAAAATATCAAAAATGAAGTTTGGAACAAAACTTACATAGGGCAAACCATCCTCTTCCTCCTCATACTCAAAATCCTCTTCCTCATCACTGTCAATGTCACCTACATCTTCGAGGTCCTCGTCGAATTGTGCCTCTGTGCAGACATCAACATGAATCAGAATTCAGAAAGAGAAAAAAGAAAAGAAAGAGAGTTGAGAGATTCAGATAAGTTTTACCGTATTCAGAGTCGTTATCAAGGAGGTCTTCTTCTTCATCTTCGTTATCAAGGAGTTCTTCTTCTTCATCTTCTAAAACGGGCTCTGAATCCGAGTTTCTCTTCTTGCCACAAAGAATTAAAGGCTTTAATGGAGTATATGGAAAGGTGCGAAAATGAAAACAGAAATTAGTTGCAGAACGAAGAGGGGCATAGAAGCAAATCCTAGAAGTGATGGTGATGAGTGGTGGTGGTGGTGTCGGAATTCGCCACGGTTGAAGTTGCAGTTGCAGGCTTGAAGCTTTAACCAAACCCATTCGGATTAGCGATAGTTGCGCACAAACACAATGATCCTCTATTTGGTTCATGTTTAGACATTGCCTCTACTAGAAAGTTGCAAAACAAAAAGAATAAACATAGTGTTCAAACCCACCTCCAATGAGATGATTCAAAAGTGCGAAAGAATATTTTTGTCCTGTTTGTGTTAACTGTATTCTCTACCCAAGATGCCCAGGTGAGCAAAGCTGTCTTGAAAGCAGAACTAATTGGCATTCCTAGCTTCAGTGAGTTACCAACCTGAAAATACCACCCCCTGTCTGAGGATCACGTTAGTAGCCAATGGTTGATAAATTTCATAACAAAAGCCTTATCAAGCATGCAATTGCAAACAAAAGATGCAGAGGAGTAAATCAAATGTTGAATTTATGAAGACAAGACACAAAATAACAGATAAATAAACAAAATACGGCATTAGAATGTAATATCTAACATAATCTCTATTTGGAGAATTAAGTTACTCACATGTCAAAAAGCTTAGTCCTTGTCCACCAGTGACCTGAATTGAATATAAGAACATCTGAATCAACCCACTCATGGCTAATATCATCAATCTTGTCCAATCTCAGTGCTGTCTTCACCCTTCGCGGTGCAAATCTAGGCACCGGACTCGGCTTCACCAGGAAAACCGATCTATAAAAATCAATCCTAACATCAAAAGTACTAAACCTTACACCTAGAAACCTAATCTGTTTAGTAATCTTGTTGCCTTTGATTTCATGGACACTCTTCTTATCCTCAACTCCTGTCATCAGCAAACATATCAAAGACTCCCACTGTGTCCTACTCAAAGAATCACCAACAAAAACAACCCTTTTCCCACAAAGTTGTTCAAGTATTCTACGAGCATCAAACATTGGAATATCACAGTTATGAGGTTTCCACCTCCATTTTGCATACCCTTTGTCTTTACGCCCATTAGCAAGGCAATTAAAACCTCTTTCTGCAAAGGGACATTGAGAAGCATCATACAAAGGGTAACTATCATCTCTCATCCAACTTCCATCAAACACATTGCATGCGTCCCTAGAAACATTGGATTTTAGAGTCTCATGAAAATTGTTAGGAATCAATTCCTTGTTACCGTTAGGAATCTCAAAACTCTGGATTTTAGAGGGAAATGCATATGAGTATACCCATGAAAGGACCAAAAGAAAGGACCAAAAGAAATGCATATGAGTATATGGGTCTTTGATATCCTTTCTTTTGGTCCTTTCATGGGTATACTCATATGCATTTCCTTCTAAAATCCAGAGTTTTGAGATTCCTAACGGTAACAAGGGATTGATTCCTAACAGTTTTCATGAGACTCTAAAATCCAATGTTATGCAATGTGTTTGATGGAAGTTGGATGAGAGATGATAGTTACCCTTTGTATTCATAGTTTCATACTAACATTAACATAAGTTGTCTAAGAAGAAATTATTGTAGCTGGAAAAAAAATTCTAGTGAACAAAAATATGCTGCATTCAGTGTCAAATTATAGAGCAGAGGGTAAACAAGCTTACTTTTTTAGTACAAAAACTGAAACTTCATAGCCCAAATGTAAGACTGGAGCATGGCAAGTTTGAAGGAAAAAAGAGTAACGTAGAAGCAAATTTGGGAAATTGCAGTTTTATTAAATGAGGTTACTTTTTAAGTAATAAATAAATAATGAATGGAAATGGAAATGGAAAGTGCACCAGATGGTAGCTGTGATTCAAGGTGTTGGTTGAGTAGCATGGAAAAGTGGGGAACGCAAGTGAGGGTGAGGGTAATTTGGTCATTAGACATAGATTGGTAGTCGCTAGATTGCCTTAACGATAAGAAAAGGAGAGAGAGAGAGACACGGAGAATTGGTTACTATTAAATATTGTCGGTGGCTTGTGCTGTTTGGGAAACGAACCGGTATTATAATAAACGGACTAGTAATGATATTTGGACATAAAATTTTATATAAATATAGATAAAAACTAATTCATAACACCAATTAATCAAGTTTTTTAGGTTATTAACTAACCCGTCTTTTCAGAGTTTTTTAAGCCATTAACTAAAAACTTGGTTAATTGGTTACTTGGTTAATAGCCTAAAAAACTTAATTAATTGGTGTTGTGGATTGGTTTTTTCATATATTTGTCTCTGAAGCTTTTCATATATATAACATTCTTCTAACCGGACTCAACTGAACTCGGTGGGTCAATTAGTTCAACAGAGAATTAGTTAGTAGTTATGCGTTTGGTTCAACTTTAGTTTTTTTTATAAAATCGGGTATTCTCTGCGCGCAATGGTAGATTTAGAGACTAATCCTTCGAATTAGTAGGAGCTAAATGAATGGCAAAACTCTCTTTTAACAGATTTAACACTACTGCATGTCTAATATTGGATTCGAACCTAGGAAATTGATTAAGCTGGAATAAACCTCAATCATCTTATCCATTGCTCTTAGGTTGGTTCAACTTTGGTTGAATTGCAGTTTAGTTGTAAAACCAAGTTAAATCATGATGGAACTGCTAATTGAACCGATTGAAGTAATTTTTTTTATTTTTTATTTATTTTTTGGTAAAATATGTTTTTGGTCCCTACAAAATTGAGTCATTCTAAGTCTAGTCCCAACATTATTGAAATAGACATTTTGGTCTCCAAATTATTATTTTTTGTTTTCGTTATTAGTCTATGATGTTAAATGATGCTGACTGAGCTAAGGGAAATCTGACTTGGCATTTACACGTGTATGTTTTATTAATTAATTAAAAATATAGCTAGGTTGAAAAATACATACTCAAGGAATAGTTGGACCTCAGTACAATTTATCAAGACATGAACATAGACTAAATTTAACTGTTCTTCTATTACCCAGTGAACTGATTCATTACCATCAACTTCAATAGAGAGTTTATTTTTCTTCTAAAAATCAAATTTTCTCTAATTTGGAGGAACTCAAAAAAATGTATTAGAGGAGGATTTTTGAGGGCTTGGGAGAGTTTAGGCAAATTCTTCAAATCATTTACATTCTTCTTATCGAATTTTCCCTTTTTCTTTTATTAAATTTTGTAATTTTCAAAATATGTATAGGTTCATAGCAAATTATAATAAATACTGTGTAAGATATTTGTGTTCTTTGTGGATAGAGTATGAGAAACTACCCCTTTTTTGTTCTTTATGTCAACATATTGGTCACATAAATGCTAATTGCAAAAGAAACAAGAACCCCCTTGGAGGATTCGCATGTTCCGAAGGCTCCTAAAAAAGTCCATCAAGAGAGTATGTGCCAAAGATTATGATTCAGCCTATTGTAGAATAGTGGAATCGTATTTTTCAGGAACAACCTATGGTGAATGAGCTAGTTTTTTATCTTCAAGATACGCCTATAGTAGACTACGCCAGAATTGTAAAAAGAGATCGCCACCTTTAGTAGCGTTTATAAAAAAACGCTAGCCATTTTAATAACACGCTACACCATTAGTAGTGTTTTAAAGTAAAACGCTACCTATTAGGTAAACACGCTGAGATGGATCCCTGTGCGCTTTTACTCAAAACGCTAAGCAAATTAGAAAACACGCTAGACAGATCCTGCGCTTTTATTCAAAAACGCTAGCCAATTAGAAAACACGCTAGATAGATCCATAGCGTTTTTAGAAAGCGCTAGCTATTTAGAAAACACGCTAGATCGATCCCTGGCGCTTTTTTATTCAAAACGCTAGCCAATTAGAAAACACGCTAGATAGATCCTGGCGTTTTTTATAAAACGCTAGGTATTTAGTAAACACTCTAGACATATCCCTAGCGCTTTTACTCAAAACGCTAGGTATTTAGAAAACACGCTAGATAGATCCCTAGCGCTTTTTAGAAAACGCTAGGTATGGTTAAATAATTTTTTTGTTTCCCATTGAGCTACTTCCTCTTTCACCAACACTCTTACCCGAAAACGCAAAAATCACTCACCCGTAAACGCAAAACCCTAACACCCTAACTCAAATTAACATCATCTCTCTCAACGAAAATCATCTCTCTCAAAGACATCATCTCTCTCACTGCACAACATTGGTGAGTTTTCTGTTCCTTTCTCTGCTTCTTGTTAGATATTAATTGTGGGTTCTAGTTTAGAAATATATTAGTTTTGTCACTTGTGCACACTAGACTCTTCTTCTTTTTTCACCACTAGCCTCTTCTTGTTACACATAAATTAATTGTTTGGAAGACTAGACTATATGGTTCCTTTGTCTTGACCAAAGGACCGAGAATAGAAATAGAATATGATATAGATATAGCTTGGGAAAATAAGGAGTGGAATTGAAAAAATTTAAAAGAGGAAATTTTGTTTGTTTTTTTATATGAATTGATTCTTCATTATATTCGAATTGCTTGATGGGTCATATGTTAAAGTTCTCTTCTCGTGATTTTATTATAAATATTTGGCAATTATGGATAGAAATTGGATGTCCGCCAATCGTCTGCATCCAAGGAGTATGCATTACCGAGTGGATTATTTTGTGAAATTGTGTCTTTGTTGAACGCGTTTAGGGACTTCTAGTGGTATGAAATGTCCTTGTTTAAGGTGTTGTTATGTAAAATCGATTCATCGCAGAGGAGTTGACACGACATTTAAAGGCGAATGGAATTGATCAAAGTTACACTTGTTGGATAATGCACGGTGAGAAAAAGGTGAATCTTCAAATATGAATGATATTAGTAAGAGATATGCGCCACGGTTGACACCGGAACACATTCATTTGATGCAAACGAATTTGAAGAGATGGCAAAGGTGGTTGAAGAGGATCTTAATGATTGTCCCGAAATGTTTGAGAAGTTGATAAGCGATGCGAGAGACACCATTGTATGCGGGTTGTAATGAATTCACAAAATTATTGGTTGTGATCAAGTTGTATAACTTGAAAACTCGCCACGGATGGACGGATAAGAGCTTTACCGATTTACTCTCACTTCGAAAGAAATGTTGCCGAATGATAATGTGCTTCCTTCTGGACGTATGATGCAAAGCAAATGTTGGGTCTATTGGCTTGAACTATGAGAAGATACACGCTTGTCCGAATGATTGCATTTTATTTCGGAATGAACATGCGTTGTTAAAGTCGTGTCCTAAATGTAATGCACCGCGATATAAGAAGAAAGAGTCCGCTCCACAAAAGGTGTTGTGGTATTTTCCTATAATTCCTCGATTTAGCGCATGTATCGTAGTTCGTAAGATGCAAAACACTTGACATGGCATGAGGATGAAAGGATTAAAGATGGTATGCTACTTTACGACACGTGAGATTCTCCGCAATGGAAAAAATCAATATTGAGTATCCTAATTTCGGGGATGACCCGAGAAACCTACGCCTTGCATTGTCTGTGATGGATTTAACCCGCACGGTATCGAGAGTAGCTCCCACAAAGATACATGGCCCGTGATTTTGGCGATTTATAACTTATCACGTGGCTTTGCATGAAACGCAAATATATGATCTTGTCTTTGTTAATTTACGCCCAAACAACCAGAAAAATGATATTGATGTATACTTGGCTCCTTTAATTGAAGACTTGAATCAAATGTGGGAGATTGGGGTAGAGGTGTATGATGGGTTCGAGAGAAGAAAGTTTCACCACGAGGCTATGATCTTTGGCACAATTAACGACTTTCCCGCATACGGCAATCTATCCGGTACAGAACAAAGGCGGTGTGCATGCCCTATATGTGAAGATAACACAGATTGGATGTGGTTGGAACATGGTAAGAAGAATATCTATCTTGGTCATCGTAGATTTTTGCCATCAACTCATCACTATCGATTGTGGAGAAAGGCATTTGATGGGAATACGTAAACACGTAGAGCTCCCCGCCTTTGACGCGGCGACAATATTTTGAAAAGGTGGAAGATTTGAACATTAAATTTGGGAAGCCTTTTGCGGGAGAGATTGCCAAACGGGGTGGAAGAAAAAGTCGATTTTCTTTGAGTTGCCATACCGGAAGTCATTATATGTAAGGCATTTCATTGATGTGATGCATGTTGAAAAGAATGTCTTCGAGTGTCATTGGTACCTTACTCAATATGCCGTAAGACTAAAGATACCATCAACTCAAGGTTGGATTTGGTTAGTATGGGTTTGAGACCTGAATTGGGTCCCAGAAAGAAGGGTACACGTACATATCTACCTCCCAAGCACTCATACTCTATCTAGAAAGGAGAAGATCGTCTTTTGTGAGTTTCTTCATGGAGTTAAAGTTCCGGAGGATACTCTTCAAATGTGGCGACTCTTGTATCGATTAAAGACCTCAAGTTAAAGTCTCTAAAGTCCCACGATTGTCATGTTCTCATGGAGAATTTGCTACCCATTGGTATACGATCCATTTTGCCTAAGAAAGTGCGTCGGACCTTAACCAAACTTTGTTTTTATTCTTTAAGGCGATTTGTAGTAGAGTGATTGACCTGGAAAAGTTGCCAACATTGCAAAGAGAAATTACATCACTTTGTGTGAGCTTGAGATGTATTTCCCACCTTCCTTTTTCGACATAATGATTCATCTAATAGTTCATCCGGTTAGAGAGACAAATTGTGTGGCCCATGTTGCATGAGATGGATGTATCCGTTTGAGCGTTACATGAAGATATTAAAAAGGATATGTGAAAAATCGATCACGACTGAGGTTGTATTGTTGAGCGCTACATAGTTGAAGAGGCTATTGAGTTTTGCACCTGCTATCTATCTAGTCTTGAATATTCTGTGGGACCGCCAAGGTCTCGTCATGCAGGGAAGGATTAGTAAAGGGATGACAGAACTAAATTAGTGATGGTATCAAGGAAAGAACTAGAGCAAGCACACTTGTACGTTCTTCACAATGATAGTGAGGTTGATTCATATGTTTCCAAGCACAAGGAGATTCTTAAGAGTCAATTCCCTGAAAGAAGCAAGTTTGGTTAGCAAAAGAACACAATAGGAGTTTCATAGTGTGGCTAAAACATCACATTGATGGTGAGTGTGTTTGAATCCTACTTCGATTTCAAAAGATTGAGATGGTTAGCAAAAGGTCCAAATATACATGTCTTCTCTTACAACAAATATCTAATGAACGAGTGCACTTTCTATACAAAAGAACAAGATGATCGAGTAAAATGCAAAATAGTGGGGTGACTCTTGTAGCTCATTCTATGCATGCCTCCAAAGTTACAAAGATAGAAATCCCATATATGCGAATATGTCTTACTTTGGCTTCATTGAACACATATGGGAGTTGGATTACAATATGTTTCAGAGAGCTCGTGTTCAAATGTGAATGGGTTGACAATAATATCGTTTCTGATTGATGAATTAGGGTTCATGCGGGTGAATTTCAACAAGTTAGGATATAAAGATGAACCTTTTATTTTAGCATCGCAAGCTCAACAAGTGTTTTATGTCACCGATCCAGCTTAATATCAATTGGTCTATTGTTCTATTGGTCGACAAAAATTTGTGTATATAACAACGATGATGATGAAGCACCCGATGATGTTGGTGTTGAGGACGACCCTTTCTTCGTAACATCGTAACCAATAATAGGGAAAATACTTCTATAGAGGATGTTGTATATTTTAGAAAAGATCATAATGATGGAATTATTATTCGTCGGAAAAAAATACCAAGACGCGAATTGCAAACAAAATTTTATCTAGGAAAAGGAAAAGGTAATATAGACTTAATGATTTCTCGTTATTTTTATTAATAGATAATATTTATATTGTTTTTGTAAATTTAACAATAACATGGATTATATATGTTATATTGCAGTCGATGGCATCACTTAGTGATCATGAGATCTAGTGGTCAAGACAAGTAGTCATTGAGGGTTGTCAGGTCATTATATATGTTTCTAGCTTTAATTTGTAGCTACTTTTGAGTTTCATAATCTAAGTTACTTATTATGTTGTATGATTTGGATATATATTAATTATGTTGTAAGTAATTGTTAGTTTAATATGGTCTTTTGGTGATATGTACATATGTGTGTATCTATATATTGGTTTGTAATGATATATTGGCTGAATTTTGTTGGAATGTATTTTCTGAATTTTGTTGGAAGGAATGAATTTATAGGTTGTAATTAAAATGGAGAACAAACCAAAATAAAAAAATATTTAAAAAAATTCAGTCAATAGGTAACGTTTTAGAGTGAAAACGCTAGAAATGAAGTTAAAATTTCATTCAATACCTAGCGTTTTAAAATTAAAACGCTAGGAATTGTAAAGAGGAGCTAGAGGATCCCTAGCGTTTTACAGAAAACGCTAGGAATGGTAGTAAAAAGGTGCTATAGCATCCCTAGCGTTTTTACATAAAACGCTAGGAATGTTAGTAAAATGTGCTATAGCATCCCTAGCGTTTTTACATAAAACGCTAGGAATGTTAGTAAAAAGGTGCTATAGCATCCCTAGCGTTTTACAGAAAACGCTAGGAATTGTAAAAAGGCGCTATAGCATCCCTAGCGTTTTTACATAAAACGCTAGGAATGGTAGTAAAAATTTTAATAGCATCCCTAGCGTTTTACAGAAAACGCTAGGAATTGTAGTAAAAATTTTAATAGCATCCCTAGCGTTTTCTTCGAAACGCTAGGAATGGTAAACACGCTGCTAGATGATCCCTAGCGTTTTATGTAAAAACGCTAAGGATGCTATTAAAATTTTTACAAGGCGCGCTCTCTCATCTCCCTCACACACTCACGTGACGTCTCTTCATCTACCTAACTTCTCTCCACGACCCAGAAACCTCCACGAAACAACCCGGAACCCGAAACAACCCACACCGTAACTCGGAAAAACCCGGAAGACACTCACGTGAGCGCCTCGCTCATCTACCCTCTTCGCTCATCGTCACGCTTCACGAACCTCCACGACCCAGAAACCTCTTCGTTCATCTCCACGCCGTACTCAGCTCTCCTCTCTCTCCTTGGTGCTACGACCCATTTCTCTCCCTTTCAAAAGGTATTTCTGCACTCACGTACTCTCCACCTCTCTCACTGCAATGACTATTTGTTATGGTTTTTTTATGGTTTGTTATGTATCTTTTGTATGGCTTTCTCTGTTATTTAGCTCAATGTTGTATCTAATTAGTTGTTAGATTAGTCTAGCTTAGATAGCATTATTAACTTGACTAGTGCATGGCTTTCCTAGTGCATGGCTTTCTCTGTTTACTCTAGGTTCTTAGTGCATGGCTTTCCTATATATGTTTACTCTAGGTTATATACTTAGTGCATGGCTTTCCTATGTATGTTTACTCTAGGTTACTTAGTGCATGGCTTTCTCTGTTTAGTGCATGGCTTTCATATATATATGTTTACTCTAGGTTATATACTTAGTGCATGTCTTTCCTATGTATGTTTACTCTAGGTTACTTAGTGCATGGCTTTCACTTTGTTACTTAGTGCATGACTTCTTCTATATTTTGTTAAGTGTTTGTTGGTTCTAAACAATTAGAAAGCTAAAACTCACCGAGTCTATTTCATTTGGGTCATTGCAAGTCGGATGGCATCACATAGTGATCACGAGAGTAGTCGAGGTGGTGATGGGGGTGATAGAAACACAAAGAAGTTCACTCCCAGGAATTACATCGAAAAGAATATCGTCCATCGGATAAGTAAAGGACACGAGAAATATAAGGTAAGTTAATTACTAATTATTAATGTTGTTCTCTACCTTTCCAAGTTATCTAATTATTTAATATTTAATTATTTAAGGTCCGATGGAGTGTTAAAGGTTTGCCAATTGGAGACAACGGCACAAATTTAATTAGCTTTATTGGTACTAAGGTGAAACAAATCTTTCCAATTTCAATAAAAAGTTGGAATGAGAAAGATAATCTGATTTTTGCCTAAACCGAAAGATGATTTTTGGTCCTTAATACGGTATATAATTTTAGACCTCTTTAATAATCTTATTTAGTGAATTTTTAGTTGTATTTATTTAATCCATTTTTATGTATAAGTAGAAACACTTTGATGTCGATGATGCCCAAGAGATTGGATACTCAAGGAAGCGGGAAGGTTGCATCGGGCATATAGAAATGATGTGGGGAAAAAGTATTCAAACGGCTGATGGGACCATCGAGAGAGGAGCCTCCAAAGATTTGTATGCCTAATTATAACTAAGGAGGATTGGACCAAATTTGTAGATATACGCACTGAGATCCGGATTTCTGGTTAGTATATTAATTATTTAAGTTATATATATATATATATATATATTTCACAACAAGATATCATTCATTAATGTATACTTATGTTTTTAAATAGAAAAAGCAAAGCCAATAAAGTGAGAGCTTCTAATCCAGAGTACCCTTATAGAGGAGGTTCAAGTGGATATCAAATTCTTGAAGAAAGATTGGTAAGACACAATTAGTTTAATTTATTATGATTTAATGAATCTCTTAATTTACAGTTGATTAACAATTATTAAACTTAAATAGTTATCATGAAGAGGGAAAGATCCAACTCAAGAATCCCTTGATCGTTGTCTTTATCTCAGTTAGAGGCCCGACAAAACAAGGATGGGAGATTGTGGATCCGAAAACTAAGGAGGTCAAGGACAAAATTGTAAGTATTGCAAAATTCATGTATTGTAATTTTAATTTTATGATTCTTAGCAAGTTGGAATTTGTGTCCGACTATATTTTTTAATCCGTTACTCGATTTTTTTTACACGTGAACATATTTTTATTGTCGATTAAATTTCTTTGACACTTGTTTATTATTTTTATCCGTTACTCGATTTTTTTGACACGTGAACATATTTTTATTGTCGATTAAATTTCTTTGACACTTGTTTATTATTTTTATCCGTTACTCGATTTTTTTTTGACACGTGAACATATTTTTTATTGTCGATTAAATTTCTTTGACACTTGTTTATTATTTTTATCCGTTACTCGATTTTTTTGACACGTGGACATATTTTTTATTGTCGATTAAATTTCTCTTGACACTTGTTTATTAATTTTATCCGTTATTTATGTTTGTGCATCAGCAAAGCATATCACAATCTGTATCACAAGGAGATTTAACAGATTGTGATGGTCAACAAGATGTCCTTGCTCGTGCCTTGGGAAGGGAAGAGAGACAGGGTCGGATTAGAGGTTATGGATATGGGATTCCTCCTACAACTGTGTTTGGGCCAAAGAGCCAAAGCAAGGGGTGCGGGATTGTAAACTCATGGCGGCAAAGTATGACGAGCTATCCAAGAATGTTCTTTGTGTTAATGGAAGAGAGACAGATGTTTAAGCGACTCTTGGCACAAAGGATTGGTGCACCATCCTGTTTGCACCACCCCTGCTTTGAACCTATTGAGCTCTTGCACCACTTCATAGCGCCCGAGATAGCTGCACCATCCCTTCAACACAGGTATTTAACAAAACTCGACCTGTGTTTTGTACATATGTATTTGATAAAATTATCATGTATATTTATTTTTCTTTATAATTGATTTAGGATAACTGTGAATGTGAGCTATATATTGCAAACCCACATCGAAAAGGTTGCAGTGGGTTTGATATGTAACCAATTGAGTGCCACATCGCACAATCGTGCCATGCCGAAAACCATTTGAGAGTTAGGGTAGACTATTCAATAGAGGGGTCTGCACCATTGCCTGTTTCAATTGCTAATGCGGATATATTTACTGTGGATCAAGCACTTAGTACTTTTGTGGCATGGCCTGAACAACTTGTCGTTGTAAGTGACAATATTTTTGTTAATAAGTTGATGACTATAATGTGTGTTAACTAACTAATTAATCATTTTTTTAATATATACTAGGTACCCCAAGTGTCCCGACCTTCCCTTCAATAAAAGTGTCCCGACCTTCCCTTCCACTACCAAACTCTCCCGACCATCTACTTATACACCCAGTCCAACATGTTGGTCAATTTCCCATTGATGAATTCCGTAAGTACATCGATTCTCTAAAGGTCCACATTCAAAAAATGAACCAGATCGACCAAATTTTTTTTACCGCTTGGAAATAACATTGTGGGCTGGAACAGATTGGTAATGATCAACATCGAGGATATGAAAGCTATAGTTGAGATGGATTGGGCCACTTGCCATCGATATTAGAGTATACCGGGTATGTATTAAATTATTTGTACACAATAGTTGTTTATATTAGAGTATATATTAGAGTATATATATGAGGATCTGAAAGTTGTATATATATTATTTATAGGTTTTTGTACAATCGTCTTCTGGTCCCTTCTCAACGGACACAGAAGTATTTCTTCTTGTGTCCGGCGTGTATCGTTGTGTTTAAGCAAGGTAATACAGAGGAACGTATTATGGCTATTAAGAGTGAAATACAAAGTTATATCCATTCACGCTTCATGGATGCCAAGCATTTGAAGGGCGACTCTTTATTTTTGGCACCACTCAATAATGGGTGAGAAATTTAGTCTTCAATCACTTGTTTAATTATTTTGAGGATTGTATTATAGTGTAAATTAATGTGTACTCATTCGTGATTCATTTACTTGCAGGCAACATTGGGTACTCTTTGCAATAAACCCTAAGCAAAATGTTGTCTACTATCTGGATTCACTTCAAGGCCATTACAACGTCTCACGTGAACTTCAGTAGAATCGGTTGAGAGGTGTGTATGTGTAACCCTCTCATTTTAATTTGTATAATTTAATATATGTATTTTGTTCAACTTAACATTATATATATATATGTATGACGTTACAATTGCTTTGAAAGAATACTTGGGATTATCTACGAGTAAAACAAGATGGCTACCCATAATCGTAAGCTTTTAAGAATCATTCTTATAATTTTAATTGAATTTTTGGTCATAAAAATGTGACAATTAAGTTATAATGATCTTTTGCTTTGTAGTGTCCTAAACAACCAAACAACAATGATTGTGGGTACTACGTTATGAGGTTTATGAAAGAGATTATCACTCATGACAAAGTAACAATCCCAACCAAGGTAACTACTTAGATTTCTTTTTATATTGATATTATAATACTTACTCACATTTAATAAACATTTTAATTCTAATTTTATTTCATTTTATTTTTCAAAGATTTTCCCAAATTTTAAAATATCCGAAATTACTCTGTTTGAACAACTTACAAAGCAGTAAGGGAGTGGTGCGCTTTTGTTTCTAGCTTTTTGTAGCAAGTTTTGAGATAATTTCATAATAGTTAGTTGTTGTATATATTGTATTTATATTATGTTGTAAGAACTTCTTAGAATGATATTGGATTGGAAATATTTGATGAATTTTGTTGAATGAATTTTGTTGAATGAATTTTGTTTGAATGATATTGGATTGGAATGTATTTTCTGAATTTTGTTGGAAGGAATGAATTTATAGGTTGTAATTAAAATGGAGAACAAACCAAAATAAAAAAATATTTAAAAAAATTCGAATAATACCTAGCGTTTTATAGATAAAACGCTAGGAATTGTAAAAAGAGAGCTAGAGGATCCCTAGCGTTTCTGAAAAAACGCCTAGGAATGCTAATAAAAGGTGCTATAGCATCCCTGGCGTTTTATGTAAAAACGCTAGGAATGGTAGTAAAAGGTGCTATAGCATCCCTGGCGTTTCTGACAAACGCCAGGAATGCTAATAAAAGGTGCTATAGCATCCTAGCTAGCGTTTTACATAAAACGCTAGGTATGGTAGTAAAAAAAGGCTATATAGTATCCCTGGCGTTTTAATTTAAAACGCTAGGAATGGTAGTAAAAAAAGCTATGGGATCCTAAGCGTTTTTATATAAAACGCTAGGAATGGTAGTAAAAGAGCTATGGGATCCTAGCGTTTCTGAAAAAACGCCAGGAATTGTAAAAAGTATTTGGGTCAATGGCTGGCGTTTTATATAAAACGCCACGTATGTCTAAAACACGCCGGGGTCAATGGCTAGCGTTTTATATAAAACGCCACGTATGTCTAAAACACGCCAATCAATGGCTAGCGTTTTTAAAACGCTACTAATGGGGTGTACGCGTTAGTAGCGCCGCACTTTCTCTAGCGTTTTAAAACGCTACCAATGCCCAAAAAAAACGCTAGCCATCCTAATACGCTGGCGTAGTGATGCTCCAGTTTGTCAAGCTTCTCCGACAATGGGTCAGCTAGTTTGTGATCTAGAACAACATAATTCTTATCTGCAACAAATTGTGGATCACCAGAATTCTTCTCTCGTGTCAACTTCCCAGGTTAGAGATCTCCATCGAAGGGAGCAACAACATACACATGTTTCAGCCATGCTAGATGCTTCCTCTAATTAAAACATTATTGCTGGTAATTACTCTAAGCAAACCATTAAGAAAATAGTTGATTTAGCTTCTCAGTCTGCGAATCGTTATGTTCATGCTAGCTCTATTGAAGCTCTTCTTGGTGAAACAAATTTAATGTCTTCATCTAAGAATTCCGCTATTGATAAGGATGTTAGACATTCCAATGCTCCCTCTGGTTTCACAAAAATTATTTCTAAGCCTCATAAAAAATACATTTTCCAAAGAATTATTCGTAGGTTAAAAGCACTTCTACGTATCATACATGTCCTAAGGGTGGTTCCCATTCTACTGCCCCATAAGGTTGTTTTTTGGTATGTGAGGATTTAACAATTAAACTCACTAAAAATATTCTTAGAGATTGTGGAGATCTCATAGTCCTAACTTTCATCGGTTTTTGTTCTATGTTCCCTATGTAATTTTTGTATCTTTCTTCCGTTTGTCGAATAATATTTTTTGAGGTTGCTAAAAAAAGAAAAAAAAAATTACTCCCTCCCCATATATTTTGATGTTTTAGCCTCTAAAATTTGTCCCAATTCTTTTAATGTTTTACAAATTCAATGCTATTTTAACTATTTTCTTTCAACTTTACCATTAATAAATCAATACTCTTATATTTATTAAGCACATATACCAAAACTAATTATATCTCTATTAGCCTGTATTTTCGACAGACTAAATAAATGCAGTCAACGTTGTTTGACCCTTTGCTTTAAAGGAGACAAATTGAACCTTCGACACTAAGAGGGTATGTCAAAGGTGTTTCTTCGATCACTGAAGGGATCTAATAGGTTCGAAAGCGTGAAAGGGTACATTTTGACGTAAAGACGAAAGCGAAGAGTAGTGGCAAACCTAGGCTCAGAAGATGGCGTCGAAAGAAGCTGTTTCAGTGCTGTCGAAGACTTTGGTGATCAAGCTGTCAAAGAATTAGCGGTTCTTTAGTTTAAATTTTAAATGTATTAACCGTTGTAGGCAGTTTATTTCCCTCTCCTTAGTATATATAGTTTTTCCTAAGAAGGAAAACGGGTCACAATCCTAACATACTGATTCTTACACTCAAAATTCCAGCGATAGAGAAAACTGAGCAACAAAAGCGATTGTATGGATCTGTGCACCACTCTTTTACACTTTAATGCAATTTAAGTTTACTTCTTTAAACTTTTCTTTATCTTTTGTTTCGTTTCGTTTTCTTTTGAGGATTCCTTGGCATTCAAGGCAATTCTTCTTTTTTCTTTTCTTTTACATTTTCTGGTGATTTATGAAGAACACGAGGAGTGTTCACACAGTATCTTGTAAATAATCAACGCAATATGCTCCTGAGATTCATTGGTTGATCTCGCAAGTTAATAATTCAAACCAACAGTTGTTTACCAAAAATCACCACCGTAAACACTCTCCTATATTTATTTACATTTGAGTTTTCAAGAGAAAGCCACCTACCTTATATGATGCAATTATCTCAGCACTTATTTACATTTGAGTTTCTAAGAGAAAGCCCACTTTCATTTGCTCTTCTTATTGTTACATAAATTGTTGAGCATGAGTTATCAAAGTAAAATTGTCAAGAACAAAATGTTAAATCAGGGTGTTTTAGTCTACAGTTATCTACTTATTGTTTTCTTATTTATTGTGCAAATGCTAAAACATCAAAAGATATGGGACGGAGGGAGTACTACATTAAGACACTTAAAAAGATTCACAATTTTTCCCAAAAAAGAAAAGGATTAACAATTAAACGAAAGAAAGAAGGAATTTAGCAACTGAATTTTATTATTTCTATCTTGAAAATGATACAAGCATGCTTCAGCTATTTATATAGCTTGAAGCTAAATCCAGTTACAGAAACAGATTCAAAACTGAATATAGTTTTTCCAACTAACTCCTATTACTAACTGAATCTTAACTTCTCTATCTAGAAGCTTCACCTAATGGGGTTGCTTCATTCTTGTTTTCCTGAGAGTGTTTTCCAGAGAGAGTGTTCAAGCTTGTGTCTTTGAGTGAGTCCTTTTACTCGTTGACGGCTTCACTTCTTTTTGTCTCCAAGGTGGATGCCACCTTGTCTATTATTGTTGACTTGGCCGCTTGTGTGGCACAGATTGACTTTGACTCTATTAGTTTACCAATGTTCTCTATTACTCCTGTCAAAGCTCGAAGCCGCTTTTAACCTTGAGCTTGTCTCGTAGTGAAGTGAATGCATTGATGCTTAGTGGTTTTGTAAGTATATCGACAATTTCTTTGTGTTGCGAGAACATGTTTGTGATGAGTGTTTTAGCTTGAATCTTTTCTCTAACAAAGTGTATATCCATCTCAATGTGTTTGGTTCTTGAGTGTAGGATTGGGTTGTGAGCTAGTAACACTGGCTTGATAGGTTATCACACATTAAAGTAGGTGTCGATGGGAACTTTCATTTCGATTAAAAGTGATTCTAGCCACATCGCTTCTGCGATGGCATGCGCCATTGCTCGATATTCTGCTTCAGCACTTGAACGTGCTACTAAGGATTGTTTCTTAGCACTCCAAGTGACTAGATTTGGTCCAAGGTAAACACACAACCCAGTTGTAGATCTTCTATCATCTACATCACTTCCCCACCGCCATCAAGACACGCGTTGTGAGAGAATTGTCTATCACGGGCGCCAGGTTGTAACAACAAACCATGGTGTAATGTGCCACTTAGATACCTTAGTAACCTTTTGGTTGCTTTCCAATGAGACTCCAATGGGTGAGCAAGGAATTGACAAAGTTTGTTCACTGTGTAGGCTATATCCGTCCAGTCGGTGTGATATCTTTGCGAGCTCCAATAAGCGATCTGTATTGATGAGCATCTGATAATGGATCATCTCCATGCTTGCTTAGTTTAGGATGAGTTACCATGGGTGTAGGCATGCTGTTGCAGTCCTTCATGTTCACCTTTTGTAGCAAATCTTGTATATATTTTGATTGTGTGATGAGCAGAGCACCATTCTGCAGAGACTTTAGTTCTAGACCAAGGAAGTATTATGGCTTCCCCAGCTCCTTGAGTGCAAATGTGGTGTTTAACTTTCTGATCAGGCTGTGAATTAACTTGCTTGAAGATCCTGTGATGATGATATCATCAACATAGATCAATGCGTAGAGAGTCACTCCGGCTGCAGAATAGACCATCAGTGAGTGATCACACTTACTTGCCTTGAATCCAAACTGAGTTAGCACTTGGGTCAGCCTCTCATACCAGGCTCTAGGGGCCTGTTTGAGTCCATATAAAGATCTATGGAGCCGACACACTTGACTTTTGTCACCATTGGTAAACCCGGGAGGTTGCTGCATATAGATTTCTTCTTGTAAGAATCCATTGATGAACGCATTATTGATGTCTATCTGTTGTAGTTCCCATTTGTGTGTCAGTGCTAAGGTGAGAATAATGCGAATTGTTGCTGGTTTCACCACTGGTGAGAAGGTTTCACCAAAATCTTTTCCTTGTACTTGATGGAAACCTTTTGCCACTAGTCTTGCCTTATATTTGTTTAGTGTGCCATCGGGGTTTTGCTTTACCCGAAACACCCATTTGCAGCCAATTGCTTGTCTATTGGGTGGTAGGCTAGTTAAGGACCAAGTACCATTGTTAATGAGGGCATTGTATTCTAGTTTCATTGCTTCATGCCACTTAGGGTCATTGAGAGCTTGTTTGACTGTGCTAGGTTCAGCAACTGTTAAGAACACCCTTGGCTTGAGATGTCCTGTTTTTGACCTGGTTATCATATGGTGTGAAATAGGAGTGTTTGTGGGTAAAGCTACTGGGGCTGGTGTGTGAACAGACGTAACAGGTGAGGTATGATCAGAATTAGCTGCTGGTGTATTAGGAGGAACTTGAGTTTCTGTGTGTGTTGCTGAAGGGATAGTGGTAGTTGCTGTACTAGTGGTATTTGGTGGTGAAACTTGTGGTTCAATACCTGATGTGTGTTCTGGTGTGGAGGAGGGCAAAGGTAAGCTGGGAGATTCAGTATCTTGTGTTGCAGATGAGAAGGCTTTCTTGAACAGAGTAGGATAAGGCATGAGTTGTTCATCAAACAGTACATCCTTGGAAATATATATCCTGCCCTCAGCACTCAAACACTTGTAACCTTTATGTTGTGGTGAAATTCCCAGGTTGATGCATTGAGCACTTCTGTACTGCAGCTTATGTTTGTTGTATGGCCTTAATAGAGGATAGCATGCACACCCAAATACCCTTAGGAGCTTGTAGTTAGGTACCTTGTTGTATAGAACTTGATATGGAGAGAGCAATTTCTTATGACTGGATGTTGGCAATCTGTTAATGAGTTGAGTTGCTGCTGTGAAGGCATGTTCCCAGTAACTGATTGGAAGAGATGCTTGAGCAAGCATTGCAAGACCCATTTCAGCTATTTGACGATGCTTTCTCTCTACAGTCCCGTTCTGATGTGAGGTGTGAGGACAAGTCAAACGATGTTGGATGCCTTGTTCAGTGAGACAGTCAGTGAAGGGCCTGTATTCCCCACCAAAGTCTGATTGGATTGCCTTAGCTGTGCTGTTGAATTGAGTCTTAACCATGGCAAGAAATTGCTTGAGAGCCATCAGTGCACCAGATTTTTGTTTCAACAAGTAGAGCCAAGAAAATTTGGAGTAAGCATCTACAAAAGCAATATAATATTGATAGCCAGATTTTGTGGGAGCTGGTGATGGTCCCCACAAATCTGTATGCACTAATTCAAATGGATGTGTGTAGTGAGTGGTGGAAGGAGGTGCATATAAACGATGAGCTTTGCCCATGCAGCAAGATTTACACACTGGAATATCTGATTTATTGAATGTAGGAATATTACACAGTTTAAGGACAGTATTGACAGAGTTTACATTGGCATGGCCTAGCCTTGAATGCCATAGATTGTACTCAGCTAATGACTTAGACTTTGGACTACCTACTGAACTTGTTGCACTATTACATTGAAGCAACTCAGTATTATTACTATGACTTTTATTACAAGACACACATTGATCATTTTGATCAGTGTTACAGGACACAGAAGCAGTATTTACAGTTGAATTAAAGGAATTTGCAGATTTGGTTTTTGGCTTCATTTGAGATGCCAACTTCACTCTAGGCTTGATTGCCACTTTGAATGGAAGTGTCTTGAATGAGTACAAACCATCGTGACCAACCAAGCCTTTGAGCAACACCTTATTCGTTGCCTGGCATTTGACAAGGCAAATCTTATCATTAAATTGAAAACAAACATTGTTATCCTTTGAAAACCTAGAAACAGATAATAGATTGCGTTTAATATTGGGAACATGCAACACTTTGGTGAGTTTGAGTTTAACTCTAGGATCAATGGGAGACTGTATTATGGCAGTTCCTATGGATTTTATTGGAATTTTGTGACCGTTTCCCATGGAAACTTGTGTAGTGCCATGGTAAGGTTTACTAGTGTGTAAATTATCGAGTTAGGGGTGACATGGTGTGGCCTTTGTATCATTCCACCGCCTTCCTCCTTTTGAGTAGCGAGTGGATTTCCTCACCATTAGCGTGAGCAAAGTTCACTTGTGGTTGGGTTGATGTTTCGCCTTGTCTTCTTTGGTGTTCTTGTTAAGCTTGAGCATCTCCTTTGGATTGTTGAGGTCTTGTGTAATGTCTTGGTACAAAGTTCTCATCAAATCTATGCCAACAGTCCATCACAGAGTGACCAAGTTTGCCACATAACTGACAAACTGGTCTATCACCAGAATTTGCTGAAGATGTGGATCTGTAGTTTTGTTCACGAGCTCTACCACGGCCTCTATTTCCTCGGCCTCTGCCTCTGTAACCTGAGTTGCCTTGACGGCCACCAGATGTAGTGTGTGCAAGATTTGCACTGACAGGTGTATTAGAGAGTTCTTGTTGACTCTTTTCAAATTGTGCTTCTTGCACAAGTAGGAGTGCTTCAACTTCAGATAACGTAGGTGATGCTTTTCCATAAATCATCATAACAAACGAATTGTACTCCTCAGGAAGACCATCAAGCAACACATCAAGAATATCTTGATCAGTAATATTTTCCCAATTGAGGTTAGAGAGTCAGCAAGAGTGTGCAGTTTCAGTAGGAATTCATTAACAGAGCGACTGGATTTCTTCGTGTTTTTGAATTCCGACTTCAATTGACGTGTTTTTGCTTTTAGATGAGAGTAGTAGTGAGTATGAATTCGATCCCATACCTGATGTGCATGTTTGCACGTAAGCACGCGTGGGAGCACCGATTCAGATAGTGTGGAAAGCAGCCAGGTGAAAACCATTTGATCTTGTACCAACCACCTTTCGTATTCATCAGAGAGAACGTTCGCTATGCGATCTGCTTCTGAACTGAATTGTTGAGGGATTGTTGGATTAACAAGGAAGCGATGTAGCTTGTAGGATGTGATTACACCTGTTACTTGTTGGTTCCACATTAAGAAGTTCTTATCCTCAAGTTTAATGGAGAGTTTCGGTGCGGAAGGAAACCCATGCGAGGTGTTTGAAGTGTTGCCACTGAGAGAAAACACATTTGTGGTGAGTTCTGGTTGCGAAAGAGCGTTTGGAGACTCTGACGCCATTGTTGCGTTTTAGGTTAGGGAACGAACGAAGATAGAAGAAGGTGAAAGCGGAAGAAAGTGGTTCGGATCTATGGCGATTGATACCATAAACGAAAGAAAGAAGGAATTTAGCAACTGAATTTTATTATTTCTATCTTGAAAATGATACAAGCATGCTTCAGCTATTTATATAGCTTGAAGCTAAATCCAGTTACAGAAACAGATTCAAAACTGAATATAGTTTTTCCAACTAACTCCTATTACTAACTGAATCTTAACTTCTCTATCTAGAAGCTTCACCTAATGGGGTTGCTTCATTCTTGTTTTCCTGAGAGTGTTTTCCAGAGAGAGTGTTCAAGCTTGTGTCTTTGAGTGAGTCCTTTTCTGTTGACGGCTTCACTTCTTTTGTCTCCAAGGTGGATGCCACCTTGTCTATTATTTGTTGACTTGGCTGCTTGTGTGGCACAGTTGACTTTGACTCTATTAGTTTACCAATGTTCTCTATTAACAATCAATTTAAAAATCTGTATTTTTCCTCACTACTACAAACATATCAAGAGTTGAATAACTAATTAATGTTAAAGTTTTGCTTGAAACGTAGGGAATTTGGGAATAAAGAACACAACTTAGGTATATAGAGAATATGCATTGAAGTGAATAAATAGACTCAAAAATACAAAATGAATCAAATGTTTTCTTCTCCCACGAGGCCACAACCTTTGAAGATATACTCCTTAATTAATTTTTTTCGTTGTTTATTCTTTTTACCTATAAAGTCTTTGGATCTAAAAGAAACTTATTTTTCCATTTGGAAGATCCAGTGTACTTATCATCAATTGAAGATGTTGTGGTTGGCAATCTCATGCCAAGCACAAAAGAATTGAATAAACTAAGTGCTCTTGATGGTTGTGCGTAAGGTACCATATGAGAAGCTCCCCTAACAGTTGCGAAAGTCAACAAATTTCCATACTCAGTTACCCAACCTCCAACCTATAAACATACATGTAATCAAGGGGTAAGGATTCTCTGTAGTTATGGCGCGAACTGCATAGTGCAGTCAGTGTAAAAATAGACATTTAACATCGGTTCGTTTACAAACTGATGTTAAATATCTCTTACACACATACATTTAACATCGGGTAGGTTGTTCAACCGATGTTAAATGTCTATTTTTATACTGACTGCCCTAGCTATACAGTTCGCGCCATAACTACAGAGAATCCTTACCCTCCTCAAGTCACAAAACCACCATTATTTTAAGTGAATAAAATTAAAAACCGCAAAATAGAAAAATGTTTTTTTTTTCTTTTTCAATATGGACTCCTATTGTTAAAATACCTGCCCTTCATGGAACCAAGTTCTATATGGATCTGTAATCTCAAACTTTAGGTCTTGAGCTAGTTCACGAATGAGTGTTCGAGATCCTAGTAATGGCACGACAGAATCTTGGTCTCCACTGTGACAATAATTTAAAACATAAGAATTATCTTACTACTACCAGAAAAGTATACTCTTAGAAATAGGCAAACAATGACAATCAATTTCCTTTGTTGAAATTACCTAAAAACCCATACTGGAATGTTGTTTTGAACTATCCGTTGGAGAATTGGAAGGATATTGATGTCGGAATCTGAGGTGCTATAATTCAAAACGCTACAATGAAAAAACATGGAGATCAGACTTTAATAAAAGCCAAAAACAATTAGGAACATGTGTCTTAGTTTAGTCAATATTTCGAGAAATTTAATAACTTCATTTTTCGAGAAACAATGAGGGTTACAAATGTTTCATATAGTTGTAGTTAGTAATACCCAAGTGTAAAGAATGAGAAACTTTAACATAGTCACATAGTATTTGACAACTCCTCGATTTGCGACTATGTGAAAATTCTGCCTTTTCTATTATAGACAGTCCAAACCTTGTAGCTTAGTATGCATTCAATTATACTTACCTACTACACATGGACCACTCATAGGGAAGATTTGTGCGGTTAGCATGGAGAGCGTTTTGAACCTCAGGAAGGTTGAAGTAGAAACTAGTTTCATAATCCATACAAACATCTACACTGAGACTTATTTTAGTAGCCTGCATTGAATTCAGTAAGCAATATGTAATCAGTTTATATATTCATTAAAGAATTAAAAATGTGTCTAGAAGAGTTGAAATGAAAGACGAAAATGTACCATCTTTTTCAATCTCAATTCTTGTTCAGCTATTGATGGATAGCAAACATCCAAAATCACGTCATAGTTATCAATGTAGTTTCCAACAATATCATTAGCTTCATTTCTTGCAGAGTCACATGATTTAGATACATTATTGAGATTGCAGTCCTTCATAATGGCAAGGCCAATTTCATCGGAAATCATTCCATGTGACCAGAAATATTCATACATTGCTTGAGTATCAATGTCATATTTTAGAAGTGGGTTTCCAATCTAACAAGGGAAAAGTAAAAATATATTAATTCATTAACTTCCTTAAAGAGTTTGAACTAAAAAAAAGTAACGTATATTCCTTATTTCCTTATAAAGTATAACTGATAGCAAAATATATTAGGTCATTGCAAAAGTAAACAAATAACAACGTACTTACAGCAACTCCTTTCATATTGAATTTGAAACCAGTTGAATGAGCATTATAATCCAAAATAACAGTAGCTAATTGTGGAACGTAATGTCCTGTGTGATATATAATAGAAATGTTGGTATATAAGAAACCAAAATATATGGGAAATAGGAAACAAAATCAACAAAAATAAGACTAGACAATAGAAAGAGGGACGTAACCTAAACCGTTAATGTAAATCTAACTGTTATAATTAAATATTCTTATTTTGTGTGTGTGTGTGTGTGAATTTCAAAACCATAAATAAGTTTTACATAGTTAGCTTGTGATTCTTTTGTTTAGTTGGACGTACCTGCATAACTTTCTCCGGTAAGAAACAACTCCCTTGATCGTAAGGAAGGAAACTTCTCGTACCATTTTAGCATGAACAAAAGCATATCATTGGCTGAAAAATATACAAGCATGAATTGTATTCGAGTTTGCCTAGCAAAATAAATTGAATAACACGATACAAATAAAATAAGAAATAGATAATTACCTGTGGAGGCATCACCAGTGTTATAATCGGTAGTTGTATTTGAATACGACCAACCAACTCCAGCAGGAGACTCCACAAAGAGGATGTTAGAAACTACGAAAAGATCATATTCAATATGTATACATAATCAACATCAGCAAACCGAACAGCAGGATCTTGATTATTTGATGCAAATGCTACTACCAGTCACGCCAAACCGTGGCAGCAGCGATGGCTGGTGCTGGACGTTGGATCCGGCAAAGGGTTTCACGGTGAAAGGTTGTTACGCTTGGTTGATTGGTTTTTTTGCAGGTGATAGTGAGCAATTTACGGATAGCATGATCGACGCTTGCAAGAAGCTATGGAGGAACGATGTCCCGTCAAAGATAATTATTTTTGCTTGGCGTGTTTTACACAATAGGATTGCGACGCGGGAGGCTTTGTTTAGAAGAGGAGTAACTCACTCGCAACACGACAAAGTCTTTGCGTTTTTGCTTCATGGAAGGCGAAAACGGTATCTCATTTATTTTTGAATTGTCATATTATTAAAAATATCCGCAAAAATTGGTCTTTTCTTGGTTAGGGAGCCTTATTATGATGAAGAGGATGTTTTGGCGCACTTTATGGAGTTCGGAAGGATGCTTAAAGGCAAGAAACAACTACGTGTCAAACATCTCATATGGTTGGCGGTCATTTGGAATGTTTGGATGGCGAAACAGCAGTGGTATTCAAGGGGCGAGGTGATATCAACTCCTTCAATACTCTTGGGCATTAAAGACACGGCATGGTGTTGGTTCAAAGCTAGGCAAGGAAAAGGCATCAAGCGGGATGGGCGAGTGGTACAATAGTCCGTTGGGTGTAATATCTACATTGTAATTCACCATCGGGGAGAAAGCAGGAGGGTGCTTAGCTATGGGGTAATTCCATGTATGATTAAAGAATAATTACTGTCTTTATTGTAGGAAGGGAGAAGCAATGGGTTAGGATATTTTTCCCATTGTTGCACATTATGTCTTTGTGTGAGTACTCTTTTTTTTCCTCCTGTAGTCTTTTTCCCAGGGTTTTGGCTCTGGGAGGTTTTGAGGAGCCCTCCTTACCATTGTAATGGATGGGCACAATTTGTCTTTCGGTTTGATGAATGTCTTTAACTTATCTAAAAAAAAAAAAACATCGAGAATAAAAATAAATTCCAATGTCAAAACACAAACTAATTTTGCATTCCATACCTCTATTCCAAGACATTGAATTTCTTCGTAGACCGCTTCCATCACCATTAGGATAAAAAGAACCCAATTCGGTAAATGCACCTCCTCCAATAGACGAACATCCAGGACCTAAAAAACAAAGATGTTTGCTTTCAATTAAAGGACAACTTATGAATCTTCACGGTAAAATCATTTTAACAAGTAAAAATTTCTACAAGTTTGAAAAATATTATGAGGGATAAACCAAAATAATTTTATAGTGACTAGAGACAAAGACAAGAAATTGAAGAGTACGAAAGAATGAAAGAAAATGACATGGATGCAAATTGTGTCAAATTCATTACAACTAAAATCGTACGTGATAGAGTTTGTCAAATAAAAAACCATCATAGAAAATGATACTCCCTCCAAATTCAAATATAAGCAATAAACGACTTTTTAGATTCATTGAAAAAGTAATATATCTAGACTACATATAGTCCAAATACATCACTTTTTCAATAAATCTAAAAAATTGTTTGTTACTTATATATGAGTCGAGAAGGAGTAGAAAATTACAAACCTCCATTAAGCCAAAGGGTGAGGGGCTTGTTCTGCGAGTCTTGGTCTGCCTCAACAAAATAGTAAAAGAGACTTCTCCCATGGTTCACATCTATATCAACATATCCAGCATATTGGGTGAACTCAACCATGGGTTGTCCAGGCAAGCTCACCACCAAATCCTCAGTAGGGTACCCTTCTACCCCAAGCAGCAAGCAAGTAGTATAGCACACCACAATCAACAACCAAATAAACAAACATTTAGCCATGCCAATATCTCTAATTAAGTGTCTCACAAGCAACCCACCTTTCATCCACTCACTTCCTAAGAAGTCTTTTATATAAACCAATAAGTAATAATTTAATTTAATCCTTATCTCTTATAACAATAATATAAAACATTAAGAATAAATTTCAAAATGATTTTAATGTAAATATTAAATTGGAAACTCTCTGGTTTGAAATAATATTTAGACCATTCTCCTTTCCCTTTTTTATAACGTAATAATTATTTTCTTAATTGCAAAATAGAATGAATATATTTTACCAAAAACAAAAAAAAAGAATGAATATAATTGATTATGATATCAGTCAAAAAATTGATTGTGATATTGTATTCTTTAATGATCACATGCTGTTAATTTTATAATTAACAATATAATATTAGTCACCAGAAAAAATGAATTTTAAAATGATTTACGTTCTAATATTAAATTCAAAAAAAATTGGAAAAATTTTAAACCCCCATTTCCCTCTATAAAAAGTCAATACCTATTTTTTCTTTTTACCCGAATAGAATGGGTATATAAAAAGAATAATTATAATATAAATTTATGATATTGTATTTAATTAGCAACAACAATAATAATAATAATTTCCACCAACAAGAATGAATTTCAAAATGATTTTACATTTAAGAATCAAATTCAAACTTATTTGAGAAATTTTTTAAACTAGAAGATATCCTTTTCTTAGGCAACAAATTTTTTTTATAAATTAAAATTATTATCTGAAATATATCAAATAAAACACTAGAAGGGGTTTAATATTGTTTCAATAAACATTTTTTGAAAACTCTTTCAAATAGTTTTGCAAACGGAAGTTTATATACTGCATAGGGCATAAGAGTGTACGGAAACACGCGTTTATACAATGTGGTGACATAAAGTCAAGTGATTTGTGAATAAAACTATCAGACATAAAGGTAAACTGGAAGATAAGTTAAGAAAAGTACACAATAGAATTTATAGTAGTTCACAACCAAATTGTACGTCGAGTCTCTTCGTTCATGAAAGATTCTTCACTACAATCAGAATGATTACAAAATGGAGGGTTTCTCTCCTTACCTATAATAACTAATCAGGTCGTAACATTATTTTATAAAGTAATGATAGATGTCTTTTTTTTTTCCAAAACATGAGTAATATTTTTTTTGACAAGATGAGTAATTCTTGTATGGTTGAAAACACTTCACATTTGGACAAACCCAATAAAACAATTTTGTATGTGTTGGCATTATTTTATTGGGTTTGCCAAATGTAAAGTGTTGAAGTTTTGACCATATACAAGATTTGCTCTCCAAAACATATATACATTAAGTGACGTGGAAGCAATATAATTATATTGGTTATAATAAGTTTTTTTGTCATTCTTTCTCTCTATAATTAGGAGTAGTTTGGTAATTGGGTTGATGCTTATCCACTAGCAAACCGTTGAAAACCACATGAAAAGCTCCCCTAATTACATAGAAGGTTGTGAATAAGCTACCACATGAGAAGCTCCCCTAATTTCTGACTTGATGACATTTATGTGTGTAGTTTTGTCAATTAAGAACACTACCAACTATGATCAGCATCCAGGCCCAAAAAAAAAACAATGACGTCTGAGAACACAATGAATCGCTTCAATATATAGACTCAAAAACTCAAAGAGAATGCAGTGATTTCTTACGCACAACCTTTTTTCATACAATTTCCAAATTGCCTATCAAGAGACATTCCTTACCTATAATGTCTATTTAACTGCTTAATTAGACTATAAAGTCTTTTGATCTATAAGAAACAACTAGATTGTGGATGGTGTTAAAATACCTGGCCTTTGTGGAACCAACTTCTATATGGAACTGTAATGTTGAACTTTAGGTCATGAGCTAGTTCACGAACGAGGGTTCGAGATCCTAGTAATGGCACAACAACATCTTGGTCTCCACTGTGACAATAATTTAAAATAGAATAGTTAGCTTGCTATTAGCAAAAAAGTACACTCTTATAAATAGGCAAACATTGATGACCAATCTTCTTAATTTGTTGAACTTACCTAAAAACCCATACTTGAATTTTGTTTTGAATTATTCGTTTGAGAATTGGAAGCATGTTGAGGTTAGGATCTGTTAGGCTATAATTCCTAGCACTGGAATAAGAAAATGCAAAAATTAATCAAACACTTCACTAATGAAAGTAAATAAGAATGAGGAATAGAGTGTTTCTCAGTGTCATATGTGTATTAAAGTTATAGCTAGTATTCAATATTTCAAGCAAAGTATGCATTGTATTATACTTACAAACTACAAAAGGACCATTGATAAGGCAGATTGGTGCGGTTAGCATGGAGAGCCTTTTGAACATCGGGGAGGTTGAAGTAGAAATCTCTTTCATAACTTATACAGACATCCACATTCATACTTATTTTAGTTGCCTGCATTCAATTAAGTAAGAGTATTAATAATATAGTTAGTTTGTATATTCATTTAAAAACTAAAAATGTGACCAAAATAGAAAAATAAAAATGAAGAGAGAACAATATTATACCATCTTTTTCAATCTCAATTCTTGTTCAACAATGGATGGCATGGATTGCAAACATTGAATCACATCAGTGGGGTCTATATTTTCTACAACACTAAAGTCAGCTTTATTTGTGGCATTGATGCATGATTTTGATACATTATTAGCATGATCACCAAAATCACAGTCATTATTAATGGTAAGGAAAAGTTCATCGGAAATTATTCCGTGTGACCAAAGGTATTCATATTTTGCTTTTGTATCACGATTCGCCTTCAAAAGTGGGTTTCCAATAAGCTAACAAAAAAAAGGTGTCATTTCATGAATAGTCAAACTTACAAGATTAGTATAACTTATTATGAGTAGATTAACATCATTAGATATAACATGAATATGATCTTACAGCAATTCCTTTCATGCACATTGAATTTAAAACCAGTTGAATGAGCATTATAATCCAGCATGGCATTAGTTAACTGAGGTATGTAATGTCCTGTAGAAAAATAATAAATGTTAGTAAGAAACACGAAAAGGGAAATTACCAAGTAATAAGAAACAAGAATAGAAAACTCGAGAAAATTAAAGCAAAGACTTGTTTGAAAACCCTTTTTAAAAATTGTTTTTAGTTTTCTAAAATTTTTAATGAACAAATTTGTTCTTTGATAAATTTTAAAAATTAGAAAATATTTTTAAAACTCAATTCAAACGTTCGATAAAAAAAAAGGTATACATAAAGATGGAAAAATTGATCGTTTTTTAAATTGATGAATGTGGCTATGTATATGTGAGAAGACAATACCAACTTTTGGGAATTTGAGAACGATTGATAAGTTGATGTATTTGAGATTTTATTACGTACTATTGTTTTGTTAAGTTGGACTTATTACCTGCATAGCTTTCACCGACGAGGAACAATTCCTTTGATTTGTAGGAAGGAAACTTCTCGTACCATTTCAACAAGAATACAAGATTATCATTGGCTACAAAAAAAATAAAAGGATAGATTGTATTCTTGTAAAAAAAAATGATTTATAAATTGTATTCAGGCCTACTTAGTAAATCAAATTGACTAACTCGTTGAAAATATATAAAAAAATGCATATATAAATACATAAATTTGTTCTCATACTTTAAATCAAAGCAAGTTTGGGGTATTTAAAATTGCAAACACAATATCAGTCTACTTACCTGTGGAGGCATCATTGTGATAATCGGGAGTTGTATTTGAGTAAGACCAACCAGTTCCAGTAGGAGAATCCACAAAGAGGAGGTTGGATACTATGAAAAGACACGATTGGTACATATACATGATTAGTAAAAAGAATTAAATGAAATTATTCTCCAACATCGAAAAACAAACTAATTTATGTACCCAAAAAATAAACACAAACTAATTTTGCATATTATACCTTTATTCCAAGACTTTGAATTCCTTCGTAGACTACGCCCATCACCATTAGCATAAAAAGGACCCAATTCACTAAAGGCACCTATTCCGACGGATGAACATTCTGGACCTAAAAAATAAGGGTAGTTTCTCTCGATTAAAGGACAATTAAATATTAATAAATATATTCTATCATTCTTTCAATTGTGGACAAATTCACAATGAAGGACATATGATCAATTAAAATTAAACGTCATTCATATTGTATGTTACTAACCTCCATTGAAGCAAAGAGTGAGAGGCTTGTTGTGAGGATCATGCTCAGCTTCCACAAAATAGTAGAAGAGGCTCTTTCCATGCTTCACATCTATATCAACATATCCAGCATATTGACTAAACTCGATTTTAGCTTCCACAAAAGGCAACAACTTTTTTTAACTAGTAACATATTCGTATTTTTAAACAATTCGTCTTTTATATTACAAACAAAAATGAAATTTTTTTCTGAAAAACGCTTAATGTTTCCTTGTTGGGAATTTAAAAAAATAATGAAATTACACTAAAAGTATGCAATAGTAGTTATAAATGAAAAAATAAAAATAACTATAACGACGATGTATGACTTTCTCAATGGGACTCATGAACAAAAATATTTATCTGTAAAAAACAAAAAGATAATTATAAGAGTGCTTTTAGAGTGAGGAATAATTAAGTCCTCTACATGGGTGAACTACTACTAAAATTTCCTATTGGATATTGTGTAAACTATAAAAATGTTGTAACAAAAAAATATTGTATAGATTAATAACTTATCCTTATATTTCATAAGACTAATTTATTATAAAATTAGTCATTACTAAGAATAAGTTTCAAAATAATTTTAAATTTTAGATATTAAAAAGAAACTTTTTTTGAGTAAAATATTTAAACCAAAACTCTTTCTCCCTCTACAAAAGGCAACAATTTTTTTTTCTGAACTAGTAAGACACTGTGTGTTTGCACATGTCATTCTGAGTTTTACGTAATTTTTAAAAAAATTAACTTTAAAATAAATATTTCACATTGTGACAAGAATAATTCATCTTTTATATTATAAAAATAATGTAAAAATTTTATTCTTGCAATACTTAATGTTTTCTTGTCGAGAATCAAAAGTAAGGAAATTATACTAAAAATATGCAACAATTATAAAGGAAAAATATTTTTAAAAAAATATTATAACGACAATGTCTAACATTTTTTAAATGGAACTGTAACATCCAAAAGTGGCTAGGTTGAATTTTTGTGATTAAGTGATAATTTGAATAAATTATTGCTAATTGAGTTGCTCGATTGTTAGTTGAGTCAATAATTGATTGTTAACATTGTTTGAATACATGATTAAATGAAATAAAAAAAATGCTTTTGTGTGTTATTTAGTTACTTATTTCTTTTGGGGTAGTGTATGAGGGAATAGATGTGGTGCAAAGAGGAGGATGGCATTTTAGGAAATTCAATTATTTTAAAAACACTTCGTCTCACTATTACTTCAGTTGTACCCTTGTCCACCACAACATTTTGGCTCTGCAGCGATGCTTTGAAAGCTGTTGCGTAAAAGTAAAAAAAAAGTTTCTTTACTTTCAAAGAATGGTTCAAAGCGGGTTGTTTTTGCGGCGTTACTTTATACTTCGACGACGATTTTTGTGACCAAAGGCATCACCAACTAAAAATCGTTGCATTCAATGGCAACGGTTAAAAATTGTTGCTTGATATAAAACCGTTACACTTGATCATCAAATGCAACATTTGAAAATTGTTGCAGCTGATTATAAAAAATAAAAATAAAAGGTTATAGGATTGCACTTAGAAAACTTCATGTTGTATCACTCAAATTTAAGAAAAAATAGGTTAAATTCTTGTTTTGGTCGCTATCTTTTTGGCGCTGATTTCGTTTTGGTCGCTATCTTTTTTTTTCGTTTTGGTCCTCGTGTTTTCATTTTGTGTCAATTTGGTCGCTTTTTGTAATTTTCCATCCTTGAACTTAACGGACGCCATGCCTTGCGATTAATCTTGACGTGACGTCCTAATTATCCAGTGATGTGTCTTCATTAAATGACATGTCCGATAAAGAATCAAATTGAAACTAATAAAAACATAAGGACCAAATTGAATAAAACACAAACATGTCAATCACTCTCATCTTCTTCCTCCATGCCCATCTTATCCATCTCCGGCGAACCACCACCAAGGTTTAAGTTAACTGATACACTTCCTCCTTACTTGTGTTCTGGAAATCATCTTCAAACTTTGATAACTCTTGGAAACTTTTTGTTTGGTCCTATTCCTGAATCTCTTGGTAGTTGTCAATCTCTGAATAGGATTCGTATGGGTGATAATTTTTTCAATGGTTCAATTCCAAAAGGGCTTTTTGGACTGCCAAAACTCACTCAAGTTGAGCTTCAAGATAATTATCTCTCTGGAAATTTTCCTGAAACTGTTTCTGTTTCTGATAATCTTGATTTATTTTAAATCTTGTTTCTGAGTGTGAACATTAGGGATTTCTGAAACATATTATTAAACGACCCCACAAAAAAGCCCATCTTGATAACAAAGTCATCATCAACACTAGCAGACTACCAGTTGGGGATGGGCGATTAACATATGCAGAAATGATACCCATAAACAAACGAAAATCAAACTGATACCCATAACAGAAACGAAATTCAAACCGATACCCACAAAGTCAGAAACATTCCAGAAATGAAATCGTAGATCTGAAACTGAAATAAAATCGTTTCGAATTGGGTTTGTTTCATTTCGAAATGTGTTTGTTTCGTTTTGTTTTGTTCTTGAAAATCTGGGGTTTTGATTTAAATTCTGGGTAGTTGGGAAGTCTTTAAATTTAGGGATTTGAGAAATTGGGGTTTTTGATTTTGAAGGGATGTCATAAAGAAGAGTTGAAGAGTGATTGATTTGTGGTGGTGGTGGCGGTGGCCTCGCGGAGGTGGTGGTGGTTCGCGGGAGAAGGAGAAGATGAAGATGGAGGAAGAAGATGGAAGTGATTGATTATGTTTGTGTTTTGTTGATTTGGTCCCTTATATTTTTATTAGTTTGAATTTGGTCGCCCATTGGGCGTATCGTTTAATGAAAACACATCAGCAGGCAATTAGGGCCTTGCCACGTCGTCGTGATTAAGCTACATCGTGGCGTCCGTTAAGATAAAGATGAAAATTACAAAAAGAGACCAAATTGACACAAAAAATGAAATATGAGGGGCCAAAACGAGAAAAAAAAAAGATAAAGGACCAAAACGAAATCAAGACCAAAGATAAAGGACCAAAACAGTAATTTAGCCTTATCAATTAATTACATAAACCAATAATATAAGAGAGAGTATTGAGAGAAAGAGCGAATTCGAAAGGAGAGAAAGGGAATGAAGAGAGGACCCATTTAGCTACTCCACTTGAACGTTTCTTGATTTCTCTTCATCTACATTGTTCCTCTCACCAACATATACTGAAATCATACTCAAGAAACTCAGCTACATCATTTTTCCCACACTCATCTTCTTTCTCGAAAAAGGGGACAAGAGTGAGGTGAATGGCTTCAGAACTTGGCTTGCATGTTGGTTTTAGAGCTAGATTAGGTATTCTTAGAAGTCACATTGTGGATTAGAGGAACTACTTTGTTGAGCAAAAGGGTTACAAGGGAGTGGGAAGCTTAGATTTCGAATTGGAAGCTTAGGAGTGGGTTTCACTAGTGGAAAAAATGGATTTTACATCAGCAATTTATATCAGTGGAGTCTCTAACCGATATGGAAACTCTAATTTACACTATCCATATCGGCTCCCACTAAACCTGATATGGAAAACCTAAACTTTTTGTGTAAGTGCGCTACCTTCTTTGCTCTCACTCTCACTGCGCGCAGTAGGATCTTTCGACGGCTCTCATTGCAACCAAAACCCTCTCACTGCAAAAACCCTCCCTCTGCAAAAGCCTCAACGACTCTCACTCTCTTCAACCGAAAACCCATCGATCTCTGCAAGCAAAACCCTATCGTTGCTGCTGCGCCGTCGTCGTTGGATCCCTTTCGTTGGAGCCTTTCCCAAAATCCCTGCTGCGCCATTTCGTCTCCTTCCTTCCATTTCGTCCCAATTCTCTTTTCACAAATCGCTTTTCCCAAATCGCTGCTTCTGCTGCACATGAGGGTTCGATTCATTTCGTCAAAGTAGGGTTTTACAATTTCCAGGTACGATTCATTTCGTCTCTCTCATTTCTCCCTGTTGCATTATGAAAAACCTCTTATTTGAAGATAAATGTACTAATTTCATGGCTTAATTAGTAAGTAAACATAATCTGTAAATGTTACAGGGCTGTTGGAGGGATAAAGCTTATAGGTGGTAGGCGATGGCGGAAGTTATGTTGGAAAAATTCAGGGTTAGGTTAATTTTGTTTCTGTCATTCTAAGTTCATGGTTTTTACTTTATATGGGACAAAAAATTGATTCATTTAGGATCATGATGACAGAGAGAATGTGGGACTTCTAGGAAGCAATCATATTGGCAGCAGAAGGGTCATTCAGGTTTCTACTGGTTTCATGATATTCTTCTCAATGTTAGGTCAGTAGCAAACTATAGGGTTACATAAATATGTAAATTCCATAGTTATTACTTAAAATAAAATGCATATTTTGCTTGTGTCTTTCAGGTAAATTTGGAGCTTTATTTGCTTCAATACCATTCCCTATTTTTGCTGATATATACTGTGTCCTGTTTGGACTTGTTGATAAGTACAGTGCCCTCTATGTTGAGCATCTATATCTATTAGTTTCATTTAATCTCTATATCTTCTTGATGACAATTGCTCTTTTTTGATTTTGCAGCTTCTGTAGGGTTATCATTTTTGTAATTCACCAACATTAATTCAATGAGGAACCTCTTTATTACTGGTGTAGCCATCTTCTTAGGTTTGTCCACTCCCGAGCATTTCATTTCATAGAATACACTATTAGGGCCCTTCATGGTCCTATTCATACCAAAGCTGGATGGGTTAGTTATTGTTTTATCTTTCTATGTAAAATAATGTTAGTTTCCAAAAACCTATCAAACTCGAACGATATCTTAGCTCACCGACTGAGCTATCTACAAATCATAGATGATAGATGATTTTTCCTTTGATTTTTGCAGTTCAATGATTTCCTGAATACAATATTCTACTCTTCCCCAACTATTGCATTGATTATCTCTGTTTGGTTTGAACTATGAATTTTTTTGTTATAATCTTTGTTGCCAATAAGGTTAGTTTTATTAACTTTATTTTTTGTTGTGGATTCCACTTAGGTTTTACAGGATGTATGAATACACGGTGAGCTGTAGAAGTTGTGGTGACAATTATAACAAACCTTGTCTTCAGCCGTAGGAGTAAAATCTTACATTTTTCTCTATTAATGTCAAGCATGGCATGTTGGATTTCTTGAGTTGTTTTGCAAAATTTTGTCTGTCTTTGTTTTTTCTTTTCTTAGTAGGAGGAATTTGGAATAGCTTGGAATTAGTTTTTGTCGCGATGAATATGCCTCTTGATTTCATTTCACTTACGTTTTGTGTTATGTCACTTGGTCATCAGTTCCTTAATACTTTCTGGTTTGTTGCTTTTGTAGTATGTGCCTTACGTAGCTGGCAGCAAGAGAGCAACGGATGAGTACACCTCTGAAATATTCATGGGTGGAAAGAACACTATTGTTATGCACAACACATGCGAGGATTCCTTGTAGGCTGCTCCTATTATCTTGGACTTAGTCCTTCTTGCTGAAGCAGGGGTCTGTAATTCATTTCTTAATTCATATGTATTTATGTATCTATTTATTTCCAGCCTGCTGAAGTGTACTATGTTGTGGTTCCATGCAGAACAAATTTCACTCATTCCACCATGTTGCTACAATCCTCAGTTATCTGACAAAGGCTCCTTTGGTGAGTTAAATGTTGAGTACATATGCACATGTTAATTTGTTTTAATGCTGAGATGAATGTGGTTATTTGTATTGATAATCTACTTCATTTGTAAAATATTGAAACTTCTTACTCATTCCTTTGTATGTATGATTGGTTTTCCTGATTGGGCGTTTTTATTTATCTCAGTTTGGGATGTTGGAGGATTAAGTTGCAAAAAAGAACAACGGTTAGCTTGGATTTGATCTTTTTCAACAACTCACTGCTGAGTTGGATTATTTCCTCTTATTACATTGTGTCATTGCTTTTTAGCCATGTGAATTTTGAAGTTTCTATAGCATTCAGTAGTGGAAAATATGCTTTTTGTGGTCTAGCTTTGAGAAATTGTTGTAGACAAGGTCCTTTATGATGGGCCAGTTTTGTTCACTCCTATATATGAATGTAAAAACATGTTAGGATTTTGTTAGGATTTTGTTATAGCAATGGGATTGTTAATATAAGTTCTTCTGGTTTGTTGGTCAAATTGTGTTGCTGATTACACACAATTAAATGAATATGAAGCTGTTGCTTTTGATTTGTTCAAGAGCATTAATATGATAGATGTTTTGCCTGTTGAGAACACCTTATTCAGCAGCTGTGTCTCTTATACTGATACTGCTCTGAACAATGTGGTAAATGGAAACACTTATATGGAATTTTCATATAAGTGGGGTGTTGGTTTTGCTAATGATAACACAACAAAAATAGGAGTTTATCTTGGCAAAGGTTTGATTGAAGCTGGTCTTGAAAGGGTCTGCTTAAATTGTAGAGATGGAGATTACTTTCAAAGGGGTGTAATTGCCTTCATTTATCTTCCTCAAGGCTGGTATGCAGAACTTCATACGCTCTATACTTGATTGCTCTTGTTCCAATATTGCGCATAGCAATTTTCATGGTTTAAATTCTTGGTTGAGAAATCATGGTTGGAAGTTTAATTTTAAGATATGGTTTGGTTTGTTCTGTGGTAATTTGAGTTGGGATAAGTTGGCTACAGTGAAACCTCCCAGGTCCTTTAATGATGTTGGGACTCATGGGCCTTTAATGATGTTGGGACTCATGGGGTACTTAAACCTTTGTGTACCAATAATGAAATTGAAGCTGAAGGCATCTTACTCAGAGAAAAAATTTTCATCTCAGCTAGCCAGTTGAGTCAAGGTTGTGCTAATTTTGGACACTTGAGACGTGGTCAACTTGTTTATTATGTGGCAATCAAAAGTAGTTGTGAACTAGATAAGTTTTTGGGGTCCAATCATATAGATATGTGCTGTAAGTGTCATTTGGTAGGTGAGCTGCTGAAACTTTTTTCTGTGATCCTAGACCATGATCCTAGACCATGATGCTATTTTATTTGTTCATAGAGATAATTTCTACGACCTTGAGGACAAGGTTGATTTTAAAGGGGTAGGTATTGATATGATCATTGGAGAGAAATATAGATAGTGTGTGTATTAGATTCGTTTTTTGTATTTGGATATGGATATTGAGTATAATTTGAGATCTTTGTATTTTTATATAAATATTGTATTTGTTGTGATTTTGTTGCTTGCTGTATATCTAATTGAGGAATTTTTTATTTTTTTTTAAAAAAAAAAAGACTTTTCATATCGGTTCCTTTAAATAACCGATATAAAAAGTGATTTTCAATATCGGTTCATTAAACCGATATAAAAAAAGCGTTTTATAGGTTTAAAAATTGACTTTCCATAGCGGTTCTACACGGGAACCGATATAAAAAACATTTTCCATATCGGTTCTTTAACCGATATAAAAGCCTTTGCTTTTAATATCCCTTTATCTATATCGATTCTGAGGCAGATATGAAAAGCCTTTTTTAACCGATATAAAAAGCCTTTTTTCTAGTAGTGTTTGGTGCTTCAAAGTCTCAATTTCTTTGTTTGTTGTTCTTGCTTCCACGGATGCGAGGTGAGTTCTTAACCGTTTTGTGTTTTTATCTTCAAATTGATACATGCATGTGGCTACTTCTGAGTTTGAGATGGTGTGTATGTCTATGAATTGCAAATAGTGTTTGAGGTTCTGTTGTTGAACACAAGTATGTGCTAGAACTGAACTTGTAAGATGAGTTGCATGATGATTGTTATAGTGTGACCATGATTGATTGTTAGTTGATTCAAATTGAGTGATTTGTAATGATTGAATTAATTGTATGGTAGTTAGGATAGGTGGTAATTAAGCCTTGGGAATGTGTTAAGGACATGAAATCTGTGTTTTCCCATACATGGACAAAACCACTGTCGTGTTTGATAAACATTGGCACCCGTGTTAGTTTTGGGTTGGCAATGAATTTTCTGCATCCTTCCAATTTGTTTTGTCCGTAACTTTTGATTCAGAACTCCGATTTTAGTGTTCTTGGATGCGTTGGAAAGCTAACGAAAAGTTCTACAACTCTAAGTAAATGAATCAGTGTGTTCCAAACTTAATCCCTGAGATATTATGAATCTATCCTAACCACGACACTTAATTCATAATAATTAAAGACATCATTTGGTTGCTTTAATCTTTATTGTGATGGATAACTTGTTAATTGAGCTTATTGGGTGTTATTGTAATCCATAATTGATGATGAAGTTATGTGAATGATGCAAGGTCAGTCCTATTAATGGGACATAATTTGCCTATATGTTTATCGAGTGAGGAAACAACTTAAATGTCAAGATAATATCATAAGATACCATGGGAATGACGACCCCGAGTAATCACTACTAGAAAAAAGGCTTTTTATATCGGTTAAAAAAAACACTTCATATCGATTAAATGTGAGATATAGATAAAGGGATATTAAAAGCAGACGCTTTATATCGGTTAAAGAACCGATATGGAAAATATTTTTATATCGGTTCCCATTAGAACCGATTATGGAAAGTCGGTTTTAAACGCATAAAACGCTTTTTTTATATCGGTTTCTTAGTTGAACCGATATTGAAAATCACTTTTATATCGGTTATTTAAAGGAACAGATATGAAAAGTCTTTTTTTTTTTTTTTAAAAAAATTTCCTCAATTGGATATACACAAAACAACAAAATCTCAACAAATACAATATTTATATAAAAATACAAAGATCTCAAATTATCTCAATATCCATATCCAAATACAAAAACGAATCTAATACACACACTATCTATATTTTACTAACCACTAAAAAGCAAGAAAGAGCTAATGACTAAAGGCATAATATCATATTAAATCAAGAATTATATTAAAACAAACTAAAGTCCTAGTTAATTAGCCTCTTCAATCTTCTGCTTTTCTTGAAGCTGAGCACCTCTTGCAGCCTTTGCTTCAACCCCTTTTAAATATTTAGTAGGATTCCCTTGGCTATCGTAGTATCGCCCAACTAGCTTGCCAACATACCTACACAAATAGGGACAATTACTCCAGTTATTGAAAGGTTCTTCAACTGATATTGAAAGAAAACGTAAGAAACTGAATCAAAGTGAAGAACTTTTATTGAATAATCCTGGTTTTGTAAGTTCCAGTAAACTCTAGAGCCAATTCGAGAGCGCTCTTCTCTCCTTTAAAATTTCTGAGTTTCTAACTGATTAATACATTGTGGCTCCTAGCTATATATATATATATATATATATATATATATATATATATATATATATATATATATATAGGCATACAAACTGCCTAATTAGTTCTTCCAACGAAATTACAACTAACTGCTGTTACTAGCAGAATTAACAACTGCTGTTACTTATTTCTCCTAACACAAACCCTTTTTACAAAGGGACTCCTATAAGTTAACATTCAAGTAATAGTATAAACATCATCATTATCAGCAGTAGCAACAGCGAAGTAGCCCCCTCCTGAACCATAATGAGACAGTCTTCATAACATATATATAAAAAATCAAAGCAGAATAAAACAATGATTGGATGAGGAAAGAAATTGAGAACATGCCTTCCAGCAAAATGATTGTAGCCTCCTCCTGAACCATAATGAGATTTTCCCTTGCTTACATCAAACACAGATCTATAAAAAATAATGAAACATATACATACACATTAGACTTGATAATATAAACATTCGAATTGGAACTATGTCATTGCCTGTCAATGGAATTTGTAAATTAGATACAGAGCATCAATGTTTAAAACACAGAGAAAGAGATAGGGAGAAGAATACCCAAGAATTCCTAGAAGGATTGGCAGTCCTTCATCAGTTCCATTGAACAATGCAAGTTCTTCAACACTGTACAGTCTCTAAATACAGAATGTAAAGTCAAAATCAATGCTTAATTCAATTGGTCAGTGGTCACATATGTGCATTAATAAAAAAATCATCTTTACTTAATTAATAATCAATCAATTGAAGCAGCGTGATAAAAAAAATACAGAATTGTGGATTAGGAAGAGTGACGGACCTGTGTAGAGTTGAATTTAACGGAAAATCTGAGAAGGAGTGAAATGAAAAGGACGAAAAGGGCGAACCCGGAGAGAGGAGAAGTCGCTAATTTCTTTAACCACATCTCTCTGTTTACTTACTTCTTTCACTTTCACTTTGATTACAGTCCCACACAAACTCAACAAGCTCCAGTTGAGGTTAAGGTTAACTTCATATTTTTCCAGCAAAAGTTAAGGTTAGCTTAGCCTAGCTTGCTTAGCATCTTTATTTCTACCAAAGCCAGCAAAATCTATCATAAAAAGCAAAATAGTGCAAAAGAAAATGCTGTGAACAGACCAGAAGTAAAAATATAATTGTATAATGGATGCCTTCCAAGACATGCATGACTTCAAATTAAAAGTTAAAACAAAATAACAGATTGAAGGAAATACGACGCACTTGTAAGTTCTAAAGTAGAAATCCCTCCATTCAACAACGCTCTTCACCTGCATACACAATTTGATTTTGGGGTAAGGTTTACATCTATATTTTAGATAAATTCAGGTATGACTAATTCAAAAAAAAATGTGAAAGTTGAAAATTCTAAGGAGAGACAGCGAACAGCAAAACAGGAAACCAGAAGATATAAATCAGAGGTTTAAATAGAAGGAACTTTTTTACAGATAAAGAGGAACTCTTAAACTACAACCAAGTCTACTATCTATAAATAAACAAATAAAGGAAACCAGTAAATCAATATTATAGAAAGCGAAGGAGAATAACCTGAAAATCCTCGACTTTAACAAGAATACTTCTTAGAACTATTTCCCTAATTGAGGCGTTAACGGAAATATATAGGAAAAAAGGAAAAAACAGACTCATGCAGTGATGTCAAACAAACAATGAAATACACTTACAACAAGTAAAGCTTATCCTTTATATTACCTCTTTCTCACTTTCATTTTCATTCCCTACAGAATCCTCCACCAAAGATCTACTTGAGTGACTCAAAGATAAGCTATCGCTGCTGTCTTCACTAACTTCCACAACAGTATCTAATTTGGCAGACAGTTCTTGCATTATGAATGGTTTTCCTTACTATCAGATTTCTTTTCCCGGGCGGCTTCTAAACGTGGCTTGGAAGCATCTAACTTAGAGGAAGGAAGAAGAACTTTTCCAGCCTTTTCATCTATTCCAAAACCCCAACTCCAGGACTCGCCATAGCCACTGAAAAGGTCAATGAAACCATAAACAAAAGATCTATTCTTATCTGAAGATGCCATACCCTTGGGACACAATTCTTCGTTGCCTTCGGTAATTAAGTATAAAAGCTTCTACAATCGGAGGATAGAAACATATCAGTATATCACCATCAATTTAGACAGCAAATAACTTGTTCTTAAAAATCAACGATTGATCTAACATCAATAATTATATAAGAAATTTAAAAAAAAAAGTGTCAATCAAGTCAAAAATGTTCCCACTATATACTAAAATTAAAGGACATCAACACTGACTTCTTCGATCTTATTTTCTATTAACAACAAAATATTAACCAACATTGATTTTATTATTACAAATTCGGTGAATAATAATAATAATAATACCTGACATCAAGTACAGCAGAAACATCCACGTCCTCATAACCCATGCCCTTCGATCATTGAGAGAACCTTGTTTTCTCCTTCGTTTTCCTCTTCTCCTTCGTTTTCCTCTTCGATTTCAGTAACAACGGCCGACGAAACCAGTAGCTTCCTCTTCTCCTTCGTTTTCTCCTTCGTAATCGCTTCCTCTTCGCCGTCGTTCCTCTTCTTCTTCCTCTTCGCCGTCGTTTTCTCTTTCGTTTTCAGTGGGTTTCAAGGCTAGGGTTTTCAGTGGGAGAGAGGGACGAAGGAAGATGAAGCGTATTTGGTTTCACGAGAACGATCGTTTCAAGGCTAGGGTTTTCGGTGGGTGAATAAAATTTTAAGGGTAAAATCGAGTTTTCATATCGGTTTGAATAGGGTAATATGGATTAGAAAGTAAAATAGAGTTTAATGCTCGGTTAAAGCGAGGCAGAATATAGATAAACTCTTTCGTAATTTCAAAAATCTGCCATATCTTCTTTTTTTTCATATCGGTTATAGTGTGAACCGTTATTAATTGCTGATGTAAAATCCATATTTTCCACTAGTGAATAGCATACTAGGGGAGGGAAGTCATGAGCCCAGAACCTAGGCCCAGAATAAGTTGACTCGGTAATAGCTATTATCGGGTGGGTTCATCGAGGAAGCGTGTAATGGTTGTCCGGTGTTGTGCTAAGCCAAGATAAATGTGTAGTTGCTAGAAATTTGGATTACGAGAAGTTAATTAAAACAGAGAGTTGAGTTGTGAGGGGTCACGAAAGAGCTCCTTGAGATTATTATCTCACTGTTTATATTTGTGGTGTTTTACAGATAAGCAGGGTAAGTTAAACCAAAATGAGAAACAATAGTCGTTGTTCTAGGTTACTTGACTTTGTGGGATCCTCGAGATTGAGATATTTATTTGCTTATCTTACCCTAGGATTATTTGGTATAACCAAGTTGTATTTCGATATTATGACTTAGACTTTATTGTCGAAGTTGTGTATCGTACTATGTTGATTCTAGCTTGAGATATTGAACAAATAGGTGTGCTAATGACTTTAAATCTTAATTAATAATTGTGTCATTTTGGAAATCCTTTGAGAACTTATGACAATTAAAGGATATTTTGATGAGTATTTCATCGAGTATAGTTTTGTTTAATGTCTTGAAATAGAATTAGTACTCTGATGTATGCTGATTACGGAAGTCTCGGTATTTCTTCAAAGGTTGAAATACGATGATATTACATTTTGGTACCAGAGCAGTTCGACCTTGTCGAACTTAGTGATTTTACGGTTAATGTCTTAGATAGATCGAGTCAGCTAGGGACTGTGACAAGTAATTGCTAGATCAACTCAATATTTCATGCAATGTACTAAGAATAACAATAATTGGTTGCCTTAGACCCGAAAACTTCTAAAACACCGAACCATAGGATTTCTGCCTCATTCTTTTATCGAGCGCGCGAGAAAGCGAGGGCTCTTGATGACTTAGCGAAACAAGAGAATAGGCACCGTGTTGAAGCCCGAATGATAATGGGCGGTTAATACATTCAATGGAGTTGGTTCAATTTGTAGCACCATCGTAGAATTCTTATTCATCATCTAGAAAGTTGTTTGATTGAAAAATCTTCCATTAGAAAATGTCAGTCTAATAGTGTTGCTTCTTTAACCAATAGTTCCTTGTGAAGTTGTGGTGTTGTCATCTTCTCGAAGATATTTCACCTTCAATTCCACATTCTTTCTTTAGTCGGATCTATCTCGTGCATTGTGTTGATTGAAGATCCATGTTATCTCTTGATGCCCTTCTTGTTGGTAGAACAATCTTTTATTTCTTTTTGCAAGGTGAGTCTTCTTACCATTGCGTACACTTGAGTGTTATGACTGAAATTTCAAGAATTGTGGTTGGAAAGTGATTTCTTGCATCATTGATTTGAAACTTATACTAAATGTTTTGGAATGATATTGTATTGTTTCACTTGAGTGAACTATCCGTATATGATGACATTGCAAACAGGGGCGGAGCTTTTAAGGGGCAGTGGGGCCACAGCCCCTACAAAAATATAAAAAATTAATTGGCAATGATAGAGTTATATTTTAAATATTTCAGTCTGTTATAATTAAAATATATAAAACTAAAAAGAGTTTTCGTTTTATCACATAACACCAGTGCAGCCGAGTGGCTTTTATACGTCACTCTCAGTTCTAGGAGCCGAGATCAACTCCTATGTTGAACATTTTTATAACTTGTTTTATTTATTTATTTAATTTAGTCTAGCTCACAGCATTAAGTATCTACTAGGGACGATTAAGATGCGATGCAGAGAGGTGATGTATTTCTGAATGTAGTTTAAAAAAACATCAACATTTTATAAGGGGGTATAAAAATACATGAACATATATATATATATATATATATATATATATATATATATATATATATATATATATATATATATATATATAAGGCGAAGAAGAGCAACAATAGCGCTTGGTGGGATGAGGCAACAATGTCGGTCAAAAATATAGAGTGGGGGTATATTGGTAAACATTGGGGTACAAAATGAGGGTAGATTTTGATAATTAAAAAAAGTCTTGGACAAAAAAATTATCGAGGGTATGTCGGTCCAAAAATATAGAGGGTATATTGGTAAATAGTGAGGTACAAAATGAGGGTATATTGGTAAATGGTGGGGTACAAAATATAGAGTGGGGGTATGTCGGTCCAAAAATATAGAGTGGGGGTATATTGGTAAACAGTGGGGTACAAATGAGGGGTATATTGGTAAATGGCGGGAATAAAAATTTCCCACCAAAAGTGGATAAAAAAAGAGTGTTGGACAAAAAAAATTTGTCAGGGGTATGTCGGTCCAAAAATATAGAGTGGGAGTATATTGGAGTGGGGCACAAAATGAGGGGTATATTGGTAAATGGTGGGAATAAAATTTTCCCACCAAAAGTGGATAAAATAAAAGAGTGTTGGACAAAAAAAAAAGTTGTCAAGGGTATGTCGGTCCAAAAATATAGAGTGAGTGTATATTGGTAAACAGTGAGGTACAAAATGAGGGGTATATTGGTAAATGGTGGGGTACAAATATAGAGTGGGGGTATATCGGTCCAAAAATATAAGTAGAGGTATATTGATAAACAGTGAGGTATAAAATAAGAGGTATTTAGTGGATGGTAAATTGGGAAGGAAAATTTTGCCGCCTAAATTGGATAAAAAGTTGATTGTGTCTTAATATATAGAGGATTATTTAAAATCAAAACCTTTTTCTTCTTGACTGACAGCATTAAGTATCTATTATTCAAAAATAAAACCGTAAATTATATTCTTTTTTTTGACCCAAGATTATCCTTCTTAATTGAGCTTTTATTTTCAAATAAAGATAACCTTTTCTAAAACCTTAGTTTGTTTGTAAATGTACTATTTTAAAATATATGTTTTTTTGTTTTGTTTTGGTGTTTAATAATATTGTCGAATATATTACGAATATGTATATTTGGATCCACGTTTAAAATTTGGCAACACGTGTGAAATTTCACTCTATAATTTACGTGGTTATGTCTATTCTACTTTAATTTTTGGTGAATTCTAAAATACCTACTATATAATGTGTGAGTACAACACTTAGATGAGTTGTCAAAACATTAAGAGGTGATGTGTTTCAATTCTCAAGCACTAAATGTGCTTACTAATTATTAATTACATTTTAATACTCAAGCACTAATTGTGCCTTTGCAAATTCAAATTCAAATCTTTAAGAAAATAAACACTTTACACCAAAATTGTTCAATTAGAGGTTCGAACCTTAGACCTCCATCTAGGGTTTAACGATTTTACCACTAGGCCAAACAATATTTTTGTTGATATTAATTACGAATATTGTTATTTATTCTCTAAAAAACTGGTTATGAGGTTCAACAATTGACCATTCAGTTCAACCTTTGACCTAGTGATCCAGTATTCACCGAGCCGATCACTGGCTCGAGTTTTAAAACACTAATTAGGTTGACAATGGTTACATTGACTAAGGTTGGGACCTCCAATCAACACAAGTCTAACCACCGGTACCTAACTAGGTTAACAGCCAATGAAGATCTCACGCTAATGAAGTGGGGAGGTGCGGGCGACTCGAAGGAAGCAACCACAACTAGAATGCGGGCATCATCTTATTACGTCATAAAAAGGAAAACTCTACCAAAGAGGGTTTTCATGCCGCTCTTGAGGTGCTTGAAGCGAGAAGAGTCGATTATGTCGTGTCTACGAGAAAATTGAGTCGTGCTTGGAGAACTCACAAGTCGCTCTCGAGTGCGCATAAAAGTAGGAAATGTTGAAATGAAGAGAATTGGGGTCCTTATATAGTGGGCTATCAATGGATTGTGGTAGAAGGTGAAGCAACGCGCGACCATCGCCCCCCACATTAAATGCGTGCCTCGAAATAATCAACGATCACATCTCACCATCATTACACACCATCTCGAGGAGTGCAAGCGTCACACCGATCAAAGTTAAACAATCACATCATTTCGACCATGTTCGGTTGTTAGAATACCCAAAAATGCGGCGTGGATGCCGCGTGTCGAGAACTTCGATCGAGCCATTGATCGACCCCCGGAACGACGACGGGAGCACGATCTCGGCTTTGATGGGCGAGAAGCGTTACGGGTGGGCTAAGGCGATCGCCCGATGGGCGGCGGCCAAATGATGGTTCGGGCTTGCATAGCTAAAGGAAACACATGAAGGTCGTGATCAACGGCTAGGATCGAGTCGGTGATCCTACGGCACAGAAGCGCCGACTCTAGAAATAGAGTCAACCCCTGCGAGAAAGGTACACTTTTCACACATAACTCATTCCTACTTTGACTTCTTCTCCTTTGGCTTAGGTGTTGGAGTGTCTTTGCGAGTCTGGCCGCCCGAAGCTCTGCTCGCGACCCGTCGATAATGAGAACAATCTTAAACTCGACCAGGTTCTTTCTAGGGACACTCGGGTATGGATCGGTGTGAACCTAAAGCAATACTCAAAAGACTTTATTTTTATGGTGAGATTAAAAGACTTTTTATAAGAATAAAAAATGTTAGAAAAAAACTATCACGATAAAGTTAAAAGAACAAAAAACTTTTTAAATTTGATTGTGGTATTATAAAATCCATACTTATTTTTGACCAACTATAAAATTCAAACTTGAGAAGAGAAGTAATGGATTATAATTGATTGACAACAATAAATAAAATCTAATCTTAGCAATTAATGCAGAAATGTCGAGCGAATAATAGTGATCTTGAAAAAATAGGTGTTGAGTCTTTCATATTATTTAGATGGATGCAAAAGTTGCCACCTTAATTTTTTCCAAACATTAAACTCTTTTGGCCCCTTCAATAAATACTTCCAAGCACCGCCACTGATTGCAAATACTTTTGAAGATATATTTGTCATTATGTCAACTTAATCTTTAACTAATGAATAACATTAAGTTTATTTTTTTAAGGGGGTGACAACAAATATTAGACTATCAAAATTAATTTTAATATTTATTTCTCCTTGTAGGAGTGATATAATTCCATATTTATCATATTTATTTTTATTTTTATTAATTATGGCACTAAAAAGAACTAGATTCACAATTTTGTTCGGAAATGAAGATTTAGTATCAATGTAAAAATTCATTTCATATTATTCAATATCACTACTCAAAGCTTTTTAAGAGTCAAATCGCTTAACACCAATATATATATTTACTTGAAACATAAGGCATTTGAGAACAAAGAAGGCATAATAGGTGCTTCCATCAAGCATTTCATTGAATCATTTCAATAGACTCAAAAATACTAAAAAGAATGTAATGTTTTCTTCCCCATTACCTTTTTCATACAATTTGCTGATTACATAATTTCTATTTCACTGCTTAATTAGGCTATAAGAATCAACTGAACTGTAGATAGATGGTATTAATTTATTATTTGTTTGGCAGATTCATCACCCTATTCATCAATAGAAGGTCGTGTTGTGTTTGGCAATCTTCTGCCACGCACAAAGGAACTAAATAGATGTAGTGCTCTAGAAGGTTGTGCATAAGGCACCATATGAGAAGCTCCTTACAGTCGCAAAAGTTAACAAATTTCCATACTCAGTTACCCAACCTCCAACCTATCATCAAGTCACCATTAGTGTAAGTGAATTAATTTGCAAAACCATAACATAGAAAAATGTAATCTTTTTCTCACTTAATATAGACTGTTAAAATATATACCTGGCCTTTGTGGAACCAAGTTCCATATGGAACTGTAATCTTGAACTTAAGGTCATGAGCTAGTTCACGAATAAGTGTTCGAGATCCTAGTAATGGAACAACGGAATCTTGGTCCCCACTATAACAATAATTTAAATTAGAATAGTTAGCTAGCTTAATTACTACTAGAAAGAAATTAAAGGACACTCTTATAAACAATGATGACCAATCTCCTTTGTTGAAATTACCTAAAAACCCATACTGGAATTTTGTTTTGAATTATCCGTTTGAGAACTGGAAGCATATCAATGTCCGGATCAGTGGAGCTGTAATTCAAAACACTACAATGAAGAAAACATAGAGATTAGACATTTCACTAACTAAAGTAGAAAAAGAGTGTCTCGCGGTGTATTTTAGTTATAGTCAATATTTCAAGCAAGTTTAAAACTTCAATTAACTGTAGTACTTTGCTTGTCAATTTGAAGCTTGAACCATGCATAAAGAAAAATAAAAATGAAAGTTACAAATCCTATAGGAAGGTATGCATTGTATTAAACTTACCCACTACACATGGACCAAGGATACGGCAAATTAGTGCGGTTGGCATGAAGAGCCTTCTGAACCTCGGGGAGGCTGAAGTAGAAATGTCTTTCAAAACTCATACAAACATCTACACTGATACTTATTTTAGTAGCCTGCATTGAATTAAGTAATTGATTCGTATATATTAATAAGGTGACAAAGAAAATAAAAGAAAAAGACAAAATGTACCATCTTTTTCAATCTGAGTTCTTGTTCAACTATGGATGGATAACAAACATCCAGAATCACATCATAGTTGTTTATGTAATTGCTGACAATATCATTAGCTTCATTTAAGGCATCCATACAAGATTTAGATACATTATGAGGACTTGCGAAGACATAATCATCAAAATCACAGTCTTTCAAAATGACAAGGCCAATTTCATCAGAAATCATTCCATGTGACCAAAAATATTCATATGTTGCTTGTGTATCACGGTCCAACTTCAGAAGTGGGTTTCCAATCTAACAAAGGAAGGAAAACATATATGAAAACATGTACAATATCTATCCAAATTAAGCAACACAAATTATAATTTCTTATGAGAAAATTAGCGTTCAAAAATATCACGAGAATGGAATCTTACTGCAACTCCTTTCACATTGAATTTGAAACCGGATGAATGGGCATTATAGTCCAGAATAACATTAGCTAATTGAGGTATGTAATGTCCTATATAACATAATAAATTAATGTTAGTAAGAAATAAATAATATATTATGAGAAGAGGACATCGCAAAAGAAATAAAAATAGAAAATACATGCAAAAAGAAAGAAGGTTTTGTCCCAAAAAAAAAAAAGGAAAGATAGACAAAACGTTTTTTTTATTGATGGTGTAAAAATAAATCAGTATAAAAATAAAATGGGGCTAATACTATTTTATTGTGGCAACACTTTCTCTGTCACACTTCTCTCAACACATTTTATAATTGGTTGAAATTCATGTGGATGTGGATCCTATTAAATTAGTGAAATCTATTTCTAAAATAGTGGGACCTACATGTATTTTTTTTATACAAAAAACACGGCGTTTAGCCATGGCTAACAATTGTTTTAAATTGTAGTATTTTGTTGATATTGAGTTATTTGGGTAAGCATAAATAACATAATATGAAAATATGTATACTTATATCACTACCAAAAAAAAACATAATATTAGTCTATTTATAGAAAATCACGTCATCTAAGTATACATTAGAAGATAATACAAACTTTTAGGAATATTAAAATAATCAACAAGTTATTATAATTGAGATTTTATTTAATTAAACTCACCTGCATAGCTTTCTCCGGTAAGAAACAACTCCCTCGATCTGTATGAAGGAAACTTCTCATACCATTTCAGCATGAACAAAAGCATATCATTAGCTGCAAAAGAATAAAAAGGATAAATTGTATTCACTCCCACCTTGCAAAACAAATTAAATAACAAGGCAAAAAATACATAGATAATTACATAAATTTGTTTCCAGCCTTAACTTAAAGTTCAAAACCAGAATATCACTTTACTCACCTGTAGAGGCATCACCAATGTTATAATCGCTAGTTGTATTTGAGTATGACCAACCAACTCCAGCAGGAGACTCCACAAAGAGGAGGTTGGAAGCTATGAAAAGACATCAAGAATTAAATTAAATTGAATTATAATCCAATGTCAAAACACAAACTAATTTCACATTCTATACCTCTATTCCAAGACATTGAATTTCTTCGTAGACCGCGTCCATCACCAGTAGGATAAAAAGGACCCAATTCAGTAAAGGCACCTCCTCCAATAGACGAACATCCTGGACCTAAAAGATAAGGGTACAGTTCTGTTCAGTTAACTTTACTCCTTTTCTCAGATCAAGTATGTAGAGAATGAGCATAAATTGAAGGACTCAATCAAGTGGGCAAAACTTTATCTGTCTTCTACAATTTAACATTTTCAATTTTGTTTTCTGGGTTTGTTTGTTTTGAGTAGCTTCTTGATGATTATATATTATATTGGGTAAGTAAAGATGTGGTTCTTATTTTTACTATATGTTTGACCCACAATATCTGTATACAACTGTGCAACAAAACTGGATTTTTCACAGTTTTTGAATTAGTAGGGACAAGACAACACAATGAAGGACACATGAATGACATATTTTATATGTGAATATCAAATTAAAAATAAAGACAAAGATATCTTGAAAATAACAGAAGACAAACAAGCAATGCTATAGAGACCAGAAAGACAAGACAATTATTAAGAATGAAAATTGAGTTACTAACCTCCATTGAGCCAAAGAGTGAGAGAGGCTTGTTGTGAGGGTCATGGTCAGCTTCAGCAAAATAGTAGAAGAGGCTTCTTCCATGCTTCAAATCTATATCAACATAACCAGCATATTGGCGAAACTCAACTTTGGGTTGTCAGGTAACTTTACAATCAGATCCTCAATTGGGTACCCTTCTAACCCCAGAACCAAGCTGCCATAGCCCACCACAATCAACACTCCAACCAACCAGCACTTTCCCATTCTAATAACTCTTAAAACTCCCTCACAAGAAACCCACCTTTTATCTTCACTAAGGACTCATTTATATATACAAATAAATGTTCCAACCAAACAAACTATTGGATATATTAATTATGATTATTTAATTCTTATTACTTTTTAACAATAATGTTATATAATAGTCAGCAATAAGAATTAATTTCAATTTATTTTACAATTAAAGTATTACTCCAATAGGTTTTATTTATAAGGAAAAAAACATTTTTTAGGTGCATATGTATCTGGTCTATATTATAAACCAGATATATGAATTATTCAATGAACTTAAAAAGTATTTTTGGTATAAATCGGGTATTTTCTGTATGAATCACAGTAATCTACAGTAATGGGTAGGGCGCAATTACTTAAAAAGTACTTTGTTACTTATAAATGAGACCAAAGTAGTAAGTTGGAAAAATTTTAAGCTCAATCCATGTTTCTCTCTACAAAAGGCTTTATATATAACTCAAAGCAGTACTTGAATGAAATGATACGGTTTAATCAAGGTTTCGGATTCGAATCCAGCCTAGGACATGCAACAATATTAAAACTCTTGAATGAGAGTTTTGTCGGTCATTGTGATTCTACAGACTCGAGGGATAAATCTCTATAATTACGTGCAGAAGATATACGGTTTATAAAAAAAAAACTTTATAGTAGTAAAACACAATGATATCTTACCAAAAAGAATGAATATAATTAATTGATTATTATGATGATAAGGTATCTTAAATGAAGATATTAGTGGGAGAAAAAAGAGGCACGTGAATCCTGGATATCTTATTATGAAAAAGGTAAATTCCGACATTCAGATCTGAAATTGGCAGAGTATGGATTTGAAATGCATGGATGAATAGTGGATTGCAACTTGCATTCCGAAAACAGAGAGAAGGCCAAAAAGTGGCATAGTAGGAAAGGTTTGATATAAGGAAGTGATTTCATCGTTTTCTGTCTGGCATTAGATTACATTGGCAGCCTCGTCCCAAACTATAGTTACTAACTAACCGTTAAATCAATGTTGGCCCTTACATTAAAATATCTTGTGTTTTATTAACATTGAAGACATAAATTAAAATTTACAGATTGCTTTTTAAGAAAAAGTTTAAGTCGTTTAAATTTAAGGTTAAATATGTTTTTTTACAAAAAGGTTAAATAAGTTTTTTTAAAGGTTAATTAAGTTTTTAGTCTCTATAAAATATCACTATTTTGTTTTTAGTCATTATAAAAATTTTCACCGACCTTTAGTCGCTATAAAATTTCATAATTTAGCTTTTTGTCCTTATAATGCCGACTTATGTATAATCATTGAATTTTTGTGTGATGTTTTGCATACGTTAAGGATATTATAAACATCTCTCCCATGGCAGCTTAGAATTTTCTAACAAAGAATGAATTAAATATAAATTTTTGAGTGCAAAAATTGAATAAACAAATCAAAGGAAATATTAACCTAGAAATCCAATTTTATGCTTATTTTTTTGTGAGGAGATATTTTTAATATCATTAACGTGTATCTAAAATATCGTTCAAAAATACAAAATATACGTGAGTTTACATTTTATAGAGACTAAAAATAAAATTGTGAAATTTTATAGGAACACAAATTTGATGAAAATTTTTATAGGGACTAAAAACATATTTAACCCATAATTTATAGATTGCATTTTTAACATGAAAATGATTTAATTTATTCAAAGGAAAAAAATTTGGGGTCCTATAAATTTATTTAAAATTCTAGGTTTGTCCTTTAAGTTTTTCCTCAATGAAGTCCTTTATATTTTTGTTTATGTTTCAAATCGAGAATCCATGTCAAATTGGTTTCCATTTATGTTTCAAATTGGTCCTCTTAATATGCTCTGTTTAGTTTATAAAGGACCAATTTAAGGCAGAGCTTGAATACATAAATAACGAATTTGAAACATAAATGAAAACATAAAGTACAAGTCTATAACATGGTCATCTTAAAAAAAACAAGGTCATAATTAATATATAATTATTTTTATAGCAAAGCTTTGTGACAAAAATAGGTCACAAAGCTAATGTTATTGGTTTGTAATTTTTTTTTTTTTGAGAATAAATTAATTTATTGGTTTGTAATTTGGTATGGGGATCTTATAACAGTCCGAAAGTGAAAAGGAGGTAAGGACATATTTTTGTTATGCACTCTGTACCGCTATACTAAAATGAATCAATTTGAAAATGCATGAATAAAAATATTAATCTTTTTAAAATTAAAAATAAAAAAATTAAACAAAACTAAATAATTTGGTGGAAAAATTAAAGGCATTTAAGTAATTAAAAATTAAATAATTTGGTCAAAAAAATTAAATAAAAAATAAAAGTCATTTAAGAATCATGCATTTTTTGGTCGATGAATGTTGCATTTCGATTGGTAGAAGTTGTCTGCCATGCGTTGGTGAGTGATGCGTAAATCATTTCTTATGCGCGCTTTACGAGGCGCGAGTCCAACTCACCAATTAATTCTATATTGCCAAAAAGTATCATGCATTATGAAGCATACAAATTTAATATTGTGTTTCATTCGACCAACGTGATGTGGCACAGTGGCGGAATCTTGTGTTCGCTTAAATATTTAGTTTTGGGTTCGATCTGCAGTGTGGTTCGTATGGAAAAACATTTGTTGAGAGATCTGCCATCCTTAAATTGATCTCTGTTCTGCCGAAGGATTACTGCTCGCGATCGTCGTGGAGGATACTTTAGTTTAAAAAAAGTGTGTATCGATCATGCACTTTTATAAAGCATACAAAATTAAATAAAAAATAAAATCTATTTTACTAATGATAAGTAAATAGTTATATAAACAAGATTATTAAAATGTGAATTTCAATTATTTAAAATAAACTTTTGATAAAAATGTTACTTGGTATCTTTTTACATTTTCTGTTCCAATCTTCTTTATTTGCAAGTTCTTTCACGATTTATTGTTTAATTAATGTTTATTTGCCTACGTGTATTGCATAAAAACATCAAAATAAAGGCAAGAAATGTTTTAAAGTTGTTAATATAAGATTATAATCATCAAACAAGTCAGCGAGTCAAAAAAAAAAAGCAAGACCCCATCATCTTTTGACTAATCTGGATATTTTTTCATTTAATTTGTTTGTGCATGACACCATCATCCATTCAAAGACATAAGAAGAAACAGAAAACTAAAAATGGATTTGTATTCTCTATGCTCCTGTTTGAATCAATTTATTTGAGAACATCTCTTTGTATGTAAATCTTGTGTGAAATTTGTTTGGGAAGAACATAGAAGCAGAACATGAGATGTTCGTAAAATTTGTTTTTATTTTATTCAATAAAATTTCAGAGGATGAAACATGAAATCACTTATTACTTATAAAAATAGTTTAACGTTATTATATCTTTTTAATATAAGCAACTTACGCATAAATGACATATAATAAATATGTATGTCATAAATCTTAATTAAATTGTTTATCAAAACAACTCTATATCATTTGTCTTGAGAGGCGCAATTGCAACCCCATACTTTAGCCGCACTTGTTTTGCTTTTCTTTCACTTTATGCGTCTCCATCTCATCACATAATAGTGTTAATAGTCTATCACGTGGTAGTAGGTTTTTTAAATTGTGAGTTAGTATTACTATTATGTAACAATCCCCAGTGCCCCACCGTTTTTGTTTAAGTTTGTATATTCTAATATTCATATAAAGGTTGGGAAAAAGTAGACAAAACACTTTACACCTTTAGAAACATGCGCGGAGCTCAAGTTGACCAAACCAAGTCGCACCTCTCATAAGTTGTAGTAGTATAGCCACTCATTCCGTTTCTTGTTTTACATCCATTTTGTTTCTAAATTTCTATTCATATTAAAATACATTTGATTCGCTAGCGTTAAAATTTGGGTGAAACAGCTCAGGTTGTATTCTCTTTGATTAAAAATTGTTCGCGATCTTGTCTGAAATGAATGAGGCGAGGCGAATAAAGCCAAGATTCTTATCTCCATGAAATCGTAAATCTGTTTACATCTCGGCATTCTGACATTCTGTAAAAAAATATCGAAATATTATTTTTATTTCTTATTGATAATTTTTTCTTTCCTCTATTCTCTCTCTCTCTCTCTATCTCATTCTTCTCTCTCTCTCCAATCCCATTCTTACTCGATCATTTTCTCTACATCTTTATCTTTCTCAATCTCATTCTCTACCTCTTTCATCTCTCTTTTTGTCCTCCTACTCTCAACTTCTCATCTCTCTTGTATCTTTTAAATACATGATCTCTCTCTTCCATCTTCTCCATGAAATGCGTTTTTCTTTACAATTTTTAGTTACATTATAATATATGTTATATAAAATCATTATAAACATCGAAAATAGAATTATAGTAAAATTTAATTTTTTTGTTTGTGTTGTCAATTGTTCAGCGAAAACAATATCTTGAATAAACTTGTCTAGTGTTATCTTTGTCTAATCTAATCTTGTCACTGTTTGAAATCAATCGGACCCATGCTCTCATCAGATGGGGTATTTAATTTACTTAAAGCATGTGTTACCGGAATTAATTTTATTAGAATTGATTTGGTTAAAAGTGATGTTACCACCTTAGCCTAAAATATATCAGAGAGTGAGTTTGTGGAATTTGAATTGAGTGTTTTTAACAGTAAGTACCTTTGATGACTTTAAGTTTTTTTAGGTGGGAGAAAATTGAGTGAGAAACTTAGATAAGATGAGAGAAAATAATTGATGAAAGAGATATAAGAAAGTTGACTATACCTAAAGGCATAAGTACTTTTCTTTTCGCACCTTAAAGGCACCCATCCATGAATTAAACAGTTTACAACAAGGGCAACAAATGGCAGAATGATTTCCATCCACAATGTCAAATATTATAATTAAGTTCATAAGTGCAAAATAGAGACAATCAGATAAACTCAACAAAGTTGTAGTATGTGCTACTGCTAACTGTTCTCCTAAGTCCTAAATACCAACACTTGTAGTTCCTTAGGTGCATGTAATGTACATATACAGACAAGGACACAAACTACAGATGAAGATCTAATAATTATCAACTGTCCAGGAAAATAAATAAATTTATTTACATGTCAGAGTGCAGCCGTACAAAACGTAAGGAATCAAAGGAAGTGCTTAAACGCCATTCTCTTTGCTTTTTATTCAGTGGTCTACCTTTCCCTGCTTTCTCTCTGTTGACTCTCACATCTGCTAAACTCCAAGTGCAATATCTTGTTTCCATGTCAAAGGATTCAAGCTTGAAGATACCATCACCTTCGGCAGATGGATTATCTGAATCATCATCAATGGCATATTTCACATACATAGGTCTGTCCTTGAATCGGTCTAGGTCATCTGGTATCCGAACTATTCTTTCCACACCAGGTGAAGACACCTGAAGAAACATATTTAAGATATAATCAAAATTTGAATCCCCCATCACTATCTTTCAAAATCAAGCTTAAATTTTAAAACATTATCCAAAGCTTCATGTAGATAAGTCACAAGTGAGACTAATTGCACTATCAAATACTATTTCTCATTGTGATAATCTCGAGCTATATCTCTCGGTCCAACATAAGACAAGATCCAATACGATACTTGAAATCGTACCTCCAAACTTAAATTCTCAGGAACTAATTTTGCAAGTTCCGCTTCATCCAATTAGCTCTATAGGTTGTAGAAAAGGCTTCAACATCTTCCATAGTGGGGAGCCAGATCTATTAATACAAGGAAATCAGAATTCATAACTAAGCATACATCAATCAATTATGTTGTAATAGCAAGTTCAGCGGCGATTTATGCAGAAATGATATAATTAATCAAACACGGGTGACATTAGGGAAACAGTGAAACACAAAATAATGCAGATTCTTATACTCGATGCATGCCTCGTAGTTAGAAGCCACAAACCCCATTCAATGAGCATTAACAATAGCATTTACTGTTTCTATCTGTAAGGAAAAGTTAGTTCACGGATCACAAAAAGGTTTGCGCTCAGAAGTCAGAACCTTAATTTCTGGATGTGTGACAAGACAATAGAAAATTTCCTTGAGTTTGAATAAGCTCTCCACTCCTTAAGCTCTTGATTTTCTTACATTGGATAGAGAGGACCGAATACTTATAATAAACTGAATTCAATTTCAACACCATTTTCTAGTGAACCTCCTTTTACAGATAAAATTGCAATCACATCCTCGATCAAAAGATTAGAAAGACTGAAATTTTGCCAGACACTCTATCTCAGTTTGCTAGATATGAACAAGGAAATAAGCCTCAGAACAAAATGAACAACACAACAGGAGCAAATGATCTAAAAGATAAACAAGCCTCCATATAAAATTATTTGTCAGGAATGATATATCATTATCTTTATATAGCACATATTTCACCAAGTCTTCGCTCTCATGCGCTGCAGCGCACACACACACACACGCACTATATCGGTATATCCCAACTACTATATCCAGTCATTCAATTTAAAATTTAGCTTGCTAAGGAATCATCATAAACCGTTCAAAATAGATATGCAAATATTTATAATGAGTCAATGACCAAAATTTATGAAACTAAACCTGGCTGTGTGCATAAGGAAGTTCAATTATCTTAAATCAGGTATACAATATCTTAGAAACTGAGAAACATAGCCAGACGTGTGGTAACCCATGTTTCCTTGTTGCTTAATCTGATCAAATTGAGTGAATTTAATTAAACTCCAACGTTCCCTCTAATACATTACTTGCTCTATTGTAATTCTTAGCAGTCAGCACTGCATCTATCAACTATCATACTCACAAATCACTCAAAATAGTGATGAGAATGTCTTACTTGTTAGAAAGCTTCTCAATGCGCACTTGAACGGTGGAATTGAGCAACGTTTTAAAAGCGTAAATTTGCAAGTCACCGTCAAAAGACATAGTAACCTCTTTAGCAACAGCTAATGCATTTTTGTCCCACCATGTTCCCGCGAGAAGATTCCACCACCTGCACCGCCATCACCCGCCTTCAAATACATGCAAAATCACATTACTCAACAAAATTGGGGTTTTTCGATCAACAAAATATCAAAAATGAAGTTTGGAACAAAACTTACATAGGGCAAACTATCCTCTTCCTCCTCATACTCATAATCCTCTTCCTCATCACTGTCAATGTCACCTACATCTTCGAGGTCCTCGTCGAATTGTGCCTCTGTGCAAACATCAACATGAATCAGAATTCAGAAAGAGAAAAAAGAAAAGAAAGAGAGTTGAGAGATTCAGATAAGTTTTACCGTATTCAGAGTCGTTATCAAGGAGGTCTTCTTCTTCTTCATCTTCGTTATCAAGGAGTTCTTCTTCTTCATCTTCTAAAACGGGCTCTGAATCCGAGTTTCTCTTCTTGCCACAAAAAGAATTAAAGGCTTTAATGGAGTATATGGAAAGGTGCGAAAATGAAAACAGAAATTAGTTGCAGAACGAAGAGGGGCATAGAAGCAAGTCCTAGAAGTGATGGTGATGAGTGGTGGTGGTGGTGGTGACGGAATTCGCCACGGTTGAAGTTGCAGTTGCAGGCTTGAAGCTTTAACCAAACCCATTCGGATTAGCGATAGTTGCGCACAAACACAATGATGTATCGCGCTACTTTTTTTTTGGTGAAAACTGTTTTTTTGTGAGAAAATTAGAAATGAAATGGGCTACAAAGTGTGCAAAACACAATGCAGTGTGTATCTCGCTGTTAGGCGTGTGCTTTTCCAACGCCCCTTCTACTCAAAACACACTTCCGTAAGGGTGTGAAATGGCCAAAAAGCAGGTCAAAGCGTCTTTTTTTCAAGAATTTTACGTGTTCGAACACGGGCCTTGAGCGAGTTGAATGACATCGTTCAGTGTGTTAAATTTTGACTTCACACTCTCTTGGCGTTTTCACCTATTAGCATGGCGCTTATTGAGCGTTCGAGCGGCGTCGTTCGAGTGTGTTAAATATTGACTTCACATCTTATGCGTAATTTCACTGTTCGAATGAGGTCATTCGAGCGTGTTCGAACAAAGTCGTTTGAATAGTTGTTAAACACGTCGTCATCGCGGTGTTTCACGCGAGTTATTTTGGAATAAAATTTGTTAAGGAGTGTGAAAGAGTAAGAGGGGGTGTGGGAAAAGCAAACGCCATTTGTTATCCCACCTCCTCATTTGTAACTTCCTAACCTCCACGTTTTTGTTTTCCTAATTCTCTCCACTTTTTTTATTTTTCCCAATTCTCTCAATTTATACCCTTATTTTTCCCTATTCTCTCTACTTATCTTCTAAAACATTCATTTTTGTCATTTATCTATCACACATTACACAACATAATGATTACCATAATAGGTTGAGTGGCTGATCCCATGATTTAGTGTTTTTCGTTGCAATATCAAGAGGGGAAAATGAGGTAACATTTTGAACAAAATTCATAATCAATTCAAGTCATAAGTAGGAGCAAATCCTAGCTTCTAGGGAAAATCAATTTTGTGGCCAAAATTGATTCTTCTCCTTTGAATCCAAACATCAATTTTGTTAGTGAAATCACAGTGGCCCATCTTAAAAGTGATTTTGGCCCTTCCCACCACCAGGACAAACACCCTCTAAATATAGGTTTAGAAACAACTAGGCTAGGAAGCGAGAGCATGACCCAGTAGATAATTGGACAATAATGACCTAGTAATGTTGTAATGAGCCGACCCCATTTATCTGTTTTTAGTGTGTTTTAAAAATACTTTTTGTCTTCTTTGTTAAAATTGGACACTAATGACCTACTATTATGTGCTAGGCAGCAACGAAAGCATGAGTCTGTAGATAATTGGACTCATTTGACAATTCTATTTGTTACTCATTTTGTCCTTAATATTTATATTTATAGTAGTGCTATTTCATTCGAAAAGCGAAATGTACGAAATAGTCTGCAGGACCCAACACGACGCTTAGTGAATGAGATTTTAGAAAGGAAAACACACAGTTTAGACTTTTTGTTCCGTACTAAAACCATTTCCCTTATATTTATTTAAAAAAAAAGCGAATTCACCCATCGCCTCTAATGAGATTAATGGGAAAAAATGACTACTTTTGAGAAATAGAAGACTAAAATGAATATTTTAACATATAAAGGATGAAAATTAAATTATAGTAAAAGATAAACAAAGGGTCTTTTTAGGGTGAGTGAAGCAAATCAAATCATATTTCGTAAATCACTAAAATTGGCCAAGTAAGATATTGTATAGAATGTTATGAGTGGTTAAGATTGAATCAGTAGTATTAAATCTCGACTCTTGATGAATTTTATCTTACGTCTTATGGTCAATTTTAATCGTTCGACGATGAAAGATTTGGTTTCTTTCATCACCTAAAAACACCCAATAAACAATAACAAAAATATTATGCATCAAAAAATAACAAAAGTCATTTTTTTGTTATAAATCGAGTATCATCTGCGTAATTGCGGTAATCCATGAATCGGGACGGTAAAGTTCCCTCTTAAAAGATTTAACACTACAAAAATATTGACTTTATTGTAAAAAAATGGGTCTTACAAGTGAGGAAGCCAATCGAATCTCTCGCGGTGAGCCAATTAAGCGTAGGATGTATTATAAATTTATCAAATAGTTGAGATTTAATCTTGGTTGATTGATCTTAGCATTAATAGAATTTTCTGCGATATTACGATAAATTTTAGTGATCATGAGGTAAGGAATTTGATGTGTTCCATCGCCTAGAAACACAAAAAGAAAAAATAATAACAAAAACATTTTTTAGCCTAAAAATTGGCTTCAATTCAACAAAATAAATAAGTTCAAAACGGTGCGTTAGAGCGAAGAGCTCGTCGTCGTCCTCGCTGGTCGTGGATCTGAATTGTTAATTCTGAAGTCTGAACCCCCTTCCCGTCTGTGTGAATCACTCCTCCTCGATTCGCCTCCGCTGCAATTGAACTGATCATCGATTCATCTTCGAGAGAGATTCAATTCCCGCACACAAGATGGTGCTCATATCGTCCGTGCGTGATTACATCAACCGCATCTTACAGGACATATCTGGCATGAAGGTTCTCATCCTGGATGCTCAAACGGTACGCCACACTTTTCCTTAATGATCTTTCACAATGCTAGCATATATGATCAAAATCGATGTTTTATGCTTTTCTCTTTTGATGTGTTGCCTTGATTATATTATGATGATCGAAAAGCTAAATTTAAAGGATGAATAACACAATTAAGTGTTACTTATGGTAGTTCGAATTACTCTTTTGCGATTTCCACTGATTGCTATTTCTGCTATGCTCGGCTGCAATGTGATGCGGTTCTGTCTATCAAGCGAATTATGGAATGCAATTATGAAAAGGTTTCAATTTGTCATGATATTTGTGAGACATGAGTAAATTTTCGTTGGCAGTAGGTTTGAGTGTTTCCTAGAAGATGAAAATACGCCACTGCCTTGTTGACTACTTTCAAAATTTTATTGTGTCTGGGGTTACTTTGTTTTCTTTCGACAATGGAAGGCAAGAAGAGGTTGTAGGTTTGAAATATACAGTGATGGTTATGAATATGTTTATTTCAAAGGATTTGGGAAACAAAGTTAACAAGGCTCCTTAATTTTGACCAGTTTGATAATTAAACTTATAAGTTATAACGTTGATGGGTGCCTGCAAAGCTATCACCTATGGTTTTGTTGCGCCTATGACTTTGTTGCCAAGAACCAAAGAATTTTGTTTTGGCTATACTATTTTAGTTTGCTTAATCAAAATCAGGAAGCAACCTGCCATAGGTGTTTGGTACCTGGAAGTTTTTTCACTTTTGTTTGTTTTTTAGGGAATGTGTGTTTTGATGTTGAGTGCACATTTTCTTCAATTTATGCAGGTAAGTATTGTGAGTGTTGTGTACTCACAGTCAGATCTTCTTAAGAAAGAAGTGTTTTTGGTAGAGTTGGTAGATTCAATTTCCAAGTCAAAAGAACCAATGACCCACCTTAAGGCCATTTACTTCCTTCGACCTACATCAGAGAATATTCAGTATATGCGCCGTCAGCTGGCTAGTCCCAGATTTGGAGAGTATCACCTATGTAGGTTCTTTAAATTTTTGTGTGAATCCTAGATAAGCTATATAGTGCAATCCTTACGTTATGAATTCAATTTGTAATTTCCCAAATTTAATAGCGGTTTTCTCCCATTGATTTGAAGACACTTTTGAATCCATTCTGAAATTACAGTTTTCTCCAACATATTGAAGGACTTTCAGATTCACTTACTTGCTGATTCAGATGAACAGGAAGTTGTCCAGCAAGTTCAGGTAACTGCTTATAGGTGCACTGTACTCAATGCTCTGTTTTTAGTCTATTTGTACTTAAGAACTTTGCTATATCCATTTTATGATTTTCGTGCTGCACTCTAATTTTTGATGGTTGATGTTTTCTAAGCCTTATATATTAAATATAAGTCGTCATTCTTGAACCTTGCAAAATATAGACATACTTTTATTCTCATGAAGCCACATGTTATCTCTATGTTATGATAAATATTCAGGGATTTCATATTATATCAAGTTAAATTGATATTAATTTCTCCTTAGCTAACTTTTTATTCAAAAGAGTTTTGACTTTCCTTAATTTCTTTAGTCAATAGACTCAATACTTAATTTTTAAATTAAACATTGAATATAAGAAGGTCTTTGTAAAGAAATGTTTATTAAATGTGCTGTATTTATTACATTTACTTATTTTTCTATTGAAATCATTTTTACCAATTAAGTTACTATTTAAATATATTTCTAATTTTAACCTTTTGCATTTTAAGGAAGTGCGGTGCACTGCAAGGATACTTACTAGTTTATTTTGAAAATTGATAAGAGAGTTACAGGTCGGTTGTAGTATCAAAAGATTATTATAAGTTTCAGAATGAAGGGTATCATTTCTTTCTAATTCCTCCGATAATTGTGATTTTTATCTTTACTGACCAGATCTTTATCTATAAGCGCGCTGCACACCATTGAGCTTGAAGCCTTAACCTCGTCACACTTTGTGTTGTAATCTCAAATTCTGAGTTGTGTTGCAAATTTTAATTCTGATATAGTTGTTGTCCTGATCATCCAGGAGTTATATGCAGACTTTGTTGCTATTGATCCTTATCATTTCACTTTGAGCGTGCCTTCAAATTACATTTACATGCTCCCAGCTGTCGTAGATCCTTCAGCATTGCAGCGCTTCTGTGATCGGGTTGTTGGCGGTATTGCAGCTGTTTTTGGCATTAAAACGGAGACCAGTAATTAGATATCAAAGAACATCTGACATCGCAAAAAGAATAGCACAGGAAGCAGCTGTGAGTTTAAACCAACCTGTCTAGCTTAAATAGTTGCACATGCATTTTTAGCAAATGTAGCCAAAATCCACATGTTCTTTTGGCTGGCAATTTGTGTAGTGTATCCCAATATGCCATGCTATATCATTAGTGATTGTGCTGGCATGCATAGTGAAAACTAATTTACTTTATTGGGCTTGAAACAGAAACTGATGTACCAAGAAGAAAGTGGTCTTTTTGATTTTAGGCGAATGGAAGTTTCTCCATTGTTGTTGGTGATTGACAGGAGGGATGATCCTGTAACCCCATTGCTAAATCAATGGACCTACCAGGTATTTGTGAGATTAAAAATCTAGTGCTTACTGACAACTTACAGCTGAATGATCTGGATTTTTTTTATGGATATATGTAATGGATTTGTGGTGTTAAATTGTACAGGCTATGGTTCATGAATTGATAGGAATCCAAGACAACAAAGTGGACTTGAAATCCAGTGGTAAATTTCCAAAGGATCAGGAGGTTGGATATATATCTTATACTGGGTAATATGTCAGCAGCATATTAGATTTTTGCTGATTGAAAAGGAATTTCTTGCTAATTCTTGTCACAGGAGGTTGTGCTGTCATCAGAACAAGATTCCTTTTTCAAAGCTAACATGTACGAGAATTTTGGAGATATTGGTATGAATATCAAGCGGCTGGTTGTGAGTTTCAGCAAGTGGCAAGAGTAATCAGAACATCCAAACAATAGGTTTGCACTTTTTATTCTCTTACAATTCAGAGTACTAAAATTCCTTCAACTGTTACAGTTCACGTATGTCAAAACTTATTGTACATGGGAACTTATTTTATGATTTTACTTTTGGCAGAGGACATGGCCAAATTTGTTGACAGCTACCTGAGTACAGAAAAATGCATGGGAATGTGACAAAACATGTGACTTTGGTAACAGAAATGAGCAAAATAGTTGAAGAAGCGAAAACTTATGTTAGTTTCTCAAACAGAGCAGGAGTTGGCTTGCAATGGAGGGCAGGGAGCTGCTTTTGAGGTATATATATTGTACGCTCTTAATTGTTTGAACATTCAAAAGTTTTTGGTGACCATCCGAAACCCACCAGAGTTGTTTGTATATGAACATTAGTAACGCCACTGGGAGTTTGCTTGTTGCATACTGTATGATTGCTAATGACATAGTAGCAAATTATATGATTATATCTAATTACTACGTCATACCAAAAAGCAATTTGGAGACGGGAAAAGTAGTAGGATCCTTTCCATTTGAGCAATGTTTGTTTGCTGTAACTTATTTTTCTTGTGGTGTTTGTTGCAGCATTTCTTGAGGTGGTTCTAAGAAAATAATAGAAAACAAATCAATAGTAATTTTTTTCATCTCAGTGCTGATATTTGTTACGAAGGATGTTATCCTTGTTGTAATTATTACCTTTGCGTCGTTCCCTAAGAAATTAATATTTCATGGATTAGATGAGTTATTGCAGTTTACTCTGTTCTCTCTTGGTCCTTTCTCTTCAATGTGGGACTTGTATTACTCACATTTTAATTTTCATCAATGATATCAATTGAGGACAAGGATCCACAACAAAGCCTAAAAGTAAACAAGTCCCTGAATAATATAATTTCACTCAACTGACAAATAACAATCCATGTTTAACATGACAGATTATATGTTATGTGAAGAAATCTTATTATTATAATCCACTCCTTCGCATTACAAAACAACTCTACTTTCCTTGTTAGTTGTTTTGTTTATATATATATATATATATATATATATATATATATATATATATATATGTATGTATATATTAGTTTTAAAATAGTGAAGTTAACATATGATCCAGGTCATAAGTAATAACTTCTGTCCGTAATCTGTATGTATTCTTTTGCAGGCAGTGACAAATCTACTTAACAATGAAAGCATATCCGATATGGACCGACTACGTTTGGTCATGCTATATGCTGCGATATGAAAAGGAAAGCCCTGTTCAGTTAATGCAGCTCTTCAATAAATTGGCTTCCAGATCTGCCAAATACAAGCCTGGGGTAAATCACACATTTTTATGCATGAATGTCTGAATATCGATCCCTATTCCTTAAATGACGTCCAATTTTAAGCACTGGATAAGTGAGTAGCGATGGTGAAATTATTTTGGTCATGTTGTTTTGTCATATCTTTGTTTTTGGATTCTCAGGTAGAAAGTTGAGTTCAACTAGATAACTTAAGAACATCATTTAAATAGATGCTTTTACTGCTTTTGGTATGGCTACGTGAAAAAAGTTTCTGATAATGATATCTTCATTGTGGTACAACAGCTTGTTCAGTTTCTTTTGAAGCAAGCAGGTGTCGACAAGAGAACTGGTGATCTTTATGGAAACCGAGATCTAATGAATATTGCCCGTAACATGGCTCGTGGGTTGAAGGTCTGTAGAATTATTATGCTACTTTAAAATATGCTTGGTGATGTGAGTCTTCAATCTCAAAAATCTTGTTTTCGAGTTTTGCTGCAGGGTGTTGAGAACGTTACACCCAACACCAGCCACTTCTGTTCCAAGTTATGGAAAGCATTGTCAAAGGGCGCTTGAGAGATGTGGACTACCCATTTGTTGGCAATCACTTTCAACAAGGAAGGTTTGTTGCTATTAAATATAAACTCTTCATTGTAATTTTGTTTGTGGATTTCTAGATGACACATGGTTTCTATCAAATTAGTGATGCCGCTACATTGTTTGGTTTCAGAGTAGTGTGATATTTAGTGAAATTACAATGAAGTGTCGAAAGTTTTTAGCACTATTCTATTAAGTCAAATTGATTAGCATACAATTTCAGTTGTCTAGGAGTGGGTAATGTGGTACCACATATCACGATAAATTGTATCAGCAATTTAGTATGTAATTGGGTAGGAGGAGGACGGCTTGACTTTGGGAAGATATTATTGAAGGGAACCACCTTTGAGTTCTGACAACAGATTATTACTTGAGTTTTTGATAAGGCTTTGGCACTTGACAAATGCGGAGTTCTGCAGTTCTTTCTGTATTATACGCTGGTTTCTTACATAGGAGAGAACCTCATAATGGTTTGCTGCTATGGTCATTCAAGTGAAGAAAATACTGATCCCATTCAGCCTGCCTAGACAAAGTTCATACTCCTTTATTTGATTCTACATATAACTTCAGTAGTGCAGTAGCATTGATGTCTCACGATTTTATCCCTTGCAGCTTTGGTCAATGGTCTACTTGTCAGACCTTCTTAGAAATCCATAAATCATGCAATCTGTTGTATGTCCCATGTTCCTCTAGCAGCCTATGTTTTGATTTTTGACAACTAGACCAGATTGGTCAGTTTGACTGTCTGAACGCAGAACTAATCAGGTTCCAGTCCATTTAACCCAAGAAACCGGCATATCTTAAAACCAGTGAGAACCGGTAAAGAATAGGTGGAATCAGTCCAAAACCGGTAAAAGACTATTGTGAAAACAGGGTTGAAAGGTCAATTTTTTATCTTACAAAAAAAATAAAAAATAGAGGATAATTATTTATATTAGTGTAAATTTTGATTTGTCTTATTTCTCAGTATTTTTAATATTAATTGATTACTTAATATATTATAAAATATTAATAAGATATATTTAATTTTCACTAGTTTAACTATGATTCGACCACAATTTGAACCACTGATGCTGAACCAGTACCTTCATGAGTTCAATGACTAGTCCTATTGATAAGATATATTTAATTTTCACTAGTTTAACTATGATTCAACCACAATTTGAACCATTAATGCCAAACTAGTACCTTCATAAGTTCAATGACTAGTCCTATTTTTAAAACATTGATAGCAGCAATGAGAAAAATTGTAATTTTGGAGTTAATCTTTGTTTATCCGATAATGTCAATGTAGGTCTGTCTGACTGAATTGTTTTATGCACTGCATCTTAAAGGATTATTTAGAAGTTTGGAAATTTTTGATGCAAAGTTTTCTGTTTAATATCTGTTCCACAAGAAGGAAAGATCCTGACTCCTGACGTAATATATGAATGGGCTTTGTGTGTAGTAAGAGAGAGAGAGAGATAAAACACACATAAATTGTAATTCACGTCTTATATAAGCATTTAATTCATGTCTTATATAAGCATTTAATTTTCTTGATGTCCATTTTATCATAGAATTGTGGAATAATCTGAGTTGTGTTGTTGATGTTTGCATTAAATCCAGACCACAGGGCGTAATCATCTTCATTGTCGGTGGGACAACTTGAGAGTCACGATCTGTTTCTCTACAAAATCACGAGCAATACGGGCGTTCGGTTTATACTTGGTGGCTCCTCTATTCTTAATTCTAAAAGGTATGATTAAGTCATAGGGATAGTTTGAATTGGATTAGTGAAAAAGTCTATTTTCTTTTTCAAGTGTACTTTCAATTTGGCATGCTGACTGCGATGATATTTATTTTTGAATTGATAGCTCCAACTTTATATTTTATTGACCGATAAAACTAGAATAGTCATGGTTTGGGCTTATTTGAGGCCTGTTTGGTTTGTGTAACTGTTTTTCTGTTTTCATTTCTTATTTCATAATAATTACAAAAATGTCACATTATTTTCACTTTATTTCTTGTTTTCAAATGTTTGCACAGAAATGATAAAATGCATTTTGTCGGTTTCATCATTTTCGGCACCAACTTCAGAAACAGTAAACAAGTGAAAACTTTGACATTTTGAAATTGATTAACAAAAACATAAAACAAAAATGGAAAAAGCATTTTCTCACACCAAAGAAATTCTTAAATAGTTTTTTGAATGTTGTTTGAAGTGAATTGTTGGTCATGGTTTTGGATGATAAGGTTTATTGGGTTGGTCTACATGTCTGACATATGTCGATCTTTTGTTCTATTTGGTTGTTCATTGTTTTGTTACTAGTACATTAGTTAACTTCAAAAGCGTTCGACTTGCTTTGCGTTAGTTATCTTCTGGATTTCTTACCAAAGATGTGTTTTTATTTAAATTTGCAGGTTTTCAAGGACTTGGAAGAAGCTCAAAGGGTAGCTCGTTCTAGCACATCTGTTGTTTGAAGCATATCCTGGCACATTTTGCTTATTGAGGACCATATAGATATAGTTTTTAAGGCTTCAGGCTGGGAATTTTTGTTTTGCGCCTATGGATGTGTATAAAAAAGTTGCAAAAGTGCTTGGTTTGCGATGTCAGACTGAATCCTTTTGCTTTAGAAGACGATCAACAGCCATTGTTCAGGTTAGGTACTAGTTGGCTCCTTGCAGTTGGGTGCGAATCGAGATCAAAATATGATAACGCAAGAGGTAACCACCTGGCCCTCTCTTTTGTTCACGAGAGAAAAACAGATGTGGAACTTATAGGAAAAATGAAAGAAATCTTTTGATTTGTGTAATTTTATCATCATTTGGCTGATCAGGTATTAGGTTTTATTGACACTGACGAAAGAACAATTTTGTATAAAATGCCCCATTCTTTTGTATACTAATAACAGACAGATTCCATTTGTAGATTCGCTGCTTCATAATTTTTAAGTTCAGGTTGTGAGACTGAAATATGATTGATATCATTTTATGTAATGCACATGTTGTTGGCATTTTGTCAGTCGAATGCCATGTAAAGATGAGAGCAACTATTTGCAATTTTGTTTGATTAGTAATCTTAATCGAAGAAATTTGGGTATTACTTTAAAAAATATCAATGAACAAATAATGAGAGAAAAATATTAATTTGATTTTATTATACTGAATCTAAGAAGATATGCTGATATGCATTACAATATAATTAAGACACATGGTTATATATGAACAGGACTATAACTATTTCTGGCTCGTTGGAAATTACTGAGCATCTTGTCCATCGGAATATCACCGGTGATTACTGTGGGCCTACACTGTATGTAACTACACTGGTCGTTTTGGCATTCAATGGGGGGAATCGGGTATTATGTCTATGAGAACATTGTAGACTGAATCTTTTGTGACTTACATGCTCATTGATTCATAAAATGCCCCATGTTCAACGTTTTCTCCTAACGAAATCTAGCCTATGAACCTGACAATTTCTGAAAAATATGTCTTCTAGTAAAGTATGAGGTTCTTGTTTGAGGCAAAACAAAGTGGATTGGCATTAAGGAGGGTCACATATTGTTGATGCTCCTTGTATGTTGAATATGGGTTTGGATTAGAGGTTAATATATGTTTCCTTCACCAAAATAGAGATACTCCCAATGAAGGTGAATAAAGAGGCCGAGGAGAAAATGAGGAAGATCCTTAAGGAAAGGAATGAGAGAAATAAGGAGAGCATGAAGCAACGGTACTAAAACAACAATCTTATTTTGACAAAAAAAAATTACCAAATCGACAAATCATAACTTTCTCTGGCCTTGATTAGCAAAGTTTTTAGGCGATTAACCAAAGCGGTCAATTAACCAAGTTTTTAATCAGCGCTATCAAGCGTAAAAAGCGGGTTGGCTAATCGTCAAAAAACTTGGTTAATTGGTGTTAGGTTGGTGACTTGTCGATTTGTAGAATTTTTTTGTCAAAATAGCATTTTTAGTACTAAAAACTAAAAAAAGTTAAAGAGGCTCTGGGCTTATGAAACTGCACAAAATTGATATTCAATGGCTTCTAGGGAGTTTTAGAGGCCATAACAGCCATACTTCTTGCCATAAATTTTTAAATAATTTTAATGGCTTCAGCTGCCAGTAATGTGCTAGTTTCAATAAAATAATATACCAATTACAAAATAAAAAAAAAGAATGAATAAAGAAACATTAAGGATGTTTTTGTTTTTATTGTAATTTTTAAAAAAGTTTCTTGTTTATAGCGCTGAATTAATAATTCTATCAATCAGTCTGCAGTATATAAGCAATGATAAATTTTTAGATTCATTGAAAGTTATATATCTGGACCATATCTGATCTAAATACATAAATTTTTTAATGAATTAAAAAATTATTTGTTGTTTATATACAAATCAAGAGAGAATATTACTTTTATTTTGGATATAGAATTTCTTTTTTGGCAATTTATGGTATCTTAAAGATACTTATAAGGCCTTTTGTTTCGTACCCCCTCATTCCCTCCACACCCCATAATCCAAAAATTCCAATAATACCCCTGCCTTTTTAAAAAAAAAAAAAAAAAAAATTCAAATTTTTGAATTACCTCAAAATAAGGTAATTCGGTTCAAAATAATTGATAATTTCGAATTACCTTTAAAAGCAATTATTTAGGTTCATAAAACATAAAAAATTTGAATTACCTCTAAAAAGGTAATTCAAAAATTTTCAGTTTTTATTAATTTTTAAACTTTGTATATTGAATTAATATTTAAGCGCGTTATATTTTGGAACTATGATCTGAGCGGTTTCTGATTTAAATAACAATACGTCAAAATATATAAAATGAGCAACATAAAAAAATAATATAATGTACAAATACAAGCTACTATGGGTCGAAAATGTTTATGATAGCCCGAAAATAAGCCGCGTGAAGTGGGTGAGCGTCGACATCTAAAACATCCGGTCAATCTGGTGCTCTCTGCACCTCTCCTCATATGTCTGCAGGGACGGCGAGGCTCCCGATGATATGGTGGATCTGAAATGGTGTGGCTCGCTCTGCTGTGGAGTGCAGCACCGGAGTAAGGCGCACCACAGTTTGTTGTGCCAAGGAAGTGTCGAGGATCCTTTCGTCGTGTGTAGCCAGCCAATCTACTAGCGCCAAAATGTCGCGCCGAATCGATACATCGATAACCCACTGTATGATCTGTCGCGAGAGGAGCATTACGAAATGGGTGCTCTGGGGATCCTCTGTAGCTGCCGAGCGCCAGCACCTGCATCGGCATGTAGGGAACACCGATCATCGACCCAAAGCAACCGACCTGCGGCAGCGGATATGTTCGACAAAGGAACATCTGCTGTGGTCATCATAAAGGGTGAGGATGACATCCCAGTGCGAGAGCATCTATCCAGCGCCACAAAGTCCACCAACTTGACATTATCCGACTTCTTGTTCCCAAATTTGGTGGCACGTGGTGATGATCGTCCTAGCTAACACTTTCAGACCAACGGCCCAGGTAGGAAAGTGCTCGTAGATCAACAACTGAAATAGTTAAATTAAAAAATAATCGATTATTAATATATGTTAAATTTAATTAAAAGTTTTAAATTAAAAAATAAATAAATGATTACGGAGAAGTGTCAGTATCATGAAGCTGGCAGTCGTTATAAAAAGACAGCTTTTCGTCGGTGGTGTAGAGGTAAGTAAGGCGGCTATACCCCAGAGACCACTGGCCACACTGCTCTTGAAGATCACGAAGCGGATACATCCACCTCATTTGTAGCACTAATGTGTGACTCTTGCATCGGCCAGAATGGTGGTGCCTGCTCGGGAAGAGCATGTAGCGTGCGGTGCGGCACGCTCGCCAAGCACCTGCAATGCCATGTTAAGCCTTGTAGGCGTCCTACCTGAGAGATCTCGAATCGCCCCTGTTATCCACTAAGCTCTGGATGGCGATGGCGATCCATGCCCAAACGATCCACGACCATGTGAAGAGCCTCAGCGAAATTAAATCGGCTGTGGTCCAATGGGGTGCCATCCGGTGGCAAGTGGAGCGGCCGGCCCACATCATCCCAGGTGCGTGTCATCTCCCCAAAGGGCATGTGGAATGAAGCGAGTCTCGGGATGCCACCTCTCCTGGCGAATGTCGACTCATGGTTGATTCCCGCCGAAGTGTGATGTCCACTCGAAAGCTTAGCCACACGCAACGATTGCTCTGCACATGGGTGGTGCTGCAGTAAGTCTAATCCTAGAAAACTTACGCCGTGAGATCTGACCTTGATTTAAAATTTGAAAAAATTAAAAATTAAACCATACGTTATTAAAATAAGTAATTAATTGTTGTTAAGTAAAATTAAAAATAAAATTAAAATTAAACCATCGTTATCTATCCGGGGCGCGCGGTCGTATCGATGTATAATCAATGGTGGGTGATCCACAGTGAGGCGGTGAACCTCACTCCTCCTCGACCTCCTCTGAACCCTCCTCCTCCTCCTCTCCTCCTCTCCGATCTTGACCTCGTCCTCTGCTCCTCCCAAGCCTCCCAATGCCGTCATGATACATCTCACAGGTGCTCCTGTTGGTCTGCATATGGTACTCATGTCGAGGTGGTCTTCTCCATTGCTGCATCTCACAGGTTTGAGGCTGCGAGTGAGCTCGAGGCTCGACCATCTCTGCCACTCTGGCAGCGCGGGCTCTCTCGCGCCTCGGCGCTCGAAGCATGCCCGACTCAGAGCCTCTGTAAAGTGTGCGAGAGAGAGTCACGCTTCACTACTCGCCTCCCAGAATCTTGTGCTCGTCGTCAGTTTGCGTGGTCTTTGCTTTCGGGAAGACTCTGCTTCGCTCTCGTTGTTATGCGATCGTCTACTGCGCCATTTGTTAAAAAATAAATGTAATTAGAAAATATTTAAAATTAAAAAAAAAAAAAATTGGGATTTTGAATTACTAGGTAATTAGAAAAGAATTTGAAATCTGTCGAGAAGGAGGTAATTAGGTTAATCTTACAAGGCAGGTATTTAGAAATTCTTTCCAGATTTCTTAATAATTCAGAAAATCCCTTTCAATTACTTACTTTTTGAAATTATGTTTTGTGAAATGTGAAATGTGATTTTGTAAATTTCGGTATTATTTTTGTCCATTTGGGACATTATGGGGTGTGGGAGGGGAATGAGAGTGCCAGAAATTAAGACCCTACTTATAAATCTTAGAGACTCTCCAGCTCTCTTCTGCCTTTGACTGTTTGGTAGTATAATAGACGTACGTGATTGGTATAGTAGACATTAGACGTGATTCGCCGCCCTCTTTCTTCATTTTCCACGCACACATGCTGACGTATGATAACCAAACCTTTTTTTCTTCTTCTACAAAACGTCAAATAAGTAAACCGACATTACATTACATTACATTACAAATTAAAAATCGTTCATTCATTCCAGTAAGAGAGTAGACGACTCTGATTTTAGCCGTGAGTAAGATCCACGTGTACCCCCCCCGGTCATGTTAGTATCTCCCTCTTTCTTCTTTCTTCTTATTCTCGAAAATTAAAACTAATTAATTTTGAGATTTGTGTTTTCAACCGCCGAAGCAAAATTGAAAATTCCGTTGTTTTTAATTAAGTTATTTATTTATTCCCTTTATGCGCTTCTGTTCGTTTCTCCTTTTCCTGCGTTCGATTCTCCCGGAAAATATCCATTTCGATTTTCTCGGCAAAAGCACAACATGTTGAGCACAGGTTTTAACTCTCTCTCTAAATTTTCCTTCAATGCTTTCCGCGACTCATTGCTATCGTTTTTTCTTCAAAATTGCACCGATTTTGCGTATTTCCTTTCTCCTTCTGCATATAGTCTCAAGGTCTAGGGTTTTGCCATTTTTTCATCAATTTCACGTAAATCATTCATTGAAAATTATTGTTGAAGCTGCGCATTTGCGATTCTCGATTGAACCTTTTTTTGATTGAATGGTTGTTATTGGATGCCTTATTGTCGGCGAAAAGTATTTTGTTCATGAAATGTGAAAGAATCGCTGGTTATATTTATGTGATAATAATATTGAATTCATTTAAATCTCCTTTTTAGTTTATCTTGCTTTGCTGAAGTATGTACTTGGTTACCATTTCGTTGTTTATGTCATAAACTGTATTGTAAATATGTTTGATTAAACTTAAGAGAGGGAGTGGCAATAGGTTAGAGATTAGAATAGTTGTAGTCTGACAAAAATAAGTACTATCAACCTTGGATGCTTCAGAGAAGTAGAATTATTGTTTCTAGATACTCTATTCTCTGATGTTTGTCTTTCTAGTAATGTTAGCAGCTAGGAATAGTTAATACCTATGACCTGTGTGACTAACACGTTCATAATCATAGTATAGCACTGATAGCAGCCATTTTGCAATGGAAAGAGCTTTCTATTTTGTCTCTCTTAACCTTCCATTCATTGTTTGGATCAACTTTCAATATGAGATAGTTGCTATTGTCCTCTCTCGGTGAACAAATAGTTGGGAGATATGATGGCAACCAACAAGTTGTTAGAAGATTATTACATGGTACTTTCGTTTGTCACAGCAACTTTATGCATGATAAGAAATGGCACACCAGCTCTGAGTTCTCTGCTGGTTGGCTTTCTACCTCACTTTCCCCCATCAAACCATGACACTCTGTATAGAGTGATATGCTTATATGTAGGTTGAGTTATTGATGTCTTGATGTGTAGAGGTTGAGTAATGCTTAAAAAATTGGATTTTCTGGTGCAAATGTACTTATTGGAGCTTTGGGAGTTTTGATATTTTTGTATTTAAGATTTACTATTACTAAATCTTCTAATATCTAGGATATGCTTACTAGTTGAACTATCTGTACTTGCTTCGAAGACTGATTGAGGTTTTTATATGGAATACTATGCCGTAGGTAATTCAACCGTCAATGCAGGATAGTAGTCCTATCTGTTAAATCAGGTTTTCTACATGTATCAAAAGCAAACATTCTTGTCTGTTGTTGGCTATGCTTGTTTTGTGTTGCATCCCAGATTTAAAGAATTTCTTTTCTACCATAAGAAGTTTTTGTGTTATATGCTTTATCTTACAGGGTGCTGGTTTCCACTTTCCATGCAGAAAAGACAGGAAGAGGAAAATTGCACAAAATAGTAGGTTTTGTGGGAGTGGAGAAACCTCACATTATCGGGAATATAGCAAAGCCTAGAGTTGATCAAATCAAGGGAAGACAGTTATTACTTACCAATTCTAAGTTTCTGCTGAATGGGTTTGATAGATATTCTGTGTTCTTCCATATTTCTTTTTCTACGCTTCGTTGAGTCTACTAGCAGATCAGGGGTATGTGGCCACTACGTAGGTGTGGAGTCTTCAGGAACTGTTAGCTGGACAGTCTTCAGTGCAAGTATATTTGTGCTTGTTGCTCTTATCACTCTCCATGTATCTAATATTTGAGCATTTAGCTGCCTATAATCAGCCCGAGGGTTTCTACGTGTTCCTTTACTTCTGAGTCCTTATTTTTCCCTGCACCAACTGATTCACTATTTATGTATTGACTACCTTCAGTTTCTTTATGCTTATTGTAATTGCAGTCTATGAAGTGAATTAACTAAATCTTGCCTGTATTACTTTTTCCTTTCATATAATAATATTTTCTACATTGTTTTCTTTAATTCAGGAGCAGAAATTTTGATTGGTCTCATTTAATGGTTCCTGTCTATGCATTGGAATCAGTAAGAGATGCCAAGTAAATGGCCTAATACCCCTGTTCTCTTTTATAGAAGCATTTACCTGGGTCTATTAATTCTTAAGAATTATCTTGTCGGTGTCTTCCACAATCGGACTATAATGCCTCTCTTTTCTTTTTCACATTCATACTTATGTTGGGTTAGTTTGTTTTTTGAGAATGGTCCCACCATCTAATGGTGATCTTTGTGATATCTAATTGATAGC